>JACDJE010000181.1:436794-721136 GCA_016647715.1 Pavo muticus
GTGGGCGGGGCCGCGTGCGGGCGGCGCGCGGCGGCGAGCGGGGCGCATCCCGCACACGGTGCGCTGCCACGGAGGGAGCGGGCAGCATGTGCCGGCCTGCGCTCGCCCGGCTGCTGCTCCTCCAGCTGCTGCTGCTGAAGCTGAACCTCGGCAAAGGTGGGTCCGGCGCGGCCCGGAGACGGCGGCAAGTGCGCGGCTCGGCTCAGCCGTGCGATGCGGGGTGGGCGCGAGGGTCCCGCCGGCCCCGGGCATCACATCGCATTGCTGCCCCGTGCAGCGGTTGCGAGAGGTGGAGGAGGGAGCTGAGACCGTGTGCGCTCTTCAGCCGGTCAGCGCGACCCGAGCGCTGCTGACAGGAGCTGCCACCTTTAATCCCCCGCTGAGGAGATTTGTGCCTCGGCAAAGCGGCGCGGCGTCTGCAGAGCAGATTTGCTCCGTCCCCCCCGCCCTCAACTTCAGCCGGGTCGTTCCCTCGTTCCGGGAGCGCCGCCCATACCCGCTCACCTCTTCCCCGTGCGATCTGCCCCGCTGGCGGATGCACGGACGGGTCCTGGCCTCAGTGCGCTTTTCCATTTTTCTTTGTCTTTTCGTTTGGCGTTTAACCATTTTCTGTCCCCGGGTTTCTTTATCTCCCGCCCCCAACCCGGTGCACGGAGCACGGCAGCGGCCCTTCCACGCGCACACAAAGCAGCTCCGTGCACCGCCGTGCTCCCGCGGGGCGCATCCTTCCCTGCCGGGGCCCAGCCCCAGCCCCTGCTCTCCGCTGGCGGCTCCTGGCGCCCACCGCGCCGGCTGCGGGACCGACCCCGACCCCGGGACTCCCCCGGCGGCGGAGCGCGCCCCGCTGACCCAGGCGCGGCCCCGTGTCTCTCAGGAGCCGTGAAGGAGTGCGATAAGGACCAGTTCCAGTGCCGGAACGAGCGGTGCATCCCCGCCGTCTGGGCGTGCGACGAGGACAACGACTGCTCGGATAACAGCGACGAGGCGGATTGCCGTGAGTACCCGGTGGGGCGGGGAGCCGCGGTGGGGCCCGCACAGCGCCGTACCGAGCCCGGAAGGGCGCGTTTCCTATATGTGCTGCGCCTCTTTTTTATGAATGAATGAATGAAGTCGCGCCGTGCCCGGCTCCGGCGCCCATTGGCTGCCGCGAGCAGCAGATCCGTGACGCGGCGCAGCTCTCCGGCGTGGCCCCGTTCCGCTCTGCCGCCCGCCTCGGGCCCCCGGGGCCGCCTGCTTCGGCCAACGGCAGCAGAGCGCTCCGAGCAGCGTGGGCAGTGCCCTGCGGCAGCTGGTGGGTGTCCGGGAGCGGCCGTGCACAGGGCCAGGTGTGCACGTGGCAGCCATGCTTCATAGCTTCCTGCAAGGTGTGGGGCTGGTGCGAGTTCTGTGCTGAAATCAATGTGTGTGACCCTGATGGGCAAATAGCACTGCTTGGCAGCCGTACTCACGTCGTACTGACCGATTCCCTGTTAATGTGCGGGAACAGAGCGCAAGGAGATCTGTACTTCCAGTCCTGGGCAGGTGGCAGTCGTGCCTTTTCCTTTGGCGTGGTTCTGTGTGCGAGTGGCACCCAGTAACCTTGGGGGAGTTTGCGGGGCTGTGCTGTTACCACCTCAGCAGGTACCAAATCTCTGGGGTTATCACTGTAGGGTAATAGACGTAGAAAAAGCATCAGGTTTTAATTCACTGAACTCTTGGAAGTGTGTGGACTGTAAGAGAACACCAAGAAAAGAAGAGTCAGTGGTTGTGTGTTCCCGTGCGTGTCCTGTTAGCGGCATCACTGACTCATCTGTCTCGCAGTGCGTTCTGAGTGCATCAGTTTGTGGAGAGCTCGGATTCCCAAACTCTTGTTCATAGCGAACTTTTTGATGCTGTGAGAAAAAGCATAACTTTTATTTCTGGTGCTTTTGTACTCAGGGCTTGACAGACTATGCATGCATAAGTTTGTGGTACAAAGAGTTCAGCAGCGTTCAGATAGAAACGTGTTTTACGTGGGAATTTTGCTACCACAGCTTAGATTTGGAACTTCTGAGGTTACAAAAAGCTCATTGAGGCTGTGGCTGACCGAGAACAAAGCTGGGACTCACGGACCGTCTTAACTGGGAGTGTTTTCACAGCAGCCTGTGAGATTGCGGGGACACTGACCTGTGGCGGTGCGGGCAGTGGCACAGCACGCTGCTGCTGGGCTTCTGGAGGTCTCCTGGCTAAGGGCCCCTCTGCGTGCTGCTGTGCAAAGGCCTGGGGAGCTGCAGGTGGTCTGCAGGCTGTGCTTTGGGAGCTGCTGTGCAGATGTTAGGCTGATGGCTGGAGCGGCATCTTCAGACTGTGCACCCTGTGCTCCACGCTGAGCAGTTAGGTTTGTGGCCTGAGCTTGTCTAGTGCGAGCGATTCAGTGGCAAGCAGTGTCTGGGCTGGTTTTCTTCCGTTTTTCCTTTTGGTCTTCTCTTTAAGCATTGTGATGGAAGAGAGTGTATAAAACACAGTCCTGAACATGTGCTGGGCAGGAATTGGGCTGTGTTAGGACGATTAGACCAGCAACTGCATCTGGTCTGTTTCAGGGAGTTTATACTGCTGGGGTGCTAAAAATAGAGTGGGGTAGATTGTGGCAGAATGGTGACTTTCTGGTGTTAGAAGGGGGAATTTGGGGATGTGAAGACATCAGGGAACTTCTTCACTTTAATGTGAACTTGACATTTGTTATAAGTCTTGATTTAGCAATGGGCAACTCTGCCTGTGGAGGAGGGTTGGAACTACACGATCCCTGAGGTCCCTTCCAACACCAGCCATTCTATGGTTCTATAAGTCATTGAGGAGTACGCTACAGAAATTACTCACGGACTGCTAGTTTAGTTTATATATATGTATACATATACACACATACTTTGCAGTTGCTTCTTTAACACATCCTTATATTCACTGGATGAAAGGATATGTTCCATGTGTTTTGTTGCTACATGCCACCCCTGCTGTCATCACTGTAATAAACAGGTATTTATTTAGAAACTATTTTAGGAACATATATGCTGGAAGAAACAGTTCTGGAAAATGCAGCACACTGTAGTGGTGATGGAGAGTGGAATGAAGATGCAGGTAGCCTGCTGGTGAGGAGTACTGTGTGGGGCATGGCAACCCCTGTAATTACCTATTGATGCTTTTCCCAGAGTTGATAACATCAGTTATCAATACGGCAACATTTTTTGCTCGTTGCTGTTTGTGTGTGTCCTCACTTGTTAAAGAGATGGAGTGGTCTTCGTGAGTGTTAACAGCCAGTTTGTGAAACATGCTTGTCTTTGTGGTAAATGATCTACGCACACTGGAGGATTTGGTAATTACAAATATCTTACTTGTAATTTGTTTCTGAAAAACAGGGAGTTGACAGCCGGACAGTACAGTACCGTGTGCTTCTTTCTACCATCCATCCTTGCATAGACTGCTGTTGTTGGGTTTGGGTGGTGTTTTTTGTCTCTTCTAGAGCTCTGTTGGTGTGATACTGGCTTTTTAAAAGGAATTTCAGACTAGAATTGGTAATCATTCTGTATCATCTCCTGGGAATCTGCTTTCCATTCAGTAACCTTGTGGTGTTGTGACTGGTGGTCTCAGTTATGTGCTGTTGTTGATGTGAGCGTGGCCAGCTCAGGAAATGAAGCATGGCAAAATATTGACTCTGTAGCTCTTACAGAGAGCAAACTACTGAGTACTGGCTTGTGAACTGTGTTAAGTTTATTCTGGGCTGTTCAGGAGCCTTGTTCTACATGTTATGGGACCGAGTCCTTCCTTGGTATGCAGTGGTTGACAATTAGAGGTTTTATTTGTGGGAAATGAATGAATCTGAAGGAATCCAGTTTTCTTCTTCTTCTTTCTTTTTTTTTTTTTTTAAGGGGAAAAAGCCTGTTTAGCGCAGTTCTTGAATGCTAACTGATGTTGCTGATGAAGGAAGAAGTTACAAGCCGTCTGGCCCCCACGGCTCACCTGTGAGAGCAGGCAGTAGAAGCTAAGTGCCTCCCACAGGAATGGGATTTGGGGTATTCTGCGTTGGTCGGTTCAGTAAGATGCACATCACAATGCAGACTAAACTGGTTCACTTCAGTTTGATTTAAGTTATCTTCATTTATATCATCTTTACAGTTGAAAGTCTGTGACTCTTTCAGTATTCATCATTTGAGCAAATCTCAGGCGTGCATATTTCCTATTGCATCATTTGAGAAGGATAGCACTGAAATAAGCCCTTTTAGTAATGCTGAATAACAGTCTGAGGACCACCATAACAAAGTGATGACTTTTGCAGTATGAAAACAAAGTATGGGGCTTAAAGAGAAGCAAGAAAGCAGAGGAAGAGCCACGCATGCTGGGGAAAGGTAGAAGGAAGAGCCGAATGGATATAGGTAATGTGTAAGTGTGAATATAATTGCTGCCTTGCAAGAAGTAAAAGGAAACAATTCCTGGTAGCAAAGAAGGCTGCCAGGAAGAAAGGAGGCAGTGCTCATTTGTCTGTGACACATTAACAAGAAAGAAAGAGATGTGGATTTCTGCAATTAATCCAAATAATAAAGCTTGTTGTCTGCTTAAATATTTCATTGGCGGTAAGTTCTAAATATGGCATAGTTGCAAAAAGCACCCAGTTGCTTAACCAGTTTCCTAAAATGAAACAAGCTGAGAGGCCACTTCAGCTTTGTGGTGTCTGCCTGCAGGGGGACATATCCAAATGCAGAACTACTGGTGTCTTTTGGAGCTCCATTTTCCTTCTTTGCATTGAGGTACTTTCTGCATTGTTGCTTTCTGGTTGCCACTGCTCACAGGTGTGTTTTTATGGGACAGGGCTGAGGCTGCCCAAGGTATGAGATGCAGTATGAAGGGAGTTACTGTTTTAAAGGCTGTTCATACATGTCTGGAATGCAGGATGAAAGCTTGGAGCATCAGCAAAGTTCTGCTCCCTCAGCTCCTGCCCTGCCTCGGGGCCACAGTCTGCAGCTTGTAGCTGAGCCCTGCTTGCTGCTGGCCGCACTGCTGGCCGCGCTGCTGGCCGCACTGCTGCTCTGCTGCTGGCTTTGAGTGCAGAGAATACAGTTTGGCTCCTGCTGCCTATGTGACAGCCCAGGAGGCAGCCTGATACTCTCCTTGCTTTTCTGTTCAGATTTCAATAGCACTGGTATTTGAGGATAAAAATATATCAAAAGCTTATTTGAGAACGGAAATCTGGATCCTGTGAAGAGTTAAATGTGGCCTAAGTGTGATGGTGCACCGTGCTTGCAGATTTTAGGATGTGACAAGGTGAGACAATTGTCCAATATGTTCTGTGACTTTTTTTGTCCTCCGTTGCCTGTTCCCATTTTTCTTCAAGTTCAGTGTTGGAACAGCATTCTCTGTTCTGAGTAACTGCTGTGTGTTACTCCAGTGATGCAGGTGTCTCTGTGTACATCACCATGGGGAGGATTTTAGGTGTCCTTGGCATATGCAAGATGATATGCTCTTGATTTTGGAGGCAATCAATTAACTGGGTTGCATGGCCATGCTCGAACTGGGAGCACTGGACAGAGTGGTGCAGAGGCAGGGCTTGTTTGCCTGCATGTCTGCCTGTGGCCTCAGTGTCATCATCTGTGCTGTATGGGCATGCAAGCTGGTGTCTGAACTAGTTTATGGATTTCTTGTGTAACACAGTAAATGTTGTTACTCATTTTTCTTCCTTTTTTTTGTTCCATTCTCATTGTCTGTTCTGAGAAACCTGACTTGCTTGGGGTTCTTGGCTGTTTTTTTGTTTGTTTCCTGGTTATCTTTTGTCTGCTGGATTATCTCTGTAGAAGTGAAGCAGCAAGTACATGTGTGAAACCTGCTCTTCTGCTTTTCCTCACCTCCAGGCACGCACACTTGAGGACCTCTATTAACCACAGGTGCAGCTGATCTCCTGGAAGCGGTGTTTTTCTGTCACTGCCACTCCTCATCTGGGAGAGAAATGGAGGTGGGACTGGGGCAGGATTGCAGGAAGTACAGAGGTTACCTGGGCTAGATGCTGGGGGCTTTCTGATTAGAGAGGGAAGCTTGAGTTTTATGGGCTGCTGCTGTGCTGTATGAAGAAATAGACTCTAGATACAGTTCCAGAAAGAAGCTGAGATCTGAAAAGCTTGCCTGAGGTCAAAGAGAATGGGAAGATTAAAAATAATGATTAAGTTCAAGAAGGAAGTGATGATGTTGCAGTCAAAACTGACCGTGACTTGGTTTGTTTATCAGAGAGCACGGAGCTGTCATTTCAGAGGACGTAAAAGCACTGCATGTTTGGAGCCACAGTAGGCAAGCTTCACCCAGAGCATCCTGATGTATAAAAAGGGAAATCAGAAGTCAGCGTAGACCAGCTTTCTTTTGTCTGCGGTGTTACAGAGCCAGGGTTAGCACGGGGCAGCGATGTGGTTTCTTACTGATTGATGTTGGGGTGGAAGATACTTAGGGTAATTTAATATTCACCAGAAAGTGTTCAGGGATGAATTAAAACAAACAAATTACATTATGAAGCCGGGGTAGCTGAGTGGAATGTGTTGGTGAACACGTTAATCTGATGCACCTGATCCAAGAGATTTGTCAGGGCTGGAAATAATGAGTTTTCTTGACTCTGTGGTCTGCCTGAAGGGATGTTAAACACTTGAGGCTTGAAAATGTAAGGATTGACAACATCTGACAATTATTGATCCTCATATCTGTTACTAATATTGCAGACACACAGTTTTTGTTGCTGCCTGCTTTTTTAGCAGCACCAGCTTTTTTAATTGACTGCCAAATGTACCGCGTTGTCGGTGTGCCTCAGGCTGCTGTGTGGTGTTGGAGATGTGTTTGTGGCAGACTTGATTTGGCACGGAATTCTCCTGGTCCTTGCAGTGTTCCTTCACAGCCAGCCTCTCTAGTTGCCTTCTTCCTCCCCACAAGTTTCCATTTACCTGCAGCTTTTCTCTGGCAATCCCCAAGATGTTGCCAAAGCGTGTTACTGCTAGCTCAGCTTTTCTGTGCTATTAGATGCCTGTAAGATGCCGAAAGACGTCAGTTTCTCTTTCTTTGCTTTGCTCAGGAAAACAAATGAGTGAGCTGAGTTTGAGTGATGGGGATGGAGATGCGTGTTGCTGCTCGTTTCCTTCTGCGTGGCACGGCCTTGGTAGGGAAGCATTCTGCCTGTCCCAGTGCTTTGTGCTGAGTGCAGACAGCTGGTTGTAGCCACAGGGAAACCTCTGTTGTGCTGTTTTACGGTGCTTGTGCAGGAAATGTTAAAAATGTTGAGTGTAATTTTTCTGTTTCCTGTTAAAATTTTTACTATTTAGATAGCTGCAAGGGAAGTAAAGAGAGTAAAAGGCCTGTGATATAATTAATGCAGATTTTCTGCTCTGTGAAGAATTCTGTCTGAAATTCAAGAGATAACAAACTGATTGGATTTGAGAAGTTGTAATAATGCTGTGGACTGGTTGAAAAAATAAAAGGAAACCCATCCAAATTGAAATGTTGTCAAGAGCCAGATTTGAAACTGGGTGGAGCTGGAAGGTGTGAGGATGTGAGCTCCATCTCTGCCGGTCTCTCAATGTGAGTTGCACTGTGTATCTTGCCCTGAGAACACTCTGACAGAGCACAGCTCTGTTTGTGGCAAAGACTGTGGTTTCTTCCCTGGGATTGAGCTGAGGTGGCAGCCCGACGCCTTGTTCCATTTGGAGAGGTGAGTGGTGGTGGTACAGCTCTTGTGCAGGTGGCAGCTGGCCCTGGGTGCACAGAGTCAGCAGCAGAGCTAAGGATGGCCACGAGGTCCCCCACTCCACTCCAGTGCTTTGTACAGCCAGCCATGCTGCTTACCACAGCCGTACCTGTCAGGCGAGTGGAAGTGTTTCAGTGTCCCCTCCGGGTCTCCTGCCTTCTTTTAGTCTAAGATAAGGACTGACAGTCAGATTAAGCTTCCAGTTAATGTCGAGAGCGGGTATTAGAAACTAGAAGAGAATGGGACTTATAGTTGCCGTAGTTAAGGCAGTACAGCCTTTGGGCCGAAGCCACATGGAGTCAGCTTTGCTGCCAGATTTTTTTTCGTAGCGAAGATGTTCAGTTTCTGATCTATCAGTATTATTTTTCCATTATTAATATTTATTAAATGCTTGAGAGCATGTGTGGCGCTGTACCAGGACCAGAGCAGGCAGGACTCAGTTTCCATGGCAGCCAGAGCACAGCCCTGCACTTGAGAACCAGAAGGGCTCTTTTTGGCAACTGCTGTCTGTGCTCTGATTACTTTTTAAAGATAGAAATATAATTGAGCATTTATTAGTGCTGCAGAATCTTGTCTGTCCTGGGTGAGAATTTTGCCTGCTGTAAGTTTCTTTGTCTTTTCTGGAGTTCTAGCTTAGTTTCTATAGCTTCTGTGGATGGCATTTCATGGACTTGCAAAGCACAGAAAGGCAGGGCGGGTNGGGGAAGAGGCTGTGTCAAAAATCCATTGAAATAGATGGAAATTTCCTGCTGATTTTGTTTACATTTTTGATATGTTATCTTGTTTTGTACTCACATCCCTTTCCAAATAGCCTGTAGCACAGTTTTGCAACTTAAGAGAATGATTGTTGAAGAAAACGTTGTGTACAACTGACAGCAAACTCTAACTGTACTGTTTTCCTCATTTAGATAACTGCTCCAGTTCCAGGTTTTGACTTTTTGTACTTTAGCTGGCCTTGTTTCACACTTTTCCATGCTTCTTTCCTAGAGGTGTGCATGTATTACAGTGTACATTGAGGTGACAGTTTACCTGATTGCAGAGGGTGAATGAAAATGTTCTTTTGATCCCAGGTGTGTGTTCAGTGGTGCATTACCCAGTAGAGGTCTTCTGTCCATCTTTGCTCTAAAGTTAATGCAGTTAATTTACTTGGTGGCTTTTCAGGCTTTTTCTGTTTGTGTTGACGAATAAAGTTCTAGTTATCTTTCCAGTCATGCTGCTCAGTTCTACCGTGTCAGCTGCTTGGTTTGCTGATTTAGCAGTGATTGTGTATCAGTAAAGCTTGTTGGGTTTGCTGGACCCGTTCTGTCCAGATCTGATGTTACTTGGCATGATTCAGGGAGTTAGGAGCATAAAAATCAGAATTAGCAGGAGTAGTGAATGTTTGCACTCAGAATACAAGTAGGTGACAGGTGATGGCTATTCCAGATAGAAACTTGTAAATGTCTCTGTAGCCATCTCTTGAATCACAACAGCATCCACGCAACTACTTATAAAGAGAGAGGGATGCCTCAGTCTGTGTGGACTGATGTAGGCCAAGATATATTTACCTCCTAACAGCATGGTTCTGTTCATGCTAGTGTAGTTGTGTTACAGTCATTACACCTTTATCATCCACTGGATGGTTAGCAGTTCAGCTGCTTATGGATCTTCACCACTTCATACATGCGGACTAATTATTATCCTATGGATGGAAAAAGTGATGCTTAGAGAAGTTATCCTTTGCCCAGGGCTGAAGAGTGATTCAGCAACACATTGTGAACACCAATGACTCATGAAGAATGTTCCCAATTCCTTGTTTTCTGGTCCATTACCACATTGTTTTACACAGATAATCATGTTCCATGGATTAAATAACTGCTCAAGGGCTTAGCTTTTGCTTTTGTTGTGTACAGTTTGCAAAGTACTCAGAAAAATCCCAGTGTTTAGGTAACACACTGCTTCAAAGCTTTGTGATGGATCAAGTGCTTCAAATCACCACTTGCATTTCATATCAAGAACAAAATACACAAGAATTTGAGCACTAACTTGGTACTTTGCATTTCAAAGTAGACTTCTCAGTACGTTCTGATATATCCTAAAGAGAAATAATGCACTGCCTGTGTATAGGCATTCGTCAGTGCAGCCACCTTTTAGCTGGCAAGAAGTCCTGTTTTTGAGCTTGCACGTGACAGATTTTTCATTGTTCCTTTCCATTTCACACGGTGTCATTCCTCTCATAGAATCATAGAATTGCTTAGGTTGGAAAACACCTTAAAGATAATCAACCTAACCATGCTACCCCAACTCTCCTGGCCTTTGTTACCTCCATGCCCACACCTCGCTGTTACCTGAACACTGGCTATTGAAGTAACATCACTGGTGCACCCGAGCTCCAATCCGTTGTTTGCAACACGTCTTTGGCTGCCAAGAGCCGAGATGAATAGGGAAGTTTAATTCACTGGCATGCATTTTATTGATGTCTCTCTCTTCCTTTTTCCTTTCATGTGTAAAATGGTAAGATACAATTTGCCTTGTGTGACTCCTGTGTTTGCACAATGATACTCATTTCTGCCAGCTCTGTAGGGCTGCACCCTTACCTTGCTGGCAATAAAGGCAGCACTTAAGTTAGCTGGCTGCTACTATCTGATCCCTTTGGGCTTGTTACATTGTTTAGAAGGGGTGACTTATATGGGATTACTTCCTCAGTGCATGATAAATAATCACTTTCAGAGGGAAGCTGTGGAACAGTCCCTGCTGGGATCACGTTGCTATATTGAAGTTGCAAGCTTTGTTTTAAGGAATTGCTCTTTGATAGGTAATTTCCATTCACCTTTATACAAGAGCTCTTTATCACAGAATTTTGTTCTGCTTTTAAGAAACAATGTGTTCTGTATATTTGCCCCAGGTTCCATTGCGTGCTGATCCATGAGGTTAAATAGGTATTGAGGAACTGTGTTGTCAGGTGTTGTAAAGAACTGCATCTGTCCAGCCCTCCTCTGGAGGACTCTGGTCGTGGCATGGCACTTCAAAGAGTGCAGGCATGGAGCAGGGGAGAATTCTGGGGCCTGCCGTATAAATCTAGGCTCCCTCTTCTAGAAGGTGATGATAAAAAATGTAGTTAATTATTCTTCATGGTCGTAGATGAGCACAGGCCTGAACAATGTGGAGCCTTTGCCCAGCTTGTGCTCAGCATCTCATTGCCGTGCTAGAATCCTTTTCCATCTTCTCATGCAGAAGGACTTCAGTCATTAACCCTTATGGCCCTGTTTCTCAGAGTGCCTGTCCTCAGCAGCATTGCACGAAGCCTTTATGAACACCTTCTCTCGCTCAAGCATTTAAGGAAACAGAGCTTGGCTGAGAGCAGCACACATTTCGTCGCATTTGGTTATGCACAAATGCATGTGAATGCTGCCAGCCTTATTTTGTGCAAACGCTTGTAGAAAAGATTAATAGCTCCTGCACAAATGCTATACTTCAGCATACATTGAATCTTCTGTGTTAGCTGGATGCATTTGGTTCTTCTACGTTATTTTTAAACATTGAGAATGAAACTGAGGTCGAGGCAATGCTGTTCGGGGTGTCAGTGTTGGAGAGAAGGGGGTTGATGTGGGGCTTTGCACCTGCTTGCTGTTCAGGGCAGCTGAACACGAAATTGTTGGGCATACTGTGAAGTGTATTGGCAAAAGATAACCCAGAATACGTGTGTTCACAGAACAAAAGTCATTACCCGTCACCAAGAAGTTCCAGTTCTCCAGCTCTCGAGGTCAGGACTGAGATATTCAGCACCATGGGAAGTGTTGCATTCCTGCAGCAAGAGTCAGGTTTGTGCTGGGGTTCACAGGGCTGTTGTCCTGGCAGCTTCACTTGTGCATGCTCAGCACGCTAACAGAGCATCTCAAGAAAACCTGAAAGTGAAAAACCTCTTCAGAGGCCATTTATTTTCCTTCCTTCTCTGTGCAAGTTGGATAGCTGTCAAAGGGATGTCTGTAATCATAACAGTTGAACAGTGATCTGTTATTAACCATTCCTTCTCTGTGTTGTGCCAGCTTCATTTTCATATGACAGAGTTAATTTTGGAGTGCAAAAAAGACACTTCTCTGGCAGAGAGCAAGGAGGAAAGCAGGATTTGCCCCCCTTGCTTTCTACCAGAAGTTTCTTTTTCTCTGTGGAGGAGCATGTTTGAACGTGGCATTAGGAGCATGTTCAAGAATTGGCTTAGGGCAGACCCTGCTACATCAGTTTTGAATAGTGTTTTATCCCTGCTACTTGTTTTTGCTCAAGTCTTTTGGGGTTGGATATCTTGAGGGAGAGAACAATCCTGATGAAACCCAGAACAAGAAACTGAAATTCCCAAAAGCTTTTCTTTAAAAATTATGGCTATTTTTTTGACTGTGGTACACCTTAAGGCTTGCATCATCTCTGCTTGAGCTGGGGGGTGAATTTCCTGCAGAAGAGGCTTTTTGGTGCCTCAGCTTGACCTTTAGCATAGACAAAAGGCATCCGTAAATGTCATTTTTCTATAGTAATCAGCTGAGAACTGCTGTTGTAGGTTGGTTTTTGTTTTGCTATTATTCTCCTCTGCCTTTACAGTAGCAGACACTTTTACAGCAGTTTTACATATAAGAGTGTTGTGAGTTTCTTTATCTGACACTGGATAAATTCCCCTCAGTAGATGGGAGGGAGAAAAGATTCATACCTGGTAGCTTTCAAGGAGAGAGAAAGAGAATGTAGTTCTCGTTGAGCAGGAATTGGAAGATCCAGGATCCCATTTCATCCTGACTTATTGGAAATCAAAATATTAAAGCATAAGCATCTTGGGATTGAGGAAGACATTTGCTGTGTATTCTGCTCTAATTAATTATGGTATTTGATGGGGTTTCCTTACTATTTTGGTCTATGGACAGTACCATTCCCTGTTGAATTTGAAGAATTTTGTCTGTGGGGTGGCTCAGCCTGATTTTTACCTCTGCAGAAGTCTTGAGGAGCTGCTGCACTGTTACCTCGTGGTGCCAACAAACAGTGCTGCTCTGACCTTCTCCTTGCCAGCACAGCTCAGTGAGAGCTGACATCTCTGCTGGAAAAACCACAGCAGTGGGCCCAGAAGGGCTGCATGGAGACAGCTTTGAGGACTCTGCTGAGAGAGGAGCCACATTCAGCCTACAAAAAGTCAAGGTGTGACCCTGGTGTGTGGAGCACTTTCTGTAATGGTACATGGTAAGGTGATTTTGCAGTGGTACAGATGGGAATAATGTGCAGGCAAAGAAGCCGGCTTGCTGGGAATATACCATGTTGGATGAATGCTGCTTAATTGTAGTCAAGTTGTCATTCCCCTCTGGTTACATCCAGAGTAGACTCAACAAGGGAAACAGCAATTTCTGGGCTGACCACTGCTTTGTTCCAAGTGAGGATTCTTGTCCGTAATTCTGTCTTGGAAACAAAAGCATAGTTTTGTTCCATTCTTGATCTCATGCAGCCCCCAGCTTTGTTGGTCTGAGAGGACTTGCCATAGGCAAACCACAACAACAGGAACTGTTGTGTAGTCACAGCTATGAAAATAGACACCTTCCACATTTTATTGACTGGGCATTCCTTCTATATCCAGTACTTTTGCCTGTATTCTCCAGTATCCTGTTGAAGGGAGGGTCAGTCACAGGCATGATTTAGCTTATGATATCCATAGCTGAACAATGATCTTGCTTTGGGTTTTGAGGCTGTAAAGTTGCTCCTTGTTAGTCTCTATTCACAGCTTTGTGATCCTTTCAAGAAGGGCCCAAGCTCACTCTAACAGATGGTGTGTTATTCCTACAGCTAACACAGGTTCTCCGCACAGGTGACCTTCAGGTCTCTTTGCCTTTTGGAGCTGAAAGACCCGAGAAGTTTTCTGTGTGGTATAGGGGTAGTGTGTAGACCTGAATTCCACATAGGAATTTGAAAAGAGCAGGGAATATTAAATTTATATTGAGAGCCTGTAGTGCCAGTAATATAACCACAGTGCATCTGGTGTTCTCTGCCATAGGCAGCAGGGCTGGATCCGAGTGCAGTGAGCTGCATTTCAGTCCCATGCAGTGGTGTACAGGCTGTGTTCCTACCATCCGTGGGCTGTTACCCCTTTCTTCCTAACAGCCTTGAATCCTGGCCTGATTATGGATTGGAAAACCTCAATATTATTGCTTTAATCCACTGTCTCATGAAAACATCTGAAGTTCCTGTTGTGTTTTAGATATTGTGCAATATATTCAACTGACACACATATACAAAAACCCTACCCCAAAACAACCTGAGCCATTTGGAAATGTTGTTTCTCCTGCTAAGCTGCAGCCCATCAAATTGCACAGCGAAACTGTGCTGAGTGAGTTCAAGATGAGTTTATTGTTGCTGTGTGAGTATTTAGTGAGTCACTGTAAACCTCTTTAACTTGGTTACGTCAATATTATGACTTCCATCCTGCTTTTTCAGTTCCCATTCCTTAGCTAATATTAATAGCATTTTCCTGCAATGTGTAGATATTAAAACACTTCAGAGAATTACATTTTTAGTTTGACTGCGGTAAGTGGCCAGGCAGGATTGCCAAATGTGAGCAGGCACCATTCATTTCTATCCCCGATGTGCACTTGTCTGTAAGTATGTGAACTTGATGGAGATTTGTTTTGATGAGCTTTTGCCAGGTCTGACTTTTGTTCAAAGAGCATTATGTCTGAATAAGTGACCCAAATAAACTGCCTTTACTTTCTCCAGCATTCATTCTCTTCTCCACAAGAAGAAGAGGTAACAGCAATTCAATCCTGCCAAATATTACACAATTTCTCTATGAAAACAACTAAGATGAAGTTGTACTGGTCTTGGAAGGATCCTTCATCCAGGGGATGGTGCTCAGGAGGGCTTCATGCAGCCCTTCTGGGGACAGCCTCCATGGGACTTGTTCTGAGGAGCGTGCAGGGAGATCTAGGCCTGCTGAAGGGTTGTGAGGCAGCCTCTAGGTGTGCAATTTGGGTGCTTTGGAGAATTAGGAGAGAATTGGAGAATTAGTTCTCTGCTGGAAAAGTCTGCCTCCCTGTGCAGAGTCCTCACAGTGTAAGCTTGTCTGGCACTGGAAGACAAGGAATAGAAATAAAATGTCAGCAGGGCTAAGAATGGGACCCACGTGCAAAGTCTCCAGCCAGCTGGAAGCTCAGCCACATCTGAACTTCTTGGTTTCCATAAATAGAACTTGCAATATTGGTTGAGTAAATATGGCCAAAGTGGAGAGCCCGTAAAGAGCGAAAGGAAGATGTGGTGGAAGAAGGAGGCTGCGAGCTTGTTAAAATGTGACCTTGTTTCAACAGGCTTTCCTCTCCTCAGCCGAAGAGGTTCTGTAAACTTATTCTCAGATGTCATTAGGGAAGTCTTCATCTGGAAATGCTGAGCAGCGTGTGTGCAGGCCTGTTTGTTCCTCAGCCTCAGGCTGCTGACAGTTATTGTGCTGGTGTGTTTCTCACACTCCTCACTGGTTCTTTGGGACTGGATAATTCCCTGTCAGCATCAGGTGATGCTGGTTTGATCCCTGTTGTCGTTCTGTAAAGGTGAGTGGCTTTCCCCATCTCATGGCTGAGTTTGATGGGGTGACAGCGCAGTTACTGAAACTTGCCTAGTGGCAGATGCTCAGCAGGAGACCTCTGCACTGATTTATTGCTGCTATTTCCTGTGGAACAGGCTTTGCTTGTAGAGAACTACAGCTGTTGCTGGCAGAGAACTGGAAGGATGTGGCCAGACATCAGAAAGGTGTATTCCTGCTGTGATAAGTAGCCCTAGGAAAACACAAATGACTGCCTTACCTGTTTGACTATTAGTGTGGCAGTTAGGCCCCAAAAGTAGTATTTCAAAGTAGGCCATTTACGGAATAATCTAGAAATGAAAACTGGAAGTCTCATTATAGCCATCAAGAGATGCTGTGTGCTTAGCTCTTTCAAAAATGTGGTTATTCAGGTAAGGGCAGGGTTAGCATCGACAAGGCACTTCGCTCTTATTTCTCCAGTTTGCTTACTTGTGGGGAAATGGTTTGTCTTTGTCTTCGTAGAGTAGTGCAGTCCGTGTATGGTCAGAAGAGTGGACCAGGAGCTTGGTATTGCTATTTAGTTTCGCGTGTGTGCTTGCAAACAAAATCAGCAAATTGGCATTTGGTCAAGAGAAGCAGCTTTCAAGTTTAGAGGGACGGGCTTTTGAATCCAGTAAGAATATTGAATGCAACCCAGATGGCATCCTGGAGGGAAGTTTTGTGGTATCAATTAGCTTGTAGGTGACCATGCTTCTAGCCAACTGTGAATAATTTGGCAGCTTGCCACTTGACTGTTAGTGAAAATTCAGAGCATTGAGATGAAAGAGAGATCCTGAGAGACAAAGAAATGATGTCTTTGCTTGAGAAAAGAGATTTGTGGGTACTGTTTCTTAAATGATTTAACCTGTCTTATCTTGTACAGCCACACAGCTCGGCCTCATTTATATACATTTGTCTGCACCGTTTGTGTAAATAAACCCATTAAAAATTTTTGTTCCGTCAAATTTCACTGACTGAAATTTATTCTGAAGAAGGAACCAGAAAATAGAAGGGCCACCTGTAGCCCCCCAGTGCCCCTGGTTCCCTCTGGAAATGATGTTCTTACCTGGGTTTTAGGATTTGGGGATTTCTACTGCAGATTACAGCCTAATGAAGCTGTTAGATTCTAGTCTCTAAAGGATCTGCTAAATCTCTGACACAACGACTGTAGTGTAGTAGGCTCTAGTTTTGTATCAATCCACTGAGATCTGAGTCTAAAGAACCGTAAGACTAAATTGCCTTTATGAGATAGCTGTGGGAATGTGACTTACCTGCTACAGCACAGAATTGGAATCAGTTCTCATTGCCTTA
Organism: Pavo muticus; assembly: GCA_016647715.1. Classification (NCBI taxonomy): domain Eukaryota; kingdom Metazoa; phylum Chordata; class Aves; order Galliformes; family Phasianidae; genus Pavo; species Pavo muticus. Next base: position 453,372 of record JACDJE010000181.1, read on the forward strand.
CAGAACGTACATCCGCTTACAGGGCTTTTTTTTTTTTTAAAGTCTATTTTAAAGAGGTTTAAAATCATCTCCTTGTCTCAGGTGCTAACATTTCCGATGGCTTCTGCATCTGTACGATGAGGGATAATTAGGTTTGTAGAGCAGATGTTCTGGAAGCCTGCACTGCAGCATGCCTGGCTGTTTCTGGCTGCAAAGGTTTACTCCTGGGTGCACTTGTTTTCCTTTTTATGTAGGAGAACTGCAAATTCCCGGACACTTTCTACATCCAGTAAGGACTTTGAGATCTCTTACCAGATTTAATCAGTAAATGCTTCACTAAGAGCTTTAGAAAGCAACAGTTTTGCTTCCAGGAACTTATTTCAGCTGCGTAGTGCTGAGTTTTTACTTTGCACTGAAATGTGTCGTGGCTTTTCAGAATGAGCAGAAGTGTTCGCAGGGAAATAATGATGAAGATTTTCACTCCATTCTCCTGAAGATTAGTAATAATAGGAAAAAAAACAGTCCAAGGAAAGTGAAATTATGCCCTTATCAGAACTGCATTCTGTAGTGTGTGAACTTGTGCCATTCTGGCTGGTAGAGAAAGAAATGGGATTTTGTAGCTAGGCAGATAGGAACAAGGCTATCAACTGTGAATATGGAAGTAAGCTAAGAGCAACCTAGCACTAGCTTTATGAACAACTAAATGTTCTTCGTGGGACTTTTTGGTCTGGAGAAGTGGTTTTGCTCAGTTCTATCACGTCACATAAGGTTGTATGCTTCTCCCAGTTTAGTTCTTAAAAATGCAGCGTTTTTCTTCTGAAAAGCATTAAATGGAAAGAGCTATTTAATAGAAGTGTAGCCTATCTTTGTCAAAAAGTTGCACCTGACTTCTTGCTGAACAGATACCTTAATGTGCAGATGTGCTTTCCCTCCTCACTTTGTCATAGGTAGGGGCTTAGGCAGGTGATCTGCCTTTCCAAGGCCACCAGTTTGCTTCCATTCAGAGGTGACAAGTCTCTTTCAAGAGTGACTTTGCTATGTCATTCCTTTTGGCAGTGGTCCAATGCAACGCACCCATTTATTTTTCCAGCTTCAAAAAGATTTGCTCTGAGAAATAACAATAGCTTCAAGGAAGGAAGCAGAGGTGCAGCTCTGGAAAAAAAACAGAAGCTTTCAAAACTTCACAGGATCGTGTGTGTGGGAAGGAAAATACTGCTCATTCAGGATGATACAGCGGGAGCTTTTTGGAGGTGTGTGCTTTGAAGTGGGGATAAGAAAAGCACAACAGCTTCTTGTTCCTGTCTTCTGGCTGCTGATCCAGGCTCAGTTCTTCCCAGTACTCAGCAAACTCATTTCCAGTCAGTGGAAACCACGGGGATTTCCTCAGTCTGGTTCTTGCATTTCATGGTGACTACAGAAGAAAGAAGCATGGGCATCCAGTCTCAGGCATTTTACAAGTAAAGCTGAAGCATAATGTTATTTTTAGATCTGATTTTTACATGCCTGCTGAAAGAGCTTTGTCTCTACTTTGCATAAGAATGAAGCTGGCAATCAGATCTTTATGTAAATAAAACCTGCAGTGCACTCAATCATTATTTTTTTTTGCTTGGCAGGTATAGCACAAAATCACAGAAAAGCTCATTAATTTTTGCAATTAATGCTGGTCTTGCAGCACCAGTCACAATGTTAAGAGTCACTGAAATCCAAGTCTGCAAAATCCTTCTCAGAAAATGGTCTTTCTCCAGAGGCCATGTTGTTGTGGCACTATTCTGTTTTAATTTTCGTAGTGCTTTTGGCAGAGTCACGTTTGAGAGCTGCGTGTTTCTGCTCTCTGAATGCTGCAGCAATCAGCAAGGCATCCTAACAATGTGCTGCCAACCTCCTCTGAGTGACTTTCCATCAGTGCAGAGTGAATCCTTCTCAACCCTAACCCACAGGAAGGTTCAATTCCTTCCTCTCAATTACTTGCAGCAGCTTATGCTGTGATCTATCAGCTGCTGTATGAGAGAGAAAGCAGTAAATACAGCAGAGGGTTGCTATGCATATACAATTTCTGTTGTTGGCAGAGTTAAAAAATCTGTTTCAATTTTCCCTTGACTCCTTCCATGGAATCCCTCCCAATGTTTCTAATATTTACTGGGGCTGTGTGCCAGGGATGCTGGATGAACTGCAGAAACCCAGAGTGCAGCCGTGCTTCCCCTGTGCAATGGCAGCTGCTGCAGGGAGCAGGGGAGGAGTGCGCTGATCCCTTCTACTCCCAGCAGAAGATCGTGTAAGGGGCACCGTCATCTTTTAGTACTTGCTGGGACAGATTATTTTCCTTTTATCTTTGTGGCAGAAAAGTCACAAAGCTTTAAGGCACTTACGGCTTGGAGACTTAGCTGCTGGCCAGCAGCATGGGGAGCTGAACTTTAAATCCGCTACTGCCAAAGAAGTCTGAAGCTAGCACAGTAGTTTTGAAGATGTTGGGCTGTTTTGAGATACAAGATCGTTAATCCTTAGAGTAGACAAGACCTTGATTTAACCTCTGAGTCCTCTTCAGTGTCTGCTGTTGTGCTGATGTATTGGTCAGTATATAAAGTCCAATTTAATCCTCAGACATAATTTGAACTTGTTTGGCTTTGGGGTATTGAAGTCAGTGCTGCTACTCCTTTGGGATCATCTGCTGTGGGTTTATTCCAGGAGCTGGACTCTGTGATCCTCGTGGGTCCCTTCCTACTTGGTATACTCTGATTCTACTCACTATCTGTGAGAACATTAGTTTTTCCATTTACATATCACAAATATACACGTTCTTCCTTCTGTCCCCAAGGTTTTTTACATGGTTGTGCTGCTTTATGGTGACTCAGCAACCTGGCAGCCTTATGCACTTGACAAGAATTCAAGTGGCCCCTTGTGATTTGTGCTGGTAGTCCTGGGTGGAGATGGACCCTCTGTGACCTCTTTGCTTTTACATCTTCAAACAGTGGTGACAGAATCACTTCTACAAACTTGTTTTGGCAGCACCAGAGCAAAGATATAGTTGGTTTTCTTTGCCTCTTAGTATCCTCCTGCAGAAAGAGTGCAAGCATGGTAGCAGAACTTATAAAATAACAGCTGCTGGGTGAGTTCATACTCTGACTGCTTCTCTTCCAAGGAGGAATAATACTTTTTGGTCAGTGTTTTGTTTTGACCTGAGGTGAAGCAAGGCTTTAGGTATGAAGCATTTCACAGGCGGTCACCAAACCAAGGATGTCCAGATGTCCCTTTCAGAAAACACCCACAGACTGCCAAGGTGCCCCCCAGGCTTCCAGTCCAAGTTGCATCACGGCAAGCCTGCTTGAGGATTTCTAATGGCTTTCTCTTCCATTAGACTTTCATATTGTGGAATAAATCATACAAACCTTTGGTCTGGTGCCTTATCTATTTCCTCCTCAGGATTTTTCTGAGTACCTGAAGAGCATGATCAATCCAATAATGCCACTATATATGGTTAATGAGTGTTGGTGGGTTTTTTTGTCTGTTTAAAGCATTCTCGCATTGTCTGTTTAGGGGTTTTTGCTGTCGCTTTTGTAATCTTAAAGTTCCTGTAAAGATAGATTTTGCAGACTCATGCTTTGTTTTCAGACTTGATTGAAACTAATCAGTTGGTTTGATTAATGGTTGTTAGCAAGGGATGGAACTGACAGAAAAACAGCATGATCACATAGCCTTATGCCTTTGAGATGTACCAGGCAATCAGTCTGTCTTCTTGGTAACTGGAGCTCCAACTTCTTTCTGCCAGTACCGAGGGTAAGTTACAGATCCGTAACACAGACATCTAGTGGTTGGATATCATACTGCAAATAGAGACATCGAGGTGGCAAGTCGTTAGGGAATCCTGGCTCCATGTGTCCATTTTTCTACAGGAAAAATGCTTCCAAAATGAAGGACTTGCCAGTATTTTGCTTTGCTTGTGCCTGTGGCTCTTGCTTTACTTAGTGAATTCTTTTTATCTCGGCCCATGAGTTCTCACTCTTAACGTTCCTATTTTCTCCCCAGCCCCACCTGGGAAGTGAGCATGCAGCTGGGTGGTGTTGAGTTGCCCATGGGGTTAAGCCACAACAGACTCCAGTCTGCTCATTGAACAGAAAATTGAACAGTTGTGTTTGTATCGGACATTGAGGCCCTGGCAATTAAACTTGTAGTCTCTAATTTGTATTTTTTTAAAGAAAGGACCAGGTTTGTAGTGATGTTTTGTAGGTTGGGGCCAGGGCTGTGCCTGCACACTGATAGGCTCTAAGGGGGCTCTTAACTCTGCCGGGCTTTTCTGGTGTCTGTCATGCTGAAATGTGCTCAATAATGGGGATGGTGCTGGTGTCAGACTTCCACATGCAAGGTTGTCGCAGTCTGGTTATTCTGCAAAGATTCGTTCTTTTACTGACTTTGCTGAAGATTGACGTGCATTTCCTAAAGAAAATCTGGACACCCAGCCCTAAAAATAGCCAGAGACAACTGGCTTCTGAGTAGCTTGCAGCCAGTCTGTGGCCTCAGAGGAAACAAATCTGTTCGTGAGCTTCTGCTGAGCCATTTCAGTATGTGACTCTGTCCGGTCTTTCTCATGTTTCCCTAGCTCTGAGCTTTGACAACTTCACTAAATCACCAAAAGTGCAAACTGTCTTGTATTTCTTTTTACACATTCAGATAGGACTTTGGAGGCCATTTTGGCACCGTACCCTTCTGCTGGATATGGCTGCTCCAGGTAAATCCCAGAGCAAGATTTAGGATATGTGTCCTATAGCAGCCAGTATTTAGGATATGTGTCCTATTGCAGCCCCTGGCTCGGCCTGAGATGCAAAGCAGTTCATGTCCTGCTGGACTGGGCTCTGTTCACAAAATTGTGATGTGTCCATGTAATCAATGAGAAGAATCAACAGTGTGTGCATACAAGGGGGACAGGATTGATGGTTGTTTAACTCACTGTCCTGCTACAGGTCTGCTTACCAGAGAAAGGTACTGAGAAGCAGTGTGTACAGTGGGAGGTAGAGGTGCAGATCGCTCATGGTGTGTTTATAATGGCCGTTGGAAGAAGTGAGACACAGACTGAGCAGGAACGGCAGTGATGTGATGGCAGGGCCCTCAGCAAACTGAGGGGAGGTTCCTGTGCTGCTCTGCCGCTTTTCAGAAATTGGCCTGTCCTTGCCCTGATCTGAATTTTGATGTGACGTTGGACAAATCGCTTAACCTCTCCGGGCACTGTTGCTTAAAATGGAAATGTCAATATTCCTGCCAGCCTTTGTGAACCATCACTGGATTAATGGACACAATTTTTTTGTATCAAAAGCATTACCTATAATGTATTTTATCTTGTTTACTTGCAAAGCAGCTGGGCTACCTTGAAGTGTCACGACTGCCAGAAGTGTGAGAAGGGGCCCTACTATGTTTGCCTGAATTGAGATCCCCGGAACTGAAATTGACTTTAAAGTCCTCTGTACTGGTTTAGAAAACAGTATTTTAAATAGGGCCCATTTAGTGTTCAAAATTAGATACCGTGCAGAACACTACTTTCTCAAATGATATTCTCAGCATTCCACAGCTGAAAGAACCCATGGAAATTTGGGGCTACTAGGGGAGAGTGATGAGTGTAAGTGATGCAAGTGGTACAGTACCTGGCAGTTCTGCACAGGACCAGGGCACCACAGTGCTGGGCACTCAGCAGAAGACCTGGCTCTGAGGTTTTTAGTTCTTTGCTAGATCAAAGTGAGAAGCAGCAGGATGCAGTAAGGGCACAACAGATATCTTTGAGGCTCAGTCCCCGTCTCCTTGTTGGTTGGACTGTCTGCTGTTCTTAAAGCCTCTGGTTTTGGCATGGTTTTTTTTTATTGCTGGAAAAATTTTGCGTGGCAAATGTGTAGTTCAGGCATGCAATTATCAAGTGTATGAGCCTGTCCCTCCAGAGCCTGTTGAGTTTTGCCTGTGACTCAGAGGAGAGCAACAGGGAAAGTTGGGACAGGAAAAAATCAGCTGGCGGTGTCTTCTCAGGCCAAGTGCTGTCATCACAAAGCCCTTGCACTGAGCGTGGAGGGAGATGGTGGGGTGTTCATTTTGATTCCTTAAGCCACAGTGGCTGTCTGCTTTTGTTAGCAGGCTTCCCTATTATCCCATAATCCCTTCAGACACTTGAATTTGTCCTGCTTTTCTGCTGAAATGGTGGAGGGTGTTCGGGGGCTTCTTGTTGCACAGACAGTTGTGGTCTTTGAATGCAACTTTTTACCCTAATGTGACAAAAAAAAAAATAAAAAAGAGGCTCAAAGCCAGAAATTGCCTGCTGTGTCGTTTATTGCTTGATTTACTTGTGGCCATGTCTGTCACACATGCCAGCATGTTTTATCTTCATTTACAGTAGCCCAAAATGTTTCACCTGGGTTGCTGCACAGTCTTAGACCAGGCAGGGTTTCCGTGGGGAGGATTTTCTGAGCGTGTAGCCTGGTGCTATGATTGTTTAAAATTTAACTCCTCTTTTTCTCTCCGACCTTAAGTTCGCTTGTAAAGCCGTGCGTGTTTCCAGTGCAGTCTGGATAATTAAAAATAGCTGCTTGTGGTGCTTGGCTTCTGTGCAGTCTTTTATCAGTAGTTCCTCTGAGAATACCTTGTGTGTGGATGAATGATTTTAAATAGAGTAGTGAGAACTACATGGAAGACGAATCATACAGGCCTCTTTCCAAGCAAATTTCTTTTACTTTCAAAGGCTTGAGCATTATTTTTCAACTGAAAACAAAACACACCAATAATGAATGCTGAGCGTGTCTTTGTCAGTCTTGTTTCTTCCTTGCTGATGAAAGAGTTGTGCTCACAGAAGGCAGTCACTGGTGGGTCATGCTAGGACTGGAGCAGGGCATGCAGGACGCGTCACAGGGAATCCCGGAGAGGCACATCTTGGTTATTCTGTTTTGTTCAGCGCCCAGGACTGGGTGGGCTTGAAAAGATGGTGCCAGAAGGCAGCTAGAAAACCTGCAGTGAAAGTTGCCTCTTAATCTCCTTCAGTGATTATCTTAGGACCAGAAACTGAAGACAATGTATCTCATTAAAACTAGAATTGCCATCAAAACAACTGTATACGTACTTACGGTCGATACAATTACCTGATTTATTTTCTCCCTTCTCCAGAAACCTCATCCTTCCTCCTATCCCAAATCTCAGCAATATGCAGTTATGATTCTAGTAGAAATCATACGATGTTTAAAATCCTTCAGCTCCCTGTTTTGCCGTGATACAGAGAGCTTGCAGAGCTCTGAGTTTCTTTTTTTTCCTGTGCCGGTTGCTTTAGTTAAATACTTTTCCGAGCTGCTTCTTTTTCATCTGTTCTCCACATTAAGTGGTTCGGGCTTGTTGGAGGAGAAGGGAAGACGTGAATTGCTACTGCCTATGGAATACTTATCCTATGAGCTTAATCATCAAAGGTTTTATTCTTGTACATCTTATGAGCAATGTATTCCCTTAAATATAGGTATGTAGGTGTAAAAGAAAAAAAAATCAGCTCTTAGCATGCAGTTTTAGGAACATGTTGTTTCTTGTATGTTATTGCTCAAAAAATTCTTATGTGGGTCTCGGTATCTTATTCCTTAAAATAAATAATAAAGAAAAGCCAGGTGAGGCTCTTTTGATCGTGTCATGCAGACCATTGCACACTAGGAATAGCCTCACAGTAGAAGGAGAATAAACATTCACCAGTAGAGCTGCATTGTAATCGTGACTTGCAAATCTGCACGGGTAATCTTAACTGGTGCAAAGCTTTTACTGAGGAGGTTCAGATTGTATACAAGGAAGGATTTCTTCTCTGAAGGAGTATTCAGGCATTGGAACTGGCTGCCCAGGGAGGTGCTGGGGTCACTGTCCCTGGGGGTGTTCAAGAACTGTGGGGATGTGGCACTGAGGGATGTGGTCACTCGTCATAGGGAGGTGGGTTGGGCTTGGGCTCAGGGATCTTAGGTCCAATCCTAATGATTCTATGAACACTTACTGACTTTCTGGGAAGCTTCTGTCTGGCAGAGCTTGATATCAAAGGGGATTGAGTTATGTGTTATAGCAGCATTGAATTCTCACCACTGACAGACTAAGTGATGTCTGAGCCATAAATATTGATTCCTGGAGTTACTGATGGTAACTGATGGGTCACACAGTAAGTTTGATACTATCACAAGTCATCTTGATAATGTTTTAATTTCACTTCAAATGAATTGCTGATACAGACTCAATTGACATTTATTTTGGGGAGAAAACTAATGGATGTGGACTGATGATTGTTTGTATGGAGGTCTGCTAGGAAAGCATGAAAGGAAACTAAATAGCAAAGCCATGGTGTCATGGTGGCATTTTTGCTCCATTTTTCCACTCATCACTTTTGCAGCCATAATGCAGAGAAGTGCAATGAGAATTTGGTGAATGGACAGCTGTGCATAAGTGCACTGAGGCTGAAGAGCAGGCTGTCTGCAGAAGCTTGTTTCATACAGAAAATTTCATTGAACTGCATATAGCTCGCTGATAGCACAGCTTCCTTCGGGAAGTATCAGCTTTCCATTGCTGCTTACATTATAGAGCAGTTGGTAGAGTTTCAGGATGCTTCTGTGTTGACTCACATTGTTGTGTAAATTAGCAGAGAGCCATCAATATGGCGTCTGTGTGGTTTTCAGTGTTGTTCTGTCTGGCTTCACTTGTTGATCTTGAATTTAGCTGGGAATTCCACATGTAATCGCGTCCTAAAACCTGCGGAGTGCTGACGTAGCAGCGGTGTCCAGCTCTTCTCCTGATCTGACCAGCAGTATATAAAAAGCTAAATGAATATTAATGCATTCCTGTCGACTAGCAGCTTGGTTTACTTGCCTCTTTCATCTTCTGCAATGAAGTATGAGCTTTCTGGCTAGATCATTAATAAAGCAGCTATCGGGTGATTTATTTCCCCCAAAGTACTAGTTGGCCATTGTGTCTCCAGTGTCAGCAGTGAATGGCTTTTCCGCTGTTGTCATGGTCTCCTCCTTAGTAATCACAAGGATCCAGGAGAACACAAAGGACTCATATCATTGGGAACTTGCTTACCACACGTCTTGCTCCTATTTGTTCTCATTGTGCAATTCTCAACTGAATGCGAATCGTCTTTTCCTGGGAGACACCAAGACCACCAAGGCCTCTGGGTAAGAATGCAGAGACCTTGTCTCATCTCTCATGGACCAGGACGGATTAGATTGCTGTAGCCAGTGGAAAAGAATACGTATGTTTTTTTCCAGACTCTTAAAGATAGACAGTGTCTTGTCCTTCGTGGTCTGTCTTCCTGTCCATTTGTGTGTGGCTGATGGTACCAAGGCTCCGTGGCCTTGGTTTTGGTGGGTTGCCATGGATGGAGCTGCTGACTGCCTGCTCTTTGGAAAATAAATTATTTTGAATAACAGAGTTGCTATAGAGGCTCGTTTAAATGTAAAACAATCACTTGCAGTGAGCAGATCATCGCCTACTATGAATGTAAGATCCATTAAGTAGAGAGATCTTCCTCTAGAGTGTCAGAAAGGAGCTGAAGTTAATTGTCTGGATTTGGAGTACAGGTTAGTTCTGTTAGCAGACCTAGTGTTAAAAGAGTTTTGTATTTACCAGGAGCTAAATTGAACTTAGTTTTGTCCCGGCATATCTTCTGAAACTGACCTGGGCTGTAATGTAAGTGGCTTAGACAAGCAGATTTAATTGGAAAAATAAACAGTCCTGTCCCCTCTTAATTTTGGTGTATAATAATTTCTATCATTTGTTTGCAGTCATTTAAAAAAAAATAATCTGCAACAAGCCCTGATTTTAGGGCATTAATTCCTCCTCACGTGGCTTAGTGGAAACAGCAAATGGATTTGCTGGTTGTGCTGAAGTAGCCAAAGCAGATGAAGATGTTGCTGATGGATACGTCCTTGCAAGCAGATGACTGGGGGTCTAAAGGAGCAAGTGTAAGCTCTCAAAGGCTTTTGTGAAATGTGTGTCTGTGTGTATATAGATGATTTTGTTTCTGTTTTCCCCCCGATTCTTTTTAGATTTATTTTTAATAGGCACATTTTTGGCCTGTTTTTGGCATCAGCTGTCAAAAAATTTGCCCCTTCATTAAGATGCCAAATTTAAAATACACAGAAAAGCTGAAATAACCATTACAGCTGGTATAACCAATTACAGATACTTCCAGACAGCAGAATGACAATCTCAGTGGAGCTTGGACAATTGCTGGATGGATATTAATCAAGAGGGACACAGGCAGATTCCTGAATTATTAAAAATGCAGTAATGCTTCTGAAGCCGTGATGTGCCCTGCTAAGCCATGCTGAGGGAACAGATTTTGCCCATCCAAAGTTCTCTTATCAGGTACAATGGAGTAAGAACCGAGCAGCCTCGTCTTGTTGCCTTTCATCAGTTGGAACATCTTTTCAGCTTTGAATTTCTGAGGCTGCTTTATTGCTTGTGCTGCCATTCCCCCTCCCACCCTCCTGCTTTGTTTGCTTGACAAGAAGAAAAGGCAGAAAGTGAAGCACACAGCCACATTTCCATAAGCTTAGACAAACTATTTCTTTCTTTTTCTTTCTGCCCTAGACAGGGTGCTTATAATTAGTCATTCCTGCCGTGGTTGAAGCGGAGGTTTCAGAAGAAAGCTTTGGTGGTTTCTTACCAGCAAGAGCGAAAAATAAAATGAATGCAGTTCATCATTAATTTGGGGAGTACTTGTTAGCCTCGTAATCCGGGCATATAGTTTTCTTCAGCTGTGTTTGTCAGAAATACTGTAGCAGAGCAGAGACCTTGTGGTACTTTCCCTTGTCATGCTGAGATCAGACAGTGCTGGCAGCATTTGGGGCTGAAAGCTGGATGCAGAATTAAAAGCATCTTAAAGAAGCAGGCTATTAAAATGGCACTAAGCAAACTCATTGCACTGCTTAATGGTTGGGTGGGATAATCTGAGCTTCTGTCCTTCTCTTCTTAATTAAAAATGGACCCAGGTTACAGAATGTGGGCCTGGGCTGAGAGGATGTTTTGTGTGGGTATTTCAAGGACTCCTGAAACTGGCAGTATTGTGCTCTTGGGTTATGGCCAGTGAGCATTTTGAGCACTGAGGCAGAAGAAAGAGAAGTGTTGAAATAAAACTTAAAGGAAGTTATGCTCATTATTAGAGAAGTTTAGAGTGTAAACGGCATTGCAGACTCTTCCTATAAGAACTGTAAAGCAACTGTGTGGTAGTAAGACGTGAAATACATGATTATCAGCCTTTCAGTTTGATGTGATTAAGATAAGTCATTTCTGCCGCAGTATTAATGTTTGTTAGGTCACTATCCTGTCTTGTAAAGAAATAAGGCGTGATCTAGTCTTCTTTAACCCTGAGAAGTTCATCCTTTGTAGTTTTAGTAGAAAAGGAGAGGAAAAATTCCCAGCCAGGGCGTGCATAGGTGCTGTGCTGGTGCAGCTGAAGGGCTGAGTGCTTGGGCAGCTGAGTGTGCAGAGCTTCTTGGGTTCAGTTCCAAATACAACTCAGATGTGGTGTGAATTCAGGGCTTGTTTGCACATTGCAGAAAGGACTGGCATATTATTACTTACCCTCTTTATGCAGGAATTGGGCCCTCGTGCATGTCGCTGCCATACAGGAGATTTTTAGAACTGTTGTTTCCTATTGAATGGGTATAATGCGAATACCAATTCATTAAATCTGCCTTCTTTTTTTTCATAACCAAAGACAGGTCTGGTATTTCCTATAGCAGCAAACATGAAATTGCATCTTTTTAAGTTCTGTTTAATTATTCTGGAAAATGCAATCCTCAGGAAACTTGCAAAATTTAGAAGGGTAACTATTGCTGTGCTCGCTATTTGTTTTTAATGAGTTAACTGGAATTCTCTTTTCAGTCAGTCCACTACACAACATATTTACCACTTAACTGAGTTTTAATTGACCCTTTTATTATTGTAATGATGGGAATAATGCTCTGGTAAATGTATTTTCCAGTTGCTGATTTTGGTAATAAAAACAGCCTTAGATTGCAAAAGACAGAAACCGGGTTTCATGGAAATCAGCTGCCCTTCCATTTTAAAGATAACAGGGTCCTCTTTTAACCTTGGATGGCACTCACTGACTTGTTTCCTGCCCTTTCTTCATTACGTTGGCTCCTTGCCTTGATGAGGAGATGGCTTTTTAATGCAGCCGCTAAAATCCACCAACTTAGAATCTTTCAATCCAATTAGTATGGTAGATTAGTTCTTGACTCTCTCCCTCTCCAGCTACAGCACTTGTGAATCAAGTGTTTGTTTTCCATTGCAAGTTTTTGCTAGAATCAAAAGATTTCCTTTTTCTCTTATGACTTAGCTTGCATTGTTTGGGCGGCGCTCGAATGGTAGTGATAACAGTCCTACATAAAGCATCAGCAAGGCACCGGGCTGCTGCACTTTGTGAGATAAAGCTTGTTGGAAAGTTCTTGGAGACAAAACAAGGTTTGTGCCTGGAGCTGCAAACACGGGTGGAAAAGGAGCAATCCTGCCTGCTCTTTAGCACTGCATGAGAGGGGAGCCCCTCTGCACCCCCAGGAGTGGTGTTAGTGGTGCAGCACGAGGGCTTGCATTGTATTCACCAGTTTGAAGACAAAGCATAGGATGATAAACATAGAGCTGTTGACCTTGATTTGAATCTAAAGGACATACTGTCATTTCTGAGGAAACTCATCTGGTCTGGAAAGGATAAAAATTCTTTAATTCTAGAAGTGCCAATTTTAAAATAGTCGTGCTTGGGCTGATGTAGGTGGTTGATGAGTGCAAGATGCTGATTAGAAAAGATCATGAGATTTGGTTTGGAATTCTAACCTGAGTGAGTTCCTCTCCTCCCTACCAGCACAGGATGGGGAGATTGGATTTGGTTAGACCGGTGTTCCAGGTTCCGGGAGGACTTAGCTTTGTGCTGACCCTCAGGTAGCGCTGCAGCCAAGCTGGCTCTTGGCATTCCTTTTTCATGAGAGCTGTTTTGCTTAGTACCATCTGGAAAAGCCAGCCTGTTGGCCAGAAATCTCTGTAGTGATGTCAACCTTTGCATAACTGTGTTGTATTTGGCCTTTTCCATTCCTTCCCTTGCTGCTCTTCTTGCCCCACAGCCATTGCCGTAGTACTTGTCACCCCAAAATTACCAAGCTGTGCTTGAATGTGTCCAGATCTGAGATGGAATACTCATTTTCTATGGCTCATTCTAGTTTAAAGTTTGGTGAAGAAAACCAGCACTGAAAAATGCTTCCCCTACCTAGATACATTTTTTAGTGGGGCGTGCCTCTGCAATACCTCGCTTTTTGATAACATCCAAATGGGAACTTGATTTCCAAGCCAGTTTCTGTTGCAATTTGTGCTGAAAAGTCTTGGAAGTGGTTGGGGCTGGGTGGCCTCAAAGTATCTTAAAGCAAATCCTGTATTTGTGCTCTGTTCCCTGGTACAGGAATTGACCATCTGCTTTCATTGGAAAGTATCCCTCATCTGTATTCACACTTCCAGTATAACATGAGAGTTTGTGGACAAAAGAGATGCGTACAGACGAAGTCTCTTGAACATTCAGAGATGTGCAAATGCTTTACTGCCTGCAATAGGGAAAGATGAACAAGACGTGCCAAAATATGTAGAATAAATTACAGATATGATGGCATTTTTATCACAAGCAATGTATCAAATTTATAGCCTGCTGAGGGTAAAGTTTTGAAACCTCTTCAGTTGTATAAGTTTAATGAGGATTAAGTACTAAATGAAAGATAAATAATTAGAATGCAGGCAGAACAGAGCGGAGGTGCTTACCAGCTCTATTTTTACCACGGATTTTGAGATGCTTTATAGATAATAGTTTTGAACTTCACCATTACACCCCGGTGAGGCAGAGAAGCTCTGTGACATGTCATTTACAGGCAGAACGTTCCCATCAGCATCCACAGGCAGCTATTGCTGCGCTTCTGCAGACACGTTAAAATTAAGGTGAGGACTTTGTTTCAGAATAATGGGCAGGTTGGTTATTCCAAGACCATGTGCATAATTTAATCTCCACTCTTTGCACATGTTTTTTGGAGGTAGTACAGCCATAGTTTTATACACCTTAAGCGTACAGATTTGAGCAGTGTGCTTTTGCTTTGTTTGAACTGCAGCATGCTTTCTTGCTGCACACTTGCAAGCAGCCTACCAAAGCAAGAAGCCTCCTGAGTTTCTTTTGAGGCAGATTACAACTCTGTACCATTTTTTTGTCCATTGTTGAATCACAGCTGCATAAAAGTGTGATTTTTGTAGTCCTTTTTCTTAATGCAGCAAGGCACGATTCATTTCCGTGCACGCTTGATTCATCCAGCTCATGGGAGAACCAAGCCTTTCAGATTTTACAATGAAACATGACATCTAATAACCATCTCGCATTGTAAGAGGAAAATATTCCAACCATCTCAGATGGGCTTAATTTTTTTATTGTATTTATGGTGTAGAATAAGTTCCCACTTAAGCTTAATATACCGTTTCTTTCTGTGTTCTGCTGCTTCATTAAAATTAAAAGGTTGCTTCACGTACTTCAAAAATACTGATATAAAACAAATCATAGACTGATACGGTAATTAACATACGTATGTTTTCAGAGTGCTATTCCTCATTTTGTTCTCATTTAGTTTGTGTTTTGCTCTGGGTAGTCATCTTTGCTGTGATCTTATCACTGTTTTGATGTTCCTGATGGCATTTGTAAAGAGAGTGGCAACAGCAAATTGATCACTGAATTCTTTTTTGAACGAACCGTGAGAAGAAAGACAAACAAATGAGTATTTGCACGGCTTGATGTGTTTTTCAGAGACTTCTGGCTGCTTAAGGCCAGTTCAGCTCCATCAGTTTCTCCAGCAGAGCAGGGAATTCTGATGCACACCACTGTTTGTATTATGCTACTTACTTCATCTTGTTCAGCTGCTTGAAATGTTCAGAGAGAGCTAAGCTGAGCTCTCAGTGTCACCTGTGTGGAATTTTGAGCAGCTCCTGACAGCAAAGAAGGCACTGCACAACTTGCTCCATTTCGGGTAAGACCACGAAGGGAAGTTAGCCTGCTTTAAAGGAACAGGAGGCAAACAGACGGAGAGAAATGTGCTCTTTCTTTAGGTTGTTCCTGCACACTGCAGTGAACATGGGTGTGTCTGTGGAATCTCCGAACAGGTATCTGTGTTCTGTGTCATGCTCAGATTTCGTTACCTTAGGGCATAAGCTGTCAGTGCATCATGCAGGGAGAATGTATTCTCATTTGAAAGCATCTAGGAAGGAATAATTTCCTTGGATGCATCGCTGTGCAATTGCCTTTATAATTTATGCCTCATTCTTGCCTCATTTCAGGCTGCCTTCAGCTCCTCCTTTTGCTCCTCCTGTCTCATCTGAGGCTCTGCTTTCAGCACGCAGTGACGGGGTGACCCAGATTCCCAGAGGTGTCTGGTGAATGCAATGCTGATGCACTGCTTTCAGAATCTTTTGCTGGCAAGCCCTGTCCCTGCTAGATGATCTTATTTTCTTTCCTGCTCATTAGTTTCTGACAGGTGCATCTACCAGTAGTGGTTTAATATAGTTAGTATTAACTAGCAGCATGTATGCCTGGATATTTGTGGGAATACAAATAGGTGTAATGGTTGGACAGAGGGACAGACAGGTGTGTTTAATAAAATACATCAGTAGGGGAGTGGGGGAGGTGGGGAGAGAGAAGGAAAAGCCTGCAGGTGGTGAAGCAGGTTTGTGGTACGGCCTGAGGAGATGTGAAGTCAGGTGAGGCAGGGCTGGAAAACCCAGTGGAAATGGAAGGAGGGGGTGCCTTCTCCCTGGCTATGAGCAAAAGGAATAGGGAGAGGGAACAGATGGCTCTAAATTGTAGTCTCTGATGCTCTGTGCTTTTCTGTGATCAAACTGTGACTGACTTCTTATTTGAAGGTGGAACTGAGGATTTTACTGTCAATACATTGCAAATCAGATCCTTAAAAGGCAAACATACAGATCTGGTAATTGCTAAGGAGGAGGAGGAGTTGGTGGGTGTGCACCTCTGTTGCAGAAGATGTAGCTGGTAGGAGCAGCCATCAGCCTTTTCTAGTGGGTTGCAGTGTTCGTCTTAGGCAGCCTGCATCCTAATGCTTTCATGGAACCCAGAGCTTCCTATGGGCTGTCTGTACTATGTGCTGCTTATTTCAGTTAACCGAAAGAATGACTATGTTATACCTAAGAGCTTTTTAGCAACTGTATTTGTTTCAGCCTGTCCATAAGGGAGAAAACTTTTTGCTTCAGTTCCAGGAACATAACTGTGCAATACATTGCTTTCTGCGGGCACTGTGAAACATCATCTACTAAAAAGAATATAATATAGGAAACTACTGGGGGGGGGGGNGGGGGGGGGGGGAAGCATAGCTTTTAGAGCCCAGAATCTCCCTAAATTTCATACTGCTTTTCAAGTATTTTTGTTCCCTGAGCTCTGGCAGTTTGGGGCCGTGCCCACTGCCCTCTGGGGCACAGCCTTTTCCTCACCCCCCCACCCAGCCCACCCCTGACACAGCTGCATGCTGTTCCCTTAGGCCTGTGATGTCCCCAGAGAGCAGACCTCAGCGCTGTCCCTCCACTCTTAGTGAGGAGCTGCAGCCACGAGGCCTCTAAATGTCTGTGATAGTTTTCTGTCCTTGTGTTTTGGAGCCCAAACTGTGTACAGCACTTGAGGTGAGGCTGCAACCAACTTGGGCAAGGAATAAGCTGGTCATTTGTAAATGAGTGCCTCAAAACATGCCAGTAATTACTGCATTTGGCTTCAAATGAGAATTTGTTTCCCTGCTGCTTGGCCCTGCTCCTACTTCTCAGTGTCTTTCAGGCACTGACTTGCTTGACTTCTTGCCTTGTATGCTGTCAGTGAAGCTGGCAGTGAAGTACACGTGTTGGTGATAACTTCATTACAGGAGTACTGGTTTTGACTGGGGTAGAGTTAATTTTCTTCATAGTGGCTGGTATGGTGCATTGTTGTGGATTTGTGACAGAACCCAGCACTGATCACAATCTGGTGTCAGGTCCTCTGCAACTGAAGGGATGTTTCAGCCACATGACACTGAGCAATAACGGCTGGAGGAAAAGAGGAGGAAGGGGGGGCAGGATGTTTGTAGTGGTAGTGTGCATCTTCCCAGAAAGCTGTTGCACGTGGTGGGTCTTGCTCTCCTGGAAATGGCTGGTTGTCTGCCCCTTGATATGGAGCAATGCATGAATTGCTTATTTTGCTTTTCTTGTGTGCACAGTTTTCATTTTACTGATTAAACTGTTTGTCTCTACCCACAAGTATTTTCACTCTTACGTTTGCAATTCCCCATCCCATGGTGGGGATGGGGCTGTGCATCTGTGTGGGGCTGACTTGCCTGCTGGGGTTAAACTGCAGTAGCTGGGTCCCTTGTGTTCAGGGTACCTGTGAATTGTCGTGTGGTGTCACATGATGGAAGCCTTACCACCATCAGCCAGGACTGAAGATGTTTGGCTCAACATGTGCCAGTCCTGAGGGCATGGGAGTGTCACTGGAGGTAGGCTGGCCTAGTGCTCACTGCCATCCCATTACTCCATTCTCGTTGGGATTCAGGCTTTTTGAGTTTGGTTTTAATAGAAAGTTGTGGTTGGGTGCAGGCAAACTCCATCTTAAAGTCTGACACTTCTGCAAGCTCAGTGTAAGCTGTCTTAAACTGACCCTGCAGAAAGGCATATATCTGCCACTATAATCTGAGTCTTGATAAATACTGAAGGAATTTCAGAAGGAAGGGCAGAAAATCTTTCATGTTTGGGATGAGCGGACAGGTAAAGCACTGTGGTGTTTGCAGCTCTGATATACATCTCAGGTTTGAATATAAAACAGTGCATCTTGTGAAGCTGTTTGAGAATATATAACTCGCTTTTATGATGTTGTGCTCTTGGTACAACTTCTGGCACTTGGAAACCAAACTCTTGTACGTAAGGGGGAAAAGTACCGCTGCAATCTTTAGTGGTAGCGTGGACTGTAGCAGGTATTTATTCCCAAATGGTCTCTCTTTGAGGTCTGTAGGAGTAAATTCTTGAGTTTGAAAAAGCCCTCAGGGATCTAAAATAAAAAGCTGAAGTGAGTCTGTTTGCTTTTCTGTTTTTGAAACTGAGTCATTGTTCACTGTCAGATTGCAGCCTTACTGGAAGGTGTTTGCTCTAAGAAAATCCAGGGGAGGTAGTGACAGTGTGGAGGACATGATTTTGGATTGCCTGATGTAGCACATCTGTAGCTACAGCCTGCAGAGAGGTCTCTGGTACTCAGCTGTAAGAGTAGAGAAGGAAAAACTTGTGGCTGAACAGAAAAGCTGCAGAGCATTGCAAGTCCCCAGTGGGGTAAGCCCAGCACTTCTTCCTGTGTTCCAGATACTCACTGCTTCTCAGCTCAATTTAAAGGCTTCCCGTGGTTTGTGGGAAGGATGCAAAAGACCTTTCCTTCTTCCTCTGTTTGTAGCAGGGGTTTGAAATCAGGAGGAAAACCGCAACCTAAGAAAACCCAGCTACAGAATTCTTTTCAGGTTTTGTTGAGATAAAGCTCATATTTTCCTTTTGTCATGTTGTTTTATAAGACTTGCAGGATGTTTTTAAGATGGTGACCTGCATTACTGCCAAAGGAACAAAACATGTGCAGTCTTGTCTGCATGTTTGTAATTACTGCTTGCATTGCATGTTTTCATATTCTGGGGTTATGCTCTTTAGTTTTGTGGTGCATCTTGGTCTTCCCTATAGCATTCCTGTGCGTGTTGGTGAAATATGTTGGACACATAAGAGAGCAGAGCTTGACTGTACAGCTCTCATACTTGACAATGCAAGATGATTTTATATTTTTAAAGAAAGTTTAGATAATGTGGAGTGTAGTATTTATGGCATCAAATATTTCAAGTTTATTTCAAGACGATGCCTGGAGCAATGAGAGTAGGAAGAGCAACAAGAATTTGCAAGAGTGTACAATTTATGCAAAGGTGTAGGATATGGTCGTATTTGATGCACTTACAGGAAGTGTCAGTGCTGGCAGAGAGCTGAAAAGAAGGCAAAGTAGGAACGGACCCTGATACTCCTTGAAACTGGCATTTGAAGTCGTGCAAAATGAAGGGTGGCTGCATCTTTGGCAGGAGCAACAAAATGGGCAAACTCTTTGCTGCCGCTCGCAGATCTGGAGGATGCTGATGGATTGTGAAGAAGTGCGTGGTTAGAGGTGAGTAATAGGAGAGGCTGCTTTATCTTCCAGTTCAGTTTTACATTAATTAATAATAAACTACAAGCAACAGCTTATTTGAGAGATGAGGTTCTACCAGATAACTTTGTTGGTCTGAGCGAAGGTTTGTAGTTGGTTTCTGGAGCATAGCTCATCTTTTACTGGTATTCTCTGCTTAGACAGGACAAGTTCTGGTCTCTCTGCTGGCATGCAAGCTGCCTGAGGAAAGCAAAATGATGCAAAGATGTGAATGAGTAGTGTTTTCTTTCCATACTCCTGCAAAAGCTTGAGGTAGGGTAGAAGTTACAGCTGGATAGAAGAGAATGCTTTTTCCATACTGCTGAGGCTTTGGAATATAGTGCTGAACAGTATAAAAATAAACTTGAATATATGCTCTTCTGTCAGAAATCGCAAAGACATGCTCTGGGTTTGATGAGCAGTTGTCTAGGCACTGTAAATATATTCCTAAGAAACTGGTTTGACAGACAGGGGAGGACGTGCAAGCTGCAGAATTCCAGCATTTTTGAAACCTCATTTTCATTTCTGGACTCTGTCATCTTTTGTGTGCATGTGCACAAATCCCCATGAAGGCAGTGTTCCCGTTACAAACTAGTTACCAACTTCAGCATTTCAGAATTCTAAAATTGTGCTGTTTGCATTCAAATTATGTTAGACTTGCTGTAGCATAGGAGCATCCTAAGCAAACACCATTGCTTGAGGTGCTGGTGTAGGTAAGTGATGTATAAATTCTGGCTCTAAAAGAGACGAGTTTTTGGGAGCAGCCCAGAGCTTGCTCAGTAAACAGGTGAACTGTGTGGCTTTTTGTTCCGTTTAATTAGAAAATAATCTATTGCAGTAGTTCTTCTGGAATAAGTATTTTGAGAGAGCTGTTTTGGTAGTCTTCCAAATGCAGATTACTTTGGAGTGTCTTATTTTCTTGCTCAATTACTTGTCTGAGGCTCCTGCCAGCAACTGCCCATCCCCTCCATATGGAGGAGCACTTTGGGGTGTGCAGATCTGGTCAGGGCTGCAGCCAACCTCCCTGCTGTGGTGCATGCAGCATCCCCGCAGCAAGCTCTGCAGAAGGATGGGGAGGGGACCCTGGTGGGAAGCTCCAGGGGGCACAGGCAGTGCTTTGGTATCCAATTCAGAGGATTAATACCACTTTCTGTTCCTCGGTCTCTGCAGCCAGTTGGCCTAGCATTCATATTGAGTTTGCCCACTTCTTGAGTGCACTTACTTGTGTAAATCTGCTCAAGCGTTTAAGTCTGAAAGAGCAAACAAACAGGGAAATGAACAGACGGCTCTGCTGGCTCTGGAGGGGTCGCTTGCTTCTCTTCCCTTGTTTCCATGAATGTGGCCCCTTGCAGTACATACAATGCCGTCTGTCAGCTCTCCTTTCCCAAATGAGGGCTTTGCTGTGAAGTGTAAAGTGCCGTCTGCACACGCAGCATCTCTGCTCCTTTAGAAACACTCGCTGGGAGCTGGACACATGCTCGCTCCTTTTCCTTAGTGCTTGGCTTGTCTGTGTGTGCCTGCATGTGCCTACATGCATGCATTCCTTATTGAAGAAAGCTGGCAATGTTCAAAATCCTTAAGACGTTTTTCAGTTCCTTATTACTTATGTCACACTGCAGCTGTTGTCTTGATCTGTTGCTGGTCACCAGGTGAATCTCCGTTGTTCTGGATGCTTTGGTCTCAAAGGTTATTGCAGGTGTTCTTAGAAACACTCCTTCTCCTGCAGAGATCCTGCGGTGGTTTTGCCGTATGCAGTATTGTGCTGTCTGCCTTTAGCATGGTACCTTCTCTATATTACCCTACGTGCATTGATCTTTGTATCCTCTTAACCTTCATCCTTGTTAGCCTTGTGCTGAATGCCTAGCTCCCAATTTGAATAAATTAGAGAAAGCAAACTTTCTGACCAAATTCAGGTCAGAGTTGCAGGTTGGATTTCTCATGGGAAATTTCATTTTGCCTATTTTAAATTCCCACACAACTGCCCTAAGACGTGATACGCATTTCAGTCTCTAACTCTTCTGTTGCATTGCTTGTACTGTTTTAAAGGCTGCTGCGGTCCGTCCTTGAGCTGTAAGTCATCCTTGAGTCCATCTGGTGCTATAAAGGTTAAAAGACTTGGTGCAGAGTTGGTCCTAGCAGTATGTCCTCAGTTGGAGGGGTCTTACAGAGCGTGACTCTGCCACATAGGTTCTGTTTGTGTTGTCAAACAAAGGAATGTCATGAGACAAAAAATAAAAATACATAAACCTGCTATATACCTTAATAGTAACTTGTAAGTGAGCCTGTTTTACTCAGATAAGTGCTATATAAAACATTTGGGAGATTTTGTGACAGATGCTCCCGAGAAAGAAGATCCTTGTTCTTTGATGATGCCAGCAAGATGTACTGGGAAACCCCCCCAGGCAGCAGGTATAAGAGAGGGAATCAGGCAGCTTCTGGGCACTGTGTCTCAGGTTGGTTTCCCCTCTCCATGCTGGTCCTCTAAGTATATGCTTACATACTTTGGTGTGCCAAGCTGCATCCACTTCAAAATGAAGCTCCCCTAAGACTTAAAACTCAGTGCCCTGCTGGGAAGCCAGTTCTCCAGGCTTTTTGCAGTGAATCATCTTTTGTAAGCCAGTGGATATGGCTGCCTTTTTTAAAACTGAGCTACATGTTAGTTTTTGCAGTGGAAAGTTGATGCAGAAGTGGCTCTCAAACATTTCTTGTCCCCATTTTTGTTCCAAACACTTCTACTGCAGTTTTTCATCTGACTTGTGTTCCCACCTGGGATTCTTGCCCTGTTTTGGGAGCTACTTGCCTAGAGAGTCATAACAGTGTATTGCTATCTGCATTCTCCAGAAGGAGTTCTCACTGCTTAAATCCAGAATGGCAGCCTTCTGGTGATACTCATTCTTGATTTAGGTTCAGGACACTACATCAAAATCATTCCTGCCTTATCTGCATCAAAAGCAGGTATTGCTACACTGCTGCTGATCTTAGTGTTACTACACAGTGCTTGGCTTTAGTTTAAAATGTCAACCATAATCAGACAGATGTTCCCTGTTTATATAAGGGTTGCTACAAGATGAGTTTATAAATGCTATTTACGTTTCCTGTTCAAGTCCTAGGTGAACTCCAGTGAGAATATTGCACACTCATTCTTTCTGCCTTCCCTTATGCCAAGGTGTGATGTTTTCTCAGGTGTTAAAGTGCTGCCATGCTCACCTCTCCATCCAGTCATTGTGTCCTGATGCATTGCCTTCATCCAGGTTTCTCTTGTGCTGTTTAAAATGTCACAGAATTCACCAGCCTGCCTATTGCACAGTTCATTTATGATTGATTATTTATTTTGCCTCCTAGTGATGATTTGCTGCCAGACTGGAGAGGGCGATAAGTGAGTGAGTTGCTTGAGACCTGATGTCACCTTTGAGATGGAATGTCACTAGCATGAGTTTGCTGGTGGAAGTTGCTGGAGAACCTCACCAGAACTCAGGCTTGTCTGCAGTTCTGTTGGTGAAGGGGAGGACTGTCCCTTGAGGCAGTTTGACCCCAAGGACAAGTCCTGTGAAGACCTCACCATGGATAAAACATCCAGACAGTAGCATGTAGGGTGGGGTGCTAAGGGCCCTTCTCACAGAAACTTTGTGTGCCAGAGAAGATGGAGAAGGAAGATGGAAGGCTTCAGGAACAACCAATCAGCACGGTGATGGCTTGGAAATGCAAGAAGCATTCTTAGGTACTTGTAGTTTTCCAGAGGTATCAGCCTGCAGGATCCGGAACAACTGACTGCTGGTTCATCCCAGTCTGACCCTTTGCTTAGCTGGACTTGAGCTGATCTGCTAATGCACTTTGTTTCCCTTGTTTCGGATTGGAGCACATCTCATGATTGTGTTACTTGCATCTTGGATCTTACTGGTGTTAAAAATTGTGTCCTTCTGAGTTGGGATGCTTTGGACAAAAGGCAATCATTACAGTAGCTCGATTTGTTTGCACTTCATCATACCTCGCATTCAGGCTCCTTTCCATCAGAGGAAGACTTTTTCAGTACCTTCAGACCTTCTGTAACTCTGCCCGCCTCTTACATATTTTTTTTCTATGCTGCTGTGAAACAGCAATCAAATGTGTGATCCTTCAGTAGCAGGCCACAACTCTCAGATCTTTCTTAGTTTTTCAGGGGGAAAAGGAAGCTGCAGGGCCGATTCCTGAGAGTTCTTTGGAAGAAAAGATATTGTGCCTTGTAAAAACAAGTGATTTTACTTATTGTGATTGAGGAGTCAATTAACTGGCTAATTAAAGCAATTTCTCATTACATAATTGAATTCTGGTTCATCACCATTTCCACTCTGCAAGACTGCCCCAGAGAGCAGAGCTGTTTCTGAGCGCTCTGTGCAGCAAACAGAAGAAACAATTGCTTGTTTAGCAGCTCAGAGCTGCTCCTGGGTGTGGGAAAGGGAGAAATGGTTGGGTGGGACTTCCCTCGATTGGTTGTGGAAATAAACAATGAGATGACATCCAGCTGTGGTGAAGGGGAAAAAAAAAAAAAAAAAAAAAAAAAGCAGCTTTCTGACTTATTTTTAGTGCCAGAGGGGAGCAGAAAGGAGATGGAGAACACTGGAGATCCAGGTGTTGGCACAGAAGACATGTGGGCATGACCCTGGGCTTCCCAAATCTTGAGGGTACACTGTGAGATATTCACATATTCCAAAGTCCAGGTGTTACACTAGGTTTGGGCATGCAGTGCTTGTCAAATGCTCTCTTATACTGCCTGAAAGGAGAGAGGGTTTCCTCTTCTTCAGAAACACAGACAGAAGTTGGAGGTGGTTTTTGTTTATGGATGAATTGGAAAAGCAGTAATAAACTGTTTTACAGTATTTGAGGGTACATGGAAAAGTGAATGAGGAGAACTTGACGTACTTTGAAATCTACAACAGGAGGCTGTAGGAGGGTACTGCTACAACCAAGCTTGGTGTCAAGCCCAGCCACCTGAAGGAGCAGAAAGGGCTGGGTTAATGCCTTTTGTTGCTGATGATTTGACAGTGAAGGAGTATGGCAGGGAGATTTTTGAAGTTAGGTTGAGAGTACTTCAGAGCCCCAAAGAAATTACATTTGGCAGCTGATGTGGACTTCAAAGACTAAATCAGACACTATTAAAAGAGCTGCACCGAAGATGTTCAGCATCCCTCACTAGTGCAGTGTCCAGTGACTTGGAATGCACCAACTGTGATGTACCCTGGAAGTAAGACTGTGAGCAGAAACCTTCCTGGGTTTTGGACCTCCGCGGTGATGTGGGAAAGAAGAGAAGGAAGAGAGAATCCAACCTGCTGTTTTTGTTTTTAATTACCTAATATTTCACTTGAGACTGACACTGCTTGGTATTGCAGCTCTGGAGCTGTGTTCGTGCCCCAGGGCAGTGGCATCAGCCTGTGTGTGTTCTGATGTCACAGGTGAATCAGGCATTCCTACTTCTGCATGCTCTGACAGGTGCTGGTTTTCAGTGGCACAGTTATTTCCCCTCTTGATCGAGTTACCGGTGTCACTGCTGCGGCGCCCTCAGTGTCTTTCAGCCCTTAGGGAAGAGGAGACCAATTTGGAACTGAAACCTGTGTGTGCTGACAGCACAAGTTAAACACTGCCAGGTTAAAATGTGCTCATGTTTGTCGTCCTTTAGGAAGCTGCCTAATTCCCAGGCTGGCACTTCTGACATAACTCAATTATGGAATCATAAATAAACAATTGACATAGGCCAAGGAACTTCAAAGCGCTCAGTACAATCATAATAGGTTCTAGCTTGATAAATAAACCATGATGACATAGTCTAAAGGACTCTTTTCTTTCTTTCTTTCCTTCTATCTTAGATCAAAGCTTCTTCCTTGAACTGCAGCCTGTCAGCTCCCCCTACCCCCTTCCTTCCCTGCTCATCTCTCAGTGTGAGCATCATTACCCGTGGGGTTGGCTTTTCTGCAAGGTGCGCTGTGTCTCCTAAATGAAGTGGATCCTGATAGACATTTACATGTGAGATAGGTCTTAAATTATTGGTCAAACATTTGGCGTGCATGGTCTAGCTTATAGATAACAAGGGTCACTTTTACTTTTGCTGCAGCAGTTATGCTTGTGCTGCAGCTTTGACCCCACATTGCATTCTTTGTTCCCAGCAAGACAAGGATGCAGTGAGGTGGGGGGTGACATGATGTTTCTTGTACTGCTTTGCACAATTTGGGGCTTCTTCAGAGAACACCTTGTATTGGAATGTCTGGTCTGAAATACAGCTAGACATGTCAGAATTCCTAATTCTGGCTTAATTTGTGGAGTGCAAACCCAGACGTTAAGTACGTGGCTTACAGCTTTTCCCATTCATAGCCCACAGCAGCACCGTGCTGCTCCACGGAAGGTGTATCCTGCTGAGCTCTGTGTAAGGGGTGAGCAGAGAGGGAAGCAGGAGGACAGGTTGTGAGCATTTACAGCACATACCCTGTGCTGCTTCCTGTCCATAGGACACTGCCAGTGTTCTGAGATCAAACAACCCCCTCCTGATTCCAAATAGATGGTCACTGATGTTGTTAGCTTCTTAACAGCTGCATTTACCATGAATCCTGTCCGTGAGGACAAATAAAGTCTCTGGTGTTGGGCTCATTTTGGTAATTCAATCTAGGAGGAGCTCATCTTTATGGAGCTACTGAGAGCTCCCTGGGTCTACTGCGTGAGACCGATATTGAAGTAGTGCAGAGCCTCTGCCTGGGTATTTGGCCCAAAAGTTTGATAAATATTTTAGTGTTTTGCACATCTTGTTGCCAGAAACTTGGAGTCTAAAGCTGTCTTCCAGGGAAAGGGATCTTTATGCATGCTCATGTTTGATTCAAGCGCTTGTTCTTATGCATGTGGCATAAAAAGGCAAGCCTTCAATTCAATTCTCTACTCCATTAGCATCCTCAAAGGATGTGCCTGGTCACATCAGAAGCAATCTGCTCTCTCCATCTTTTTTATTATGATTATTTGTTTTGTTTAAAACTTCATCGCCTATGAAATCATCTGTCACCCTCTGCAGAGAGCTGTCAGTGTCTGTGAGTAACAAAGAACCACCTTCCATTGCTCCCTGCATACCTGCCTCCCCCCCAGTGGTTTGTTGAATCTCTGTGGCCTGTTCAATCCTTGGCATCTTTGCTTGTGCTGCCATTAAGGATGCCAGTGAAAGTTAATCTCAAGGTGGAGGCTTCTCTATTAGGTGCTGGACTGATGCCATCGGTGGTCTCACTTGTGTCACCAAGCAGCTGCCAAGCAATAATGTTTATTGCATTTTTACTTCATGTTGTCTACTTCATGATTGGTTATTGTTTTGGGGTTTTTTTTTGGTTTGTTTGTTTGGTTTTTTTAATAATACTCTAGGAGCAGAGTAGTTCCACCCAGCAGCTTTTGTACAGTGGAGGAGAATAGAGGAAGGAGAGACAGAGAAATTCAGTGCAAATGAAGGTGTGTTTCATTGAGGTTTCAAATAGGGACTCTGAAGACTTTTCCTTGTCACGTGAGGACATGGTAATAGCAAGCTCTTAATTCATGTATTTGTATTACCTTGTCCTTGATGGTGCTGTGTAAATGCACGCTTCAGTCTGGATAGGAACAACGCTCTGGGTGATACTGCGCTGCTTAGCAAGCAGGAGGACAGTGCCACGTTTATACTGATCCTCTTGAGGCTAATGTGATTAACCAGTGAGCTGGATCATTTGCACCCAGAGCTGGATAACTGGTCTTTTCCAGCCTTGGTCATTGTGTGATTCCACAGGTGTCTCCAGGCCCTCTCCTACTGCAGAACAGTCACCAGTCAGGGCGTGCCACAAAGTAATATGTTGGCCATCAAAATAAAGCGGTTGGAACGGCAGAGCCTTTGGGCTCATTATTATTTTGTGGCAGTGTGACAGTGAAATGGCTAATGAAATCAAATGCTGTCTTTTCAGTTGAAAGGCAGCGTGATGATTACAGCCCTTCATTTCCTAGCAGCTGAAAAGTGGCAGGAATTAACATGAGCAAGACTGCTGTATGGCTGCACCACATCTCAGGAGTGTAGGCCGTGCTGCCGTGTGGAGCTGCCTTCCTGCTGCAGCCACACCAGCCCTGGCCGAGCCTGTGGACCTTGTGCTGGAGCTGGGATGTGACCAGCTGAGGTCTGGGAATCATTCAAAGGAAAAATAGTGAAAGTATGCAGCAAGCAGTTAGGCTAACCACAAAGGATTATGTGCTAGCGTGTGTATGGCCAGTAGAACTGTTTATTCAGACCAGGTCCCTCATGTACTCCACCCTCCGGGAGCGGGGAAGTTACCGTGGGCCCTAGATGTGTGTGATGTTCCACAATCCAGAGTATGTAGCTCTTCTATAGTTCGTGGCTAAGAGTTTCACGTTTGTAAATGTCTTTTTTATGGAACTAAAAGGGTTAATTATTATCATTAGAAGTCTGAAGCCCAGCTGAAGAATTGGGCCCTGTGCTGGGGTGTTGCAGTGGGTGGGTCTCAATCAGATGCACCTGGAGGCAGGGTGGGATTTGTTTTATAATCTGGTTGCATACACCTGCCTGTGCAGTTGGTAGACATTGTTGAAGGAGATAGATAAATGATATTGACTTCAGTCTGGTTCTTTCCTCACTGCGGATGTTCCTGTGCCTTTTAATCTACTTGGAGTGTATTGCCACATCCCCTATAGAAATCACCAGAACTGGATGCTGCCCTGGAAGCAGGTATGTGAAACCCTGGTTAGCTGAAATCCTGAGTTCTAATTTCTCGCTTAGTACTGAGCATCCTCTGCTGAGACCCAGCTGATGTTCCCAGGTTTGGCTTTGTCAGTGGTTCTTTGTGAGGTGGTTCCAGGCTGTGTGTCTTACACTTGGAGCAATTTGGTCTTTGGTGATTTTGAGGATTCTTTTGCAGTGGGTATGCAGGTAAGCTCCCCGTGTAGCCTTACCAGGCTGTCCTGATGAGCCAGTGCCGGCAGCTCTAACTGCTGCAGTCACCTCGTGCTGCCATGCTGTCAGTCAGGGGGTTGCTGACTCCTGAAATAAATGCTGTCCATGTAATTAGTATGTGTAGCAGCAGAAGGTTTTAATTATATGGTTAAATACACAGGCATACAGGACTGTCATATGGGATCAGTCTATAGGCCCTTTGTGGCTGACATCCTGCCTCCAGCAGTAGCCAGTGCTGGATATATTAGCGCATAACACAGAATTTCTTTTTGCTGTCGGAGTAGTATACACTGTAGGCTGCTGCAGAAAAATCTCCCTTCTTGCCTTCCTGAAGCTACTTTGTATTAGAAGAATAATTCCTCCTCTGTGAACCCTTTCACTTTGCTGTGGTTCAGGTTAACACGCTGACTGTATATTTGATGACGTTTTGTAGGCAAAGGACATAAAATGAATGAGCTCTGTTAGTTTTTCCCTAGCTTTACCAGAAGACTTGGTCTCTGCAGAGTTTCCTGAAATTTGTTTGTGGTTTCTCTATGCTTTTCAATGCTTTCTTGTACCTGGTGGAAGTTCATTTCATAGGTTGACTGAGTAAAGAGCTGCCAGAGTGTTTATGTTCCTATTACTCTTTCCTTTTCACCTTTTCTTGTGAATATTTTATGAAAATCAATCTTGCAGGTTTGGGTAATCATTTTAGGTCAGTTTAGGTTGGTAGGTTTCTCCTTATTTTTCACTTCCCATTTAATTAGGTATTTGTTGCTGGCAGCTAGTTGTGTAACCCTGATCTGGAGGCGACCGAACCGGTAACCTAGAACTTCTCTAGTTCACAGTGGGTGTGGGATGCACTGTACTGTCTCTTATCAGTTTGAACAGCCAAGTATGAAAAGGATGAAGAGAGCAAAGTGTTGTGTCCTGCATGGGTTTTGCAACCAGGCACATGCATCTCTTCATACTTGGTGTACGAAGGGAGAATTGCCATTCCTTTCCCACTGTGACTACCCTGCATTCCTGCAAAAGGAAAGGTGTGAGGGCAGCTATTGCCACTTGATATTGGAGGATAGGGGATATCCAAACTTGGATTTTTATCCAGGTCTGCCTCCTGCATGCAGAAGGCTCACTCACTTAGCTGAGCTGGTTTTAGCAGTAATGGCAAACTTGCTTGCTGAGAGTTGAGAGGCCACAAGCGTTCACTCACAGAGGTCGTTAAGCATATGGATACCAGTCTGCATGGCAAATTTATGTGACCATCTGTGAGCCTCAGACCAAGGCTCAGCAGATTCAGGCTGACTCATCAGCTGAGCCCGAGGAACCTTAGCTACACATGCAGCTGCTGTCGGCAGACAAGTATCAGTTCTCCAATGCTTTCTGGTAGCTCTGCAGGAGAAATCGGTGACGTCTACAGTCTTAAGCCCAATTCACTGATGCAGGAGCTTCTCCTGAATACAAATGTTTGTTTCTCAAATTATGTCTATAATGTGTTTATCCCAAATTGGTGTGCTGGGGGAGGGGGTGTTGTATGCAGATTGTAAAAAGGGCTGCTGAAGGTCTCTGGAAACTCTGAGCTGCTGGTGCTCCTTCGGATGCTTGCACACGCAGCTCAGCCCAGTGGGGGTGCAGAAGAGTCCCTGTGGGCTGCATTCCTGCAAGGTGCAAATTCCAGTTGCTTGGTGAATGCATATCAGAGCACATTGTGATCCATGCTGGGCACATGCGGGGCGTTATTTTTTGTTGGGAATGCTGACAAAGGGTTTAGAGATCCCACTGGACCAAGGGATAAGCCTAAAAGGAATTTTCCCCATTACTCTTCTGATGCTATCTAGATTGGAAGGAGGAGGGTGGGAAGAGGTGTGGCATCAGTGGTTTTAGATGTGATTAGTTTGTGGTTTTCAGGGTTCGTTTGCCCTAATTTGGGAGCTGTTATTTAGGACTTCCGGTGGTAGATACTCCGTGTGTGAAATGTACTGGGACTAATTGATTTGTGGTCAAATGAAACATGCTTTCACAGGTGGAGAAAATGACCTTCAGAAGTTCCTGGCCTCTCAGATTCCAGCCCTGTGCTGACCCCACGCTTCGGTTCATAGCACCTTCCCATGGGCTGTGGCAGTGATTCATCACCGCAATGCCTGTGTGGGTTTTTGGGAGGGAAGGCATTTTATATTTTATTTTATATTAATTTTTAAAGAAATAGCACTGGAGAAAATAACACCTGGCGAGCTGTGTGAATGAAGTGATCATCCAGTACTGCAAAGAGCATCCTGATGGAATGGGTTAAGATGAGTAGAGAGAGGTAGAATTTAGGAATCGTGTTTTGCAGTCTGGGAACAAAGGAGTGCAAGCATTTGCTATATTGATGCATTGCTTTCTTCCCAGGAATAGCGACTTGTTTGAGATGGTGCCTATTATGCAGGGAGGTACTGCTATTTAGTTATCTTGCTGGATGTTTACAGAAACCCTTGAAATGCACAGCTGTGTGTGCAGGCTTGAGGTTTGATATGCAGCCTGCATGCAGCCTTCCTGCATGCCCTCACGGGAAGGGAAAATGAGACTGGAAGTGTAATGAATGCAGCTGGATGCTTGGTTCTTATTCGCAGCATTTTGCAGCTGTAATTCACGAAAGTTATAGGAACTGCTTTCCATTTCTGCTTTCGTTTCTTATAGATTGGTTAACAAAGAAGCACGTTCTCCTTCCCTTTTGTTTAATTTGGAAACTCAGTCTCAGCCACTGCTCTTGTATTGGAGTAAAATGAATCTGATGGGGCACCAGTTGTGATTAACCTGGTGCAAACCCTTCCCCTTCTAAGACCCTGCTTTCAGTTGTCCCGGTTTAGCTCCCTAGAACCAAGCATAGCCTGCCTCTGCTTCAGAAAGAACTATATTGATAAAGCAAAAGGTAAGGGATTTATTCAGGGTCAGGAGGAAAACACTTTCTCACCTGTGCATGTGTTTGAACTTCACCTAGAACTTGAGTCACTGAGGGCTTCAATTCCATGATGGCTTTGCTTTGTGTTGAGGATGTGCTTTTAATAGCCCCATTAAAACTTGTCTGAGCACGAACCTTTGTGCAGATCCCTGTACTTCCATGCTTAGCTTCTGTCTTGAAATCATACTTTTTCCCCCTTTTCCTAAACCTCAGAATAATCTTCAAGGATTTCTATTAAAAGGGTACTGAAGGCATAGTCAAGCACGTAAAAATTAGGTATTGTCATGACTGACAATAGAAGCTGTGTTTTGCAGCACCTAATACTATTTTAATCTGGCTCTTTATCTGCACTTGAGATCTCTTACGTGTGATCCGAATCTGGAGATAAAGTTCCACAAGTTCTGGTTCCTTAAAAGGAATTGTGCTTTGCTAGAATAAAGAAAGTGTGACAGATGACTTAGAGGAAAATAAAAATAAAAACTGAGACAGAATTTTTTTGACGTTTACATAAAAACTGCACTGTGAAAGGAAGCATCTCTAGTCTGTGTTCCAGCAGCCCATGTTGGGAACAAGCAAGCAGCTCGTGCTTCTGGCTGGTAATGAGATGTCCAAAATCCTTTGAGTGGGTCCAACTTGTGAAGAGATGTTAGCAGTTCAGTGGGAGACTGCATCAATTTTATGTTTTTATTTAATAAAGGAGAATGTGATTTAAAAAGAACAAAGTAGAGAACTTACTGTACATCACCTGTGTGTAAACTGAGTATGCATCCAAACTAGGCTATTGTGTTAGCTGTCTCATTGCCTCTCAGAAGTATTTGTGCAGCATCTGCTAGAGGGTATCACTTACTGCTAACAAGTGACTGTTTGCTGTACTTCCCGTTGCAAAGATAGGGACTGCCATGTGCCCTGAAGCAGTGCAAAAGCAGCACAGCAGATGTTGCCCATCTCTCCACCTGATTCTGTTATCAATTCTTTTTTTCTTGCAGTGTGATTACTCTGATACCACAGTATCGTTTTATATTACTGTAGTTGAGAACAAAACACGGCCCCCTGTGTTCACTGATGAAATAATGACTCCAGAATACAGCTTTTTAGCTCTGCTGGTACTCCCACAGTTACTCATATTCCAGTTCTTCAGGAACTTCCGTGGTGTAAACGTGTATTTCTGTGCACCCCCTGTTGTAGCCATACAGTGGGGCCTGGACTGCACTAAAATCTGCTCTGTGGCTACATCTAGCCCAGGAGCTGCTGATGTCTGTCACGTGATGAGGATTTCTCATCTGCACTCCTATCCAAAGAGCTAGGCTGCCTGTGTGTGCTGCATGCTTAAATGTTGAATCTCACTGCCAGCAGTAATTTGCTTTGTTTTATTTAGTTGTGCTGTCAGTATCAGGTTAATTCATGTATTTTTATCTATTGTAATTAGTATTATTTTATTCCACAGTGTATTGCGTGGGACATTAGAAGTAATAAATGTTGCTAACTGAAGTACTTCAGCAGGAGAGCTGAAATAGTAGGATGGACTCAGACTACGGAGGCATTCACGTTATCTAGAAATTCTGTGCTTTCTGAAGTAGCAAGAAATATCCCCCAGCAAACGGCGTCTGGTCACAGAATGTATTTTTTTAAAGTGGATCACATTTGTACTTGGTGGCATGCTTGGTCAGATGATTTGGATTTGGGAAAGCAGCTTAAGTGCTGACTTGAATCATGAGTCAGGGCTCACGTGTCTGTGCCTGGTGTTAGAGCCACTGGAAGAGCAGGGAGGGCTCCAGTGAACTCAGAAAGGAGAATACAGTTCATGCAAGGAGAAGTGGGCAACTCTGTCCGTGCAGGAACAGCCAAGGAAACATTGCCAGGAACATGGGGAGTGAATATGGAGACTGGAGAAGGAGTTGAAATTTTTGCACATCCCCATTCCTTAAGAATATAGAGGAATGGAAAGCAAGAACAACGATGGGGATGTGGGCTGGATCAGTGTGAGCTGCAGGAGGGCAGAGGGCTGTGTTCTGGAGGTTGAGGGGCTTTGGGAAAATGCATGGTAATCTGCTGAACATTGAATTTAATCTGAAGCCAATCCTCCAGACTTTGAGGCTCACTTATTATGATCCCTGGGCTGAAAATAATCAATCCTCACTTCCTCAGTGAAAGTGCTGGGTTTGTGTTGCGTTACGGAAGGTGGATTGCTGCTGCTGCACTGAGCGCTTCACAGCTCATTGCACTGGAGGAACGGCTTCATTCATGGGTCACAGGAGTAAAGAAAAACAATTTAGTGCATCTGAGAGTAAGCAAGTGATAAACATGGTGATGTCCCTGAAGTCTAATCATGTTTATCGTGTAAAGTCACCCTTATCCTCACTGATTGGGAACCCAAAGTGCAGCTGACCTTTCTTTTTTTACCTTGACTTTGTGTCTCAGGTTGTATTTCAGGTGACACCATGGAGGATTTATGTTAATGCATTGCATGCTTTCGTGCCACAGGGCAGTGACCCCTTCCTCTTCTAAACTGCCCCTTCTTGCAAGGAAAGGCAATGAAATACCCCACGTGGCAGGGGTGCAGCAGATGCATGAGGAATGAGGTGAGAGGACAGCATTGCAAGGACTGTGCTGGGAGAGGGGGCCATAAGCCTAATGAAGGTACTAGCAGGCCTCCATAGAAAGAACAAAACTAGGTGTATGGCAAAAGAAGGTGGTGATAGTGCCTTCTACTGGGATACAAGCGCTATGGAGCAATAGAAGATGAGTTAGCTCACCCCTTCCAATGACAGCACTCCAGAGGAGTGTGATCTCTATCCAGAGAGATGCTGCTCTTGGCTGTTAACCCTTAAATTAG
This sequence comes from Pavo muticus, assembly GCA_016647715.1. Lineage (NCBI taxonomy): Eukaryota > Metazoa > Chordata > Aves > Galliformes > Phasianidae > Pavo > Pavo muticus. The sequence continues at coordinate 487,243 of JACDJE010000181.1, forward strand.
GGTGAGGAGGGCTGAACTCAGGCTCCACCCCAGCAGTCACTCAGGTGCATTGCGTGCACCTGAGCTCCCTGGGTTGGCCATGCCTTCTCACCTGGTGCTCAGCCATTGGTTCAGGCCGTGACCTGGCAATTCCACTGCACTGGGCCACACCATAAGGCATTGGCTGTCTGCCCAGCACCCTCCGCTTGGGATCTGTCCTTCAATGATGCCTATGGGATGTAGATAACTAGATGTTACTAATGCTGCATGCAAAAAGGAGGGCAGTAGCTTTAACAGGAAGGTGAATGCAGTTGCTCTCCCACAGAACCAGCTGCAAGTATGTTCCACTCAAGCTGGTGAATTCCTGCCCCACAGAGGCATCTATTTCATTGTTGCTGCAACTCTTTGCATTGTCTACAAGATTCCGGTAGAAGTGCAGAGATCCCAGTGAGCGAATCGTGTGGACCAAGTTTGAGTGTTTTTCTTTTTCCTTTCTTTCTGTAAATTTTGACCTGATAATACTTGAGAAAAGTGAAAGGCCAGCCTCATGGATGAGTTTTCATAGTTCATAGTAATGTTTGAGGTGGCATTAATGAATGCTGAGTGGTTCCTTCAGTAACTGAGCTGGATTTCTCTTGCACTGAGGTATCACTGTTGTCTTCACTGGAGCTTGTTCTTGATTTACCCTGCAGCCAGAACAGCCTCCAGGCTGAGAAAGCAAGCTGAGTGAAAACTACAATAAAAGAAAGAAGCCCTGAGAGAAAGCTGCTAATTATATATTTTTGACCCTGTTGCATTAGAGATGGCATCAGCCACATCAGCCGCTATTCATGAGCATTCCCCAGGGCCTCAATTGCTTCTAGACATGAAGAAGAGTCTGGGGCTTTTATTGTGGCTGCCTAGTTAAGTTACAGAATGAAATATATGCCATGTAATGCTTTTGGACAAATTCAGTGGTTCTTAGCTGCTTTTGCCTGCTATTTGTCTTCTGTAGCTGTAAGTAACTTATGTAGCAGACAATGATTACAAGACCACAATAAAATGCAGGACAGAGGATGAGAGTGAGCTGCCCAAAGAGGACAGGGATGAAGCATAGCATCTCCTTTGTGGAAGAGGAGAGATGTTCAGATGTTCAGTAAATTGCTGGAGAAATTTGTTCTAGTCTTTTGCTTTAAATGTTGGCGGATGGCTCAGTTGTCTGTGTGTGCGACTGGAAGCCAGAATTAGTGCTGTGATGTTGTCCTGCTCAGTGATCCTTTTAAAACATTCTTGAGGCCCCAGCTCTTACTCTTTGGTACCTTATAAAAGGTAAGATTGATCCCAGATGAGAGCTGGTAGCAGATCGAGTTAAGTCTGCTCGTGCTCTCGGGGTAGGAAGGGAGTGGGCAGAGTCAAGTGGGAAAAGAGGCACTCTGAAGAAAAGCAAGAACAAGTGATTTTCTGTAACTCTTCTTACATTAAATCAGCACTGTATTAGAGAACAGCACCAGAGCTTGGTGCATCCTTGAACTGTCTCGATGTACGCTACAGCTTACCTTGCTGCAAGAGGTGGTCCCTCTCCTGTGAATCTGGTTGGGTTTAGGTCCGGTTTGTCCTGAGGTGTGTTCACCTGCCTGGCTTTGTTTTCTTGGAACAGACAAGTCTTGCATGCATTCTTGGCACATAGGTGTCTAGGTTCTTTATTTGTTGAATGATTTGAGTCCAGTGTAACTGCATGGGACATCAGAATCTGCTCAAAGTGGTCCTGTTCAGGTCTCAGAAAAAACTTTCACTCATCTCCTGGGGTTCAATTTCCAATCAGTTTGGTGTAGATGTTCCAAGGAGTACAGGAAGTGTGAAATTAATTCTTTCCACAACAAACCAGAGATCTTGTTCCTGAGTCAGCTTTACCTCTGCCAGATACCAGCTCAGCCTGCAGTAAGGAGTGACAGCATTCACCCTGGTTGCCAGTCCTTCGGCTCTGCTTTGCTTTCCCTCAAGAAGCCTGTAGAATTCTCACGTGTTAAACGCATGCTGTTCCCTCAGCATAATGATAGTGTCGCAGTCTGGTCTTTTTTAAGGCTACTGATGGCTACTGTTCCTGTGTGGAAAACAAGAGGTCTTGCAGTGTGTCCTCATCAAATTTGCCATCAGTTCATCTGATTTTCTAAGACTATTTCATATGGTGTTGTTTTCAAACCTGGACAAAGCACAGACGCAGTCTAAGCTAATGCCTCATTTTTATTTATTTAAGTCCCATGCTGCCAACTTGACCCATTTTTTTCCATTCTGCCGACTCTTCAGATCTCACAGATTAATTAGTCAAGGAAAGCACAGCTGATCCTGGAGCGAAATCCATACCCACACATTCTGCCTCTATGCTCCAGTCCTCTTTTTTTTTCTTCCTTTTCTCTCCCATTCTGGGATGCAGGCCGTTGGTATTACACTGTGCTGTAATAGACCTGACTAGCCATTATCATTAGCAGTGGGTACCAGCTTAAAAACCCAGTCATCAAAGAACAAAAATGCTGGCAGCTAAATGGAGAAACCCAGCCAGGAGGAAAACAACCCAAAGCATCAGCCAGACGGCTGCTACTCCCTGCACAGGAGAGGGGGGCCATGCAAGACAAGTCAACTAAATGTTGTTTGACGTTTAAAAACAACTGCTCTGTAGTATTTGAGAATGTTATTAAGAAGCCTAGTCTAATGCAAATTGCTGTCAGTGCACCTCAAAACGGCGACAATCAGGCAGAGTTCACCTATTCCTATATATATGTGTGTGTGTGTGTAAACATATACACATATCAGTGGCTGACTGTTTCATGTTTTGCATGGGGGGCCGTGTTTCTCGTCTGTTAGAGCCCTAGGATGTCATTAAGCTTGCTTGCTTAAACCTTGGCAAATCCTGTTACACCTGAGTCACTGAATGTGCAGTTTGTGTTCATATTCCACTGAATTTAGGTTTTACTTTCTCCCCTTTTTTTTGTTCTTTGAAAATGTTATTAACTAGAGCATTAAATGCTGGCCTCCAGCGGGGCCTCTCCATATGTTTACAACAAATGTTTTCTCTGAAGAAGGAGGATGTATGTGTGTGAGAGAGCATGCAGATATAATGGGGCAGTTCCCAGATCCAGTCTCCCTGGGAGGCAAAACTCAGGCACTTGAGAATGCTTATCAGTTCAAGGAATTCAGTTGGAAACAGATTGTAACATCTCCCGATGCACCTTTCACCCGTGGCGAGAAGAGGACTGCAAGCACAACAGCCAGATTTGTTTCCCTTGTGATGCGTGAAGATTGGCCTATCTCCTGGAGGAAAGTGGAGCACTGCTCTGTATGGCAGACGCTGCTCTGTCAGGCAGGTTGGACTTCAAAGCCGGTCAGATGAACTTGCCCCGCTCCACTCTTCTTCCACTCACCAGTCACCAAGTTCTGTGCACAAAACATGCTTCTTATCAAAGCATGACTTGCCCTCCTGTGGGAGCTGGGAGATGAAGACTGTCCGCCTTAGGGCGTTCCTGAGCATCTTTCCTTTTTGCTGCTGTCCAGAGCAGTGCAGAGGGCTGTGAGGTTATAATGCTGCTGCGAGCTCCAAGTTGCAGAGCTCCCAGAAAATGTCCCTCTTGTGTAGGAGGTAGGGTTGAGCTAGTGTTGAAGGCAACTCTTCTAATGCAGTTCTTATGATTAACAATAGAAACTTGGTGTCGCCGTGTCAGTACTTTGTAGATAAGCCATCCAGGTAACAGTAGAGTTAATTGGAGCTCTCTTGAGAGGAATATAGCAAATAGTCGTATCCCCATTTGGCTTATAAATAATTCATAAGCTGACCCCCATTTTACACAAGCATGAGGTGTTCACAGTGATGTACTTTGAAGAACTTATTTTTATTTAGCATGTGTGCTCATCGGCTACCTTTGTAATTTGTTCTATGGTGGCTGTCACCCATGGTCACGGTATTGTTTCTGCTTCCCACCCAGCAATTGAAATTTAAATGGAGAGAAGCAAATAGAGTAACAAATAATATGCTTTGGTACAGGTTTTCATGAGGAATAATTGCTTGAACTAAAAGCTTTCAGGATTCATTAACCACCGGGCGTTTGTGGAAATGCTATCGGAGCACTTATGAATAATGGAACTGAGTGACTGCTGTACACTGATCTCTGCCCTTTTAGATTATGCAAATGCTTGTGACCCTAATCGTGTATATGGTAACATCTCCCAGTTCAGCTCCTCACTATTGTGAGAGCGTTGCTGGAAGGAAGATGATCTGATTTTTTTCCTCCTTTGGTGGCTTGTAAGCAAATGTGAAACAAACTATTGTTAAAATTAAAAGTTGTATGTGATTCTTTTTTTATTCTTTTTTTTAATGGGAGATCTGACTTTGCAGACTGGTATAGCATACATTTGTTTTGTCTGATTCCAAGGTAGGTGTGGGTAATGAAGTTCAGCCTGTACTGAAGGCCGCATGTGAGAAGTCTGTAATTCAAAGGATTTGCTTGGCAAAGCTGCAGTTACTGGGAAGTGCAGTCCATGATATGTATGCTACTTGAGACAAAACACTCAGGTTTTATCAGCATGCCTTTGGGAAAGCTACATGAGTTCATACACCAACCATAAATTATGTAGGCCATTTCAGACAAGTTCAAGTAAAAATAATGCTATACTGTAAAATACCTGCTTGTGTTCACGAGTTTTTACATGTTGCAGAGAAACCACTTTAATGTTCCAAGCACTGAAAGATGAGGCAAAATGTAAGCCAAAGCTAGCGAAGCTGTAGCCATGGCTTTGTCTGTTTTTCTGTGTGTCTGGTATTATTGACAGTCATGTATAGTTTTATTTCATTTTTCCTTCACGTTAATAGCAGAGCTTGCAAAGGCTGTCTGGCCTTAGATCTGGAGGAGCGTGTCCTGGTTCAGCCAAAAACAAAGCTGAATTCTGCTGCAGTTGGCACCTGAGGAGGCTTTGCAGCTATTGGATGCATAAACAGGTATTCAGAAAGGTTTTAGGTGGACTGCAGCTGGGAGGGGGGCAGCTGAGGGGTGGGATGGGGATGGCTCCTGTTCCTTCCATCCTAAAGACAGTCTTGCTGTCAGCTTTGTAAGTGGACAGGAGCTGCATAAGAACTGGTAACAGTTGTAAGGCTTTCCCCACTGAAATCAAGGGTGACCTCAGTGAAAGCAAAACTGAGACTACCTTAGGAAACTTATGCTCTTCAAGGATAATCCAGAAACTGTAACTAATCTCATTGAATCATTTCCTGGGTTACTGTCTGATGTTGTATTAACGGCATCCTCTATTTGTTGTCTCAAAACAGATTCAGCCCCCTCTTTCCCAAATGTCACTTCTGCTGTACTCCCTTTGTGTTAGTCCGCAAGTATTCAGAGATTCCACTTCTTTCAGGATATCATGCTTCTTGAGCCACATTCCCTCCGCTGGGTTTATGGTTTGTTATGGGGCTTTCTGTCCTTGGCCCAGCCTTGCACAACCCCAACTCCGTAGCTTTTGCCCTTTGAAGTGTCATACAGTGTATTAGTGCTGCTCAGACTCATAATGACTGGTAGTGACATTAACACTACAGACATTTAACAATGCCTGTAGAGAGGCATTTTTACCCATTTGTCTTCCAGCTTGTATTTCTTGGGTGTTCTGATGTGATAGGCAGTGAATTTGCCTTGATGAGTCCAGCTGAGTCACCACTGTGCATAGCAGGGCCTGTGCTGGCCAGGAGGTGAGACTGGTTTCCAATGAGCATCTCTTGACTCCTTGGGTAGTGACCTCGTTACACCACAGTGTTTCATGGCTTATGGAGTATGCAAATCTTGTAATAACTTCAGGACTTATTTTCATAATATCAATTAGCAGTACCTAAATAACTCTTAATTTTCATTTTATTGCTTTAATAATTGTTCTGGAAGGTTAATAACAGCAGTCTGGTAGCACTGATGGTGCATTAGCATCTGTTCCTCATTGAGGTGAGTGTCCCTGTGTCTGCCTGGGGCTGCCCTGCCCTGGGTCAGTGCTTGAGCAGCCAACAGAGGCAGCACTAGAGAAGTCTCCATGCATGATTAGTCATTTATTTTGTAATGGGTTGGGGCATGGGTGACAGCAGAGCTGTCATCTGTGTGATTGCCCGAGATTCACTGTGTCATGGGCAGCTGGTTCCCTTTCTTTACTGCTTCCACCCCTTTAAAAATCTGAATTTCATTTACCAGCCTAGCATTGCAGAGTCCTCTGCCTCCTCTGTAGCAACATTTATAGATTTATTTTCTCTTAGAAACGACATTATCCTTCTAGTCTGAACTTACCTCCAGCTTGGAGCCTACGGAACATGGTGGACTTGCTCTTCCTATCTGCTTTGATAAGCTGCAGAAACTGATCTCTGTGTTATTTCTGTGAGGCTTTTGTAGCCTGTTGAAGGAGGACAGGTTTATACAAACAAGATCCTGTCAAAAGAACTGATGTTGACTGTCTTAAAATTAAAGCCGAATGTAATTCGCTCTCTCAGGTTAGTTAGAATTGCTATCAGCTTGGCAGATCAATAAGCACTCATTCTTTGTGTTTAAATTCAGATATAGCATTGGCTTTCTCTGAGCCTCCTGAATGACACAGGTTTTTAAGATGTAATGAAAACAAACAGTAATTTTTCATCGTCTCTCCTCAGCCCGAGTCTCTTGAACTCTTGAGTGCAGGTTACTTGCCCTAAAAAGATTAAATTGAATAACTGCTATTAAAATGTCCTTGTGCTACTTGTTAAAATTGAAGTATTGTTATCTTCTGCTCTGGAATGGAAATTGTTTTGTAGCACATCCTACGTTACAGCTGCTTTTAGTGTACTTTCAATTGTCTTCCGTCATTAATTTTGTTGCCTGGAGGATTTCTTCTTGTATCATCAGGTTTTGAATGTTGCTTCCAAGAGATCCTGCCCTGTTTGTATTGCTACCAACTTTCCTTTCTGCTTTTTCTCTCAAAAAACAAAGGGCAATTTCGTTGACAAGGACATGAACAGCAGATAAAATGCTCTTACCCTTGAGTATAAGGCAAAGATTGGAGCTTGCCATTGGTTTCAGAGCAGTCTTTTAAGCAAAGTGTTCCCTGTGTTCTGAAGGAAGTTAACACGTGTTTATTGATAGCTGGCATAGCAGTAAGTACAGCTTTATTGTCAAAAACATGGATGAGGGAGAAGCTGCTGGTTCCCCTTCTCCCTGGAGTGGTTCTGTGGGGTGAGTCATGATGTGCATTTAGAGCTTTCAGGGCAGAAATGAAGGGAGTAACATTGCCAAATACTTGGCACCAAGGAGAGCAGTATTTTCTTGGTGCCACCTAATAGATTTAAATACTGTTCAGAAATCCCTTCCATTTCAGTTAATCAGATTTTGTTTGCTGCCTGTGATAGCATAAACTTGCCAGTCCTGACATGTTCTGAGGATGAGACCTGTTTAATTTTAAAAAGAAAGGCAGAAAAAATGTTTTTATGTGAGAATTCCTTTGCAGCTTATGAAAACAAGAGGGAGAAAAAAGGTGCAGTAATAAATTTGCTTCCTTTTACTGCTCGTCTTAAAGCAAAACACATAAAAATACTTAAGAAATTGAAATACAGCAATATGATTATATTTTCACACTAGTTTTGCTGCAAAATTTATTAGAGAAATCTGTTTCTGATCTCATTGGTAAGACCTACTGCAAGAACACTGATGACAAACAGTAGGCTTTTTTAACCACCTCCCTGAGGAGCAGCCTGGTAGCTCTCAAAGGATTTCCCATACTGCTGACTGCGGGAATAAATTATTTGCAACCCAGGCAGTAAGAGGAGAACAAACCCCAAGTGAATGTGGGAGCTGCTGACCCTGAGTAGCCTGGAAACAGCACTCTAGGTGTGTTTGGGATTCAGCTGGTGGGATGTGGGCACTGGGAGCTGCGTGGGATTGGGAGCTGAGAGTCCTGCAGTATCTCTGCGTGCTTCTGCAGCGTGAGTTGAAACTGTGCCTTGGGTGGTTTAATAGCTCAAGTCTTACAAATCTTTTAAAACCCCTCATAGCTGGTCATAGTTTTATAGTATAGGCTGTCTGTTACTTCTGATGTTAAGTCAAGCTTTCCAGTCTGCTGACATTTGCCAAGGTGTGACTTTTTTGTCTGACCTTTTCTGTGCAATAGATGTTTCAACTAAAAATGTGTACGTAATAAATAAACAAATTAAGAGACCTCGGGAGAGCACTATAACATGTCACAAGGGAACTGCCAGCTTTGGATTCAGTGGAGAGAGTGGATAGCACTTGCTGAGGCTCAGATAGCTTGGTGTGGAGTTACAATTAAGAGATACAGCAGCTCTCCGCCCTGTAAATGAGACACAGCTGCTAGGGAAAGGAAGTGGTCCAGGAATAGGTAAGTCTACAAAGTACTGCAAAAGCACAAGGAAACTCAATTAAAGTTGCTCAGGAAATCTTACCTGACATTTTGTTTGACAGTGTGATTTTATAAACTCAGTAGTCTTTTAGAAGAGTGGCTGTGTGCTTTCCAAGGCAAAGTACAGTACATATCCTTGCTTCAGGGGGAATCCGCAAGCACGAACTCTGTGATATGTCCAGCTCACGTCAGGACTGCTCTTACAGGATGCTGATCTGGCTAATGGAGATGTCAGAACTGTGCTGCAGGCCAGCATGTCCTAAGCCAGCACTGCTGCAGGTAGGTTGCTGGCTGTTAGGAGAGGACCCATCATGTGCTCCTGGATCCCACTTGGTTCTTGCTGGAAGCCTCAGCGTGGAATTTGCACTCTTTGTGTCTCAAGCCTTGTTCTCTTGCGTCTTTTGGACACAGGATTGGTGAACTGTCCAGATCTCACTCTTGGATGCACTGTGTGAGATGGTGTGGTTCTGTGCCACAAAGGGGAGTCCAGTACCTGTGCAGGGGAAAGCACGTTTATACTTGTGTTCTGAAACAGGAGGTGGCTGCTTTCCCTCACTGTGGTAGAGCTTTCTCCTTAGGTATCCTTGCAGAGGAAAGTAACTTGCCTGTGATCCAGTTATGCACGATGTAATCTTTCAAATGGTTGATTTCTTTATTCTTAGTTTGCTTTGTTTTGAACTGGGTGCCAGTTGGCATTCTCCACAGGGGAACAGAATCATCAGCTTTGTCAATATTTTGCCCCGATGTATTCATTCAATTTAAGTTGAAATTAATTGCTGTTTTCTTTCCTCCATAAAACCAATTACAATTCTGTCATCTGTTTAGAATTAATACTCCTACATTTATCCTTCTTTCCAGATAAATATTCCAGTTGGTACACAGGTATTCCAATTCAGGCTTATGTGCATGCCGAAGCTGTATCAATTTCTATTAAATCACACTAGCTGATTGCTATAAGATGTTGTGTACGGCTCCTTAATTTGAGTTAAATGTGGCTTTATTGATTTGAGCTGGAATAATTTCCTCACTGAACAGAATTAAAATACTGCAAAATCAAGATAACAAATGTCTGGTCAGCTGCTGCTTTTCCTGAGTTTTATGCTGAGATTTTAATAGTGGCTTTGAATAAGCTTGTAAAACCCTTTAAGACAGGAAAAAGGTGAGAACCTTTTTCTCCAGGTAATTGGGATGGGGGAGATCAGGAATCTCCTTGCACAAGAGGAATAGCTTTAAGTAACAGGTGCTGCTGGAATACTGGGGGTATTAGGGATGGAGCGACCGCACTGATGGTGGGAAGGACAGGTTGGCTATTGTCTTTGTTTGTTTCAAACTCATTGTTTGGCTATAAAAAAGTGGTAACAGGAAAGCAAAGCTAAGCAGTGGCTTTTGAAACCAGACAAGGATTTCAAATGTCAGAAAGCCTGAGCATGCCTAGCTTTTCTTAGTAGTACAGTGTATGTGCACTGCCAGGATTTGTCACTTGCGAAGGTGCAGCAGTTTGTCAGAGCTGCCACTGATGGCTGTCCCCGTGTACCACTGCCTGCTGCACCCCTTACTTTCCTGAGGGACATATGGAGCACTAAGCAGGAGCTTGTCCCAGTGGTGCAGTATTGTTTTGTAGAAGCAGGTAACAGAAAACATCTGAAGGCTTTTGGAAGGGCTCGCATCTGTTAGATCCTGGGGAGTTCTGAGGTTTGCTTTGTTTTCTGACTGAGTTTAACTCATCAGGAGTTACCTTTTTTATCGAGTTCCCCAAATACAAGACGTGGCCATCAGCCCTGAGAGCTCTCCATTCTAGCGTAGCATGGCTTTTACAAGGCTGTGATGTGAAGTTCCCAGTCATCAGTCTCAGTCACCAATATTGAAGTTTTTTTTTCCTATTCCACCATGGAATGTCAACCGTGGAGATTTTCTTTGCTTTCACTGTGATGAAACAAGATGCAAGTAAAGTTTGCAAGAAAATGTTTGTATATAGATTAGCCACCTGCTTCTAAAGTGATTAAAAGGTGATCTAAATACTGCTGTGAAAAGACCAGTTTAATCTGCATGCACACTGGGAAGTACTTCTGCTTGGTTCAGGAAAGCACTCGCCATGAACTCGTGCCTATCCAAGTTCTCCAGGAGCTGGTGTTACACTGAACCGTTCATGTGGCAAATTAAAAAGTCTGGTGGACGGATGATATGGTTCCGAGAGCTCAATAAAACTTATTACCTACGAGGCTGATCTTTCTATTCCAGCAACCTACGTGCTGGTAGTTTTGCAACAGCAGGAGGAATTAAGGGGGAAAAAGATTTAAGTATTTTGAGGCTGTATTTTAGTGGAGCAAAGGAGCTAATTTCTGCTTCAATCTGTGCAGGATTAAGCGGAAATCTCCCCTCCATCACCTTTGCAAAAAGATGTGGTTTTCCTACTTGCAATTATACTTGTTGTGCTGAAATGGTGATGGAGATGTGAATAAATTAGTGTAAAACCGTGAGAGGGTTGAGCCAAATGGGAGTGATTTGACTTGCATCATAGGAGCATGAATTTGTCAGCGCTATCTGGAAGAGAGCCTCACTTCACTCCAGTGCAATGACAGCTGAGAACTGTACAACGGGTCTTCCCTGCAAGGCAGCTGATCTATACAAATTCTTATGAGGTGGTTTAAAACCAGAGCAAGTGCTCTCACGCATCCTTTTGGCTGTGATTTTTTTCGGAACTGACTGCTGTGCAGTCATTGTCTGGGATGGGAAACAATGAAACTTGCAAATCCCAGCTTCCAAAGTGAAGCGGGCTGTGGCTTTTAGAGACCTGAGTAAGAGTTGTTTTGAACAACAAAGTAAAGGTAACGAGAAAAAATGCAGCAAATAGCAATGACTCTTCAGGAGGAGTTTGGGGTGCCTGTACCTGTAAGGTTGGTAACGTGAAGCACCAGCTCCTTCACTGCAGCATTCTCACAGCTGTCAGTTTACTCCTTGAAGTGAAGCCTGCAGGGGCCGGCTGGCAGCCTTACAAGAATTGCAAGCACCCTCCTGTTCCTGGTGAATGCTGTCAGAGCTATCTTAGTTCTGTCTTTCTAAAACGTGGGAGTGGAGGGCTAGATCGTTCTGGACTTGATGAACTTGAAGGTCTTTTCCAACTTAAGAGATTGTATGATCATCGGTGCTTTGCACCAGAAATCTTTTGGGATACAAGCTACTATATATGGGAATTACAGTGTACCTGCACATCCTAGGAAAAAATGTTGTCATATTAATATAGGTGTAGGCCCATGCTGAAGCATATACTTTTGCACAAGTAATTCAAAGTTACTTGCATTGTCTGGTGTAGGCCTTCACATTCATAGGAACTTCAAACTCCAGGTGGGATTTTTTATTTCCACTACCAGATGTGACAGTGTTGTGTGTACCACGAGAAGTTCTCACTGTGCTCTGCTGCTGTTCCATTTGTTCAAAGCCAGCAGTGCAAACGTGTCCCTTTGCACTTCCTTTTTTTCTCCTCCAGCCAAGTAACTTTTAGATGCATTTTGGGCTAATGATGACCATTCAGTGATAATGACTGTAAAGCTCTGGTAGCGTGCAGTTATACAAGTATATTCATTAAGTGGAATGCAACGCGTATTTTTGGATGTCCCTTTTGTTCTGTTTCCTTTGCTTTTTCCCCTTGTTCGCTTACATTGACTTTGGAAGGATTTATTTCCTTCATTTGGCATGTGGGAGGGCCTCCATTGCTAGACGTGATTCTTTTTGCAGGGAGTTTTGCTCTTCAGCAGAGTTTGCAGATAGAGTAATTGCCTTGCACATGGCAGCAGCTTCTTTGTCACTGCCCTGACTGTGACAGGTTTCGTTTTTGGCTTGGCTTTGAAGTTCTGAGTTCTCATTTCTTAGAGAATTGTGGGGTTTTTCCTTTTTTCTTCGTTATTTCTTGTAAGTTTATGAAGCTTCCCATCCATATTTGCTTCTTGTCACTGCCTTTGCAATGGCTGGTTGCAAAGAGAGATTTGGGGTATTATAAATAATAAAACAGAACGCGACAGATCTCTTCCTTGTTTGGTTCCAGAGGACTCTTGGGAAGCAGCATTCTATTAATTCTCTTTGTTTTGCCAGTGACACGAGGCGGGGGATGGCAGTGCATCATTCAGGGGATGGTGTTGTGGTGTTTTCATCGGTGTTGTCTCGGTGTGTTTGTGTTGGGCAGAGTGGCGTGAGTTTTCCAGCCCTTAACAGGATCGTTGTGGAAGCAGTTCATGTCTGTTAGCTGTGAACAGATGGTAATGTGTTATTTTTGGCATGGGGAAGGGAAAGGAGACCTCACGTTGCATATGAATAGACATCTCTGGGGATTGTCCTACCGAAATGAGGATGCAAAAGTAAAAGCAGAGTGAAACTCACCTGGGGTTTTGTGCCCTGCTTTGTGTAGGACTTCAGCCAGTCCTGGGTTTCTCTGCTGCTTCTGGAACCTTTTCAAACTTGTGTTGGGTGTAAATGTAGTAGGACTGAAAAACTTATTTGTTTTAGGCAGCCAGAAAGATGTTACTTGTAATTAGGAGATGGAATTAGAAATCTGTTTGGTAGTTGGGCCAGCAAATTGGGTGGGGGACATGAGTTTTGTTACAAGAGTCCGCTTGTTATGTCAGTTGGGTTGTTGGGATTAGTGCAGTTGGGACTGAGTTGTATTTGCTGCAGTGTAGAGCTGCACTTAAAAAAATCTAAGTTGCAGAAAGCCCTTCAGGCAAACCCGGGGAGTGAAGGACCAACCTCAGCACAAATTGGGGCTCTTGGACATTTAGAATAGTGCTTGAGGAGCTCCCATCTTAGGAGTGAGTGCAGTGAGCAGGTGGAAGAAATCTGAAGAGTTGGGGAACTAAGAGCAAATACATCCTGTGTAGGATGTGTGTGGGTTCATGTGCTCCATTGCTGGACCCTAAGCACAAGGTGACAGTCCTCTTCTGTATCTTTCATATGGAAGCAAAGCATAAACTGTGAGAGAAACAAACATCAGAGAGCTTTTTATTTCTTTCTGTTTAACAACTTGGGTTTGGCTCCAAGTGCCAATCACTTAAGCTCCCCACAGCTTTCTTTCAGGTCAAGGAATTAAGGATTTGTGGGCAAATGGGAAGCTCTTTGTATTCTAGTGGTAAGTCCAGCCCAGAGCTGAGTGCCTGTTCTCCTGCACAAAGCCTGGGAGGTTCTGAGATGCTTGTGCTGCCTGGTTCCCTGTCATGCCTTAGCTGTCTGGCTTTTAGTTTGTTTAAATAAGACTTGACTTGCAGAATGAGAAAATTGTTTCTTGGATGCATTTTTAATGAGCTCTTCTGCAGCTGGTGGGACCCAGAGGTAGCTCAGTGCTTTCTGCTCAGTGCTGCTGATCCTTGTCAGGGACATTTGTCAACACTTGAAAAACCATCGGAAATACCGATTCTAACTTTTATTTTTAATTCTGAATGTGTTACAGTGGTAGATTGGGTTAATTCCGAGTCACTGCCACTTTGGCGTTGCGTTGTGCATTCCTTCACAGAGCTGATGCAGTAGCAACTGTTTTCAGGCCAGATCAGACTGGCTAATTGCTAAGACGCTGTATGCAAGTGTCTGAGGAGGCTGGCTCTGAGGCTTGCCTTCAGCCTTCTCCTGAGAGAGCAATTGCATTGGATCTTGCTCTTTGGACAAGCGCTGCTTTCTTACCATGCCCTGTCAGGCTCTGAGCAGGCATGTAAAAAGGGTCGTGCCGTGCATAAAGCAGCTCTTTGTCATGAAGACCACTTAAATACAACAGCACTTGGTACGTGCAGTGTCTATATTAAATTTAGACATGTTTCTGCTATTTTTGTGGCTCACAGGCTTAGGAGCAGAAGCCTTCTGCTTTTGTGTTTTCATTTTCCAGATTTAGGTGAAGAATCATTTTCTCCCTAGAGGTGTGTTGACACAGGCTCTGAACTCAGTGAACCTTCCTGGTGATCTCTGGATCATGCGGTGCAACCCTGTGAAAACTGCAGGCAAACACAGGTAGCAGTCATTACTTCCAGGGGCCACAACATCTAACCTCAAAGCAGAATGATAAAGCTCTCCCTGACCTCTGGATCTTGAAGACTGGCAGCAGTAAGACTGCACCTCCCTGACCCCAATGACAGTGGAGAACTGAAATCCAAAGAAAATCCTTTGGAAAGTTCCTCTCCAACCCAGAGGAAGAAGTTAGAGTGCCTCGCCTGCCTGGCACCAGCCGTGCTGTGCTGCAGCCTGCAAGGCAGTGAGTTTACCCTGTAGAGATGATTCAGTAGGAGATATTAATAGAATAAGACTTGAAGGAAGAGTTGTGCTTGGGGTTTGCAGGAAACTTGAAGGCTTTGTTGGTCAGGAGTGGAAGAGGTGCCTTTCTGAAGTCAGATGGAGAACGCTGGGTCGGAGGTGGCTGCCTTGGGGTAGGTGAAGCTCCTGCTCTGCTTGCTGATCTCAGCTGCAGCTGTGAGGAGACAGGGCAACGCTTCACAAAAGCCTCCACAGTACATCACTGGGCAGGTTCATGTGCTTCCTCTGAGTTGTTCTGTTCTCACTGAGCCCAGACTGAAGGTTCCAGCTATTGTTTTAATGCTGTGCAAATAGTCTTTGTGTCTCAAAGTGGGCTTGAGCTTTAACAACAGTTACTTCTGCAAGAGCTAAGATCTCATGGTGTTCATGCAGCACTAAAATATCAAGGCCCTTGGGAAATAGCAAGCTTAATGTACGGCAGTCAGTGCTAATTAGACTCCTAAATATTTACTCTTTTGTCAGGATGTGGAAAATTCTTTGCTTTTGTTTAACTTGGTTGGTGCTTTCCATGCTCTGATTATTCTTATTTTTCCTGGTTGCTTGATACATGCCATAACTTGTTTCTCTGTGTAGAAAATGTAGTATTTCTGGGGGGAAATGCAGAATTTATAACCAGAGCTGCTCTCTTCTTAATTGGGTTTTATTTTGACCACTGTTGTCTCTACTGATAACCGTCAGATGGGCTAAATGCTTGCTCTGTAAGTAGTGAGCTTTTCTCAGTGTTGTTGCTTAACGCAAACAGAAAAGCAGTTCTTTGTAAGGTAGTGTTAGCTTTGTCAGTTTGTGCTAGTGGAACTGGCAGACTTATTTACAGCTTTCTATTGCTTCTTTTTGGTACTTTGGCAAAGACAGCATCTCTGGGCACCCTGTCCTTCCTGTGCAGGAGGTTCATCTCCCTGAGAAATAGACCTCTTGCCATTCTCCCTACAGCTGCTCTCAGCCTTACTTGCTCTTAAACTTGCAGAGACCCTTTCAGAAGCCTGATCACGTTATTCAGAGCTGGCTGTGTAGGAGGCAGGTCATCCTGGGCACCTCCACGTCCCACTGCCTGGGAGTGAAGCTGCCTTTCCACGCCTGGGATTTGCTCCGTAAGGATGCAAGTGCTGGAGCTTGGCCGTGTTAACGACTCACTTTAGAGACTTCAAGGATTTGAGGACACGAGCGTGTCACCATGGTGCTGCACATCCATGTGTCAGTGCTGTGGGATGACTCCTAGCGTGTGCACGCCTACTCAGCAGCAAATGCGAACTAAAGTATTGACTTAAATGTCAGGAAAGGAGCCCGGGGTGAATCTTAGTACATCAGGACTGCTGCTACTTCTGTTACTTTTTGTTCTGCAGAGGCCTAGTAGAGGCTCAGGAAGATCCAGGGCAGGAGCTTCCCACTAGGCCTGGCGGCCATCACTAAAGGCATCCTCCTCTATCTTGTAGTAGTTCTGAAACTGGGGAGTTCCATCTCATGGTGGGTGGCAGGGTATCAGCAGTGACTGCACTTGTGACCCAGCACAAACAGCAGAAGCATTGGCCTTTTCATGGTTTCTTCAGAATGTTTTGAACTAGTCCTCAAAACTTTTCAATAATTGCTAAATGAAAATTTCTGGGCCTTTTAAGCATGCCACTTAATCTCCATCTGCTTCAGCCTGGAAGTGTAGAAATCCAAATGCCCAAGTGGTGAGGGGGGTTCAAAAGATCTTTTCAGTGAAAAGGTTATATTTGAATATGGAAACATAACTCTGCTCTTTTATGTCTCTGAGTAGCTGCTAGAAAATTGATTGCTTCCAAATCTTTGAATGGGAAGAGAACAATCCCAAGATTAAGTGAACCCAGATGATCAGCAGCACTTTACCTTCTCCTTTCCAAGGGAAGGATACATTATTCCTAACCGGATGGACGCTGCAAGCAAAGCATAGTCCGGGTGAAAGCCAGTCATTAAAATCATTTTGCATCTCAGTATTCACTTGCTCATCACCCATACGTTTGCACAGTGCTTCTCTCTTTATGCTGAAAGACAGCGAGGAGGAAAACACTTCTGGTCTAGGACAGTCTGCAGGCAGCACCACCCTGGTTAGGAAATGTTTCTGTCCTCATTACTTTCCATCTCACTGTTTTGTTATATGACCCTTCGACATTTACATATGATGAGAGTCAGAGAAAAGATGGTGAAGGATTTAGCCTGAAGGAAAATAAATTCTGATAAGAAAATGAGATTTGCAGCCTGGGATTCATGCACCCAGTCTGATGAAGGGAGCCTGCTAGCTCTTACTGTTATTCGCTGTGGATATGCATGGCATGGAGGTGATGGGCCCTGTCCAGTGGCAGCCATGATGTGAATGGTCCTTGAAAGGCACATTAGAGACGGTAAAGCAGCACAACTTGCGCTGCAATTTCTAGCTCTCATTGCCTAGAATATAGGACTTTTTTTCTCCTGCTTCCTTCATGGGATGAGAAGATGTTGAGACAGAACAGCATCTCCATGCTCATCATCTCCATACTTCTGGCTTCCAAGTGTTTTCCTTCAGATAACTGGGAAAGCATCCTTGTTCATGTGATAGCTGCACTCACTGAAGACTCAGGAACCATTTTCTGGGCTCAGAATCAGTAATGCAGTTTTCTAGCTTTTGAACTTCAGTACTTCCAATTTCTGTGAGTTAGAATATTTTGACATTTTCTGCCAGATAGACTCCATGACATTGCTAGGGTTCACTTAGGTGCAAAATGACACTACGTGTTAGAAAAAGGAGTTGGGAAAAGGATTAAAACTAAAAAGAGTTGGCATGTTTGCATTACTTCATCTTTGTCTTGGTGCTGCTCAGGCAAACTGAAAGTATCCAGTGGCTTTGCAAACAAAAAGATCAGGAAGAGTTCTTCTGTCTTTCCTTCTAACATACACACACAGGTGTGTGCACATACACAGGGGATCTAGGGACTGAATAGATTTGTTGGTGATTAATAAGTGTTGATTTCCATGGAGGTAGCTCCTGAGGGAGCAGTCACAAAGAATCAGGACCCAGGAGTTCAGGACTTTGCTCAGGCATGTGGTAAGGGAAATCTTTGCCCCCCAGAGTTATGGCCATGCTGATGTGTGATGGGATGTGGGGGATGGCTGAGCTGAGCAAATGGGGGTGCTCAGGGGGAGTAGGAGAGGAGGAGAAGTTGGCATTCAAGCTGGGTTTTGTCCTAATCCCTGCGTAGTCAGAGTGATTTGAAGGTGTTTCTGTATTCATATTATGGAGGGCTTAAAAGATGATGTGAATATTGGAGATTTTGAGCCTTTCCAGGTACAGGATGCAGCCTGGTAAAAGAACCCCATAGTTGTTATCCTTAGTTTGAATCCTCAGCTAAATTGTTTCTTCTTATAGCATGTAGCGGCTTTTTCTTCTCACCAAGATCAGCTCTTCCTCTTTGCTTCTGGGTTGAGCTGGTTTTGAAGCCTTTTTGCACTGCTGTATTGTGTTAATGTGAGGCTTTTCCTCCTCCATAATATCCCTATTGCCCAATATCAGCATCCATCAAAGCTGCCCTAAAAGGAAGCAGAATTGTATTATGTTTCCGTGTTTGGTGCAGAAACCTAGTCTAAGTTAGATTTAGATAATAAATAGTTTTTCTGTCCAGATTGTCTGTTATTAGTCAACTTAATACCTTTTACAAATAATCATTAAAGCAAAACCACGAGGTAAACTCTTTGTTTAGGCAAGAAATGGAAAGTTTTCCAACCATTTAATGAATTAAATAGTTCAAAGAATGATTTTTGGAGTCTTATAGCATATTAGGAAAGGCTTTGAAGTGAATAATAGATAGTGCTGCATATTTAAGAAAATATATTTTTCTGGCATCATGACTGCACGCCTGATGGGATTTCTTTACGTGGGTATGAACACAGGCTGCCATAAGGGAGCACAGCTCAACTGAGAATTGTAGAACTGCACCTGCCACAGTGGATTTGATCCATTGCATCTCCATAAATGTGATTTTTCATTTCATTTATTACCCAAACCTTTCTCTTGAGTAGCATTCAGAGCTCCACTGGGTACCTTGTTAGTGTCCTAAAATACCTCTAGTTCTCAGAAGCATTTTTTCTTAGTGTAGAAAGAGTCCTTGGTGTCTTGACTGGAATTCCCTTATTTTCTTAGCCTTTAGAGTAATGCTTTGGGAGAAGAAAGTGTTGGGCTAAGATGACTGCTGGAGGAGAATTAATGCCCTGGAGATGTAGGAACTGCTCACAGTACTGTATAAGAAGTGAGCTTCTGTAGTAATCTTGCCCTGATGTGACCTGTATGATAGCTGAACTGTTGATGATTTTACCCATAAACCGGGTAACAACATGTAGTTGACGTGCTCATTGCTGATAAGCTGGCAGAGTTAACATACTGCTTTTGCATGAACCATGGTGGTTGGTGATTGTACTGGGAGCTTTTATGATGACTACTTGAAAGCTTGTACAGAAATAAACACAAAGAAATAGCACTTTGTCTTAAAACTCCTGTTCTTGAATTGACACAATGTTAAAGGACTGGATTCGCAGCAAAGAATGTGAAAAGCTCTGATTTCTGTGAAGCTATGATGGGGCTTACATCAACTAGGGTTGTGGCCTAAAATATTTAGATATGCTTAGCACGGTGCATTTGTCCAAAAATGATGACAAGTCTCTCTGCAGTGCCAAGAAAACTGTCCCACAAGCAGCAGAGCAAACTCAGTACATCATGCCAGTTTGGTCAAGGCTGAATAGCAAATGACAAGCCCCAGAATTGGGTAAATGCCTCTGTAATTTGTCTTCTGACACTGTACTGCTTGCAGCTCAGCCAAGGAAATGGAAAAATGTAGAGAGGGCCCTGAGTGCCCCATCACAACACAATGAGTCCTGCTCCTGAAGCTGTTGTAGCTGGGATGCTGCTCCCCTCGTGTATGCCAGCAGCCACTATCAATTAATATAAAAGAAACCCCCCTCTGAAAAAGAAAGGGGGAAAATCACTTGACATCATATTTTGTGCAAATAACATAAACTTGGCAGTTTATGCAGCATGGGTGGGTCAGTAAACAGGCAAGTCTGCATCTGTGCCTCCTTCCTCCAGGCCCCAGCAGTCGTGCTCCATCAGGAGCTCTGACCAGCAAGAAGTCAGGGAAGCATGCAGGCTCTCCCTTTTGGTCATGTTGTACAATGTGCACTTTCTATATGACAGCAGTATGTAGTAATGCAGCTTTGCTAAAGGAGGAAGGAACTACTTGTCTAGACAAAGCCTTCGCTGGCACCGGTTGGTGAGGTTCTGACTGTATGGGCAGGGTCTGCTGTGTTGCTGCCTTAAGCATGAGATGGAGGAAGTCACGTTCTTCTTGGTGCTTAGAGCCCTCAGAGTTTAGGGGTGGTACAATTGCCAGCTCTGATCTGCTTCATGGACACATAGGATTGCTCCAGGGACCCCAGAAACCTCCAGGGTGCTTTGGACAGACAATGCAACTTTCTGGTCCTGCCGGCACTGGATGTCCAGGATCTGTTCCTGTTGTGCCATTGTTTCCTTTTTCTATTTTTATTTTTCGTGGTTGTTATTAAATACAATACTTTTATACATATAAAGTAGATTTTTCTCCAGATAAATACATTCTTCAAATGGAACTAAATGGCAGAAATTTCCTGAGCAAAAATAAACCACATCTCTCTGAAGCTGTGTTAGTGACAAAACATAGCCCTTTTCATCTTCAAAGCAGTGTGCAAACTTTAAATAATAACTTTTTTTTTTTTTAACAGAGCTGTGAAGTATGTATTAATGTTCCACATGAAAGATGGGAAACCAAGAAGAGAGGCTCAGTGATTCATGTAAAGTGGGTGGGAGCAGCACCAGATAAAAGCTGAGACTCTGGGCTGCCTGGACCTAGAACCAAGGTTGATACTGGTTCTCACTTCTCCTATTCTGAGCTCTGGATGTAATAAAACTCCCTGAAGTCAATGGAGGCTCACAGGCAACAAATTTGTTCAGCCTCATTCATGTGTTGAGGTGCTGCACCAGTGAGCAAAATATTTTTAATTATTCAGAAGTAGAGGATAGGCTACAGGCTTCTTACCTCTTAGAAGGAAGCTGAAAAGCCATTTCGTTCTGCAACCTGAGATGATCTGCATGCTCACCCCAACAGACCCTGCAATTCATTATGTTTTATTTATTATAGGTATTTGGGTCACATTTTAAGCTCAGATGCTCATTGCCGTGTACAATGTCATAACGCTCCAAGTATCTAACCACAGGTGTAATGGATGCCGTCTGCCAGGGGGCTGGAGGGAGGTGAGTGCCTCCAACTTGAGCTGATACGCAGCAATAAGGCTGGATCCTGATGGTCTGCCTTTTCTTTGAAACATGTTCATTTGCTTAATTTTGTTAGGGATTGATTTTATTACTTTGCAACCAGATTCTGTGCTGTCCTTCTCTACATAGATATGGATGTGGCCTTGAAGCTGTGTTAATGATCAAATTGCTGATACACAACTACAGATGAGTGAACACGCTATGTTGTGAATGTACAAGAATTCATAATTGATACTAGTTCTTTGAACATGAAAGTGTAAACATCATTACCAGCAATAGCTGCAGCTAGAGGAAGAGTATCCATCAAAGCAGTTCTCAGCATGTCCTGTGAGCTGGAGGCAGCAATTCTGTTTTCAGTGGATGTCATAAAAGGGGAGAACATTCTTTGGAGTGGAATTACTCTATTCTAGTGTGCTTGGTTTTGCCATAGGCTTGGACTGTAGGAAGTGTTTCCAGGGAAATGACATCTCAAGTGACATGAAGAAATAAGCTGTCTTTGGAGTTTTAAGGCTTTGGAAAAATCTCAGCTGTACCCTTAGGAGTAGATGTGATATGGCAGCGCAGGGTTTGTGGTGGTTATTAGGGTGGCTCCACGTGCTATAATGATAATGTCTGTTTAATCCAAGCACAGAAAGAAAAGAAGCATTATAAGGTAGTGTTTTTGTTTATTTCATGATTAATTTTTGATGATGTTATAAGGTGAATGGGAAGGAAGCATAACATAAGGTGAGACCTGGGATATATGAAATGAAAGATTTTAGTCCAAAATACCATGTAGATGCTAGGTAAGTGCAAAAGAATTGGAACCAAGTGAGAGATTGCTGCTGGTTTGATTCTTATAAGCAGCCTGTTTATACACAGGTCAGTAAAGGAGCACATTATTGAAATAAGCAATAAATTAAGATGAACTGAAAGCAAGAGATGAGTTGAAAGGGTGAAAGTGCAGAGTAATTCAAGCAAAACCCAGTCAAAAGGTCAGGTTACCAGGTGACAGCTACTGTGCCCTTGAGATTAGGATAGGGGAAGGGATACCAGATGTTTCCCAATTCTTTATTGCTGTCAGAAGGCTTTTCTTACCAAGGAGCAGGATTCCTGTCTGCAATTTCAAATGGAAGAGATGTTGGTCAAATACGGAACGTGGTCTGAAAACAGCTTCACATCTTGTTTTCATGGAGCACTGTCCAAAGGTGCAACAGGACTTGGCTGTCCTTGGGTGCTACACCAGTGTACAACCATTGATAAGAGCAGGAAGCACTGACCTCAGGCCTCTCTGGATTGCTCCAGGTTTCCAATGAAACTAATTTCTTTGCTCAGATATGTGCTGCTATTAGCAGCAGGTGCTGGGACTCCAATACGTGCAGCTGGAGGACAGGCTGCTTGGGATTGATATTATACTCAGAGTTTCAGATAAATGCAGGATTAATCCATCTCCATAGGCTTTTTGGTGCTGTGACCACTCACAGAAGCAGACGAATTTACATGCATGTAGACTGATTTCTTGCCTGCTCTTTACAATTCACGTGGGAAGGTTTCGAGAGCATCTTAAAACTTCTGGATATAGATAGTATGTGTTCAAATGATGGAATTCCTTTGTTAGTTGTATAATGCATGTGAACTCAAATAAAAATGGTTTAGATCTAAATTAGAAATACTAGGATATTGCCTTATTTAGCATCTCTTCTGTGCTTGACTTTGAACCTTTGTCCTTGACATGGAATACATAATAATTCCCTAGCTAGCATGGCCTTGCTAGCCAGCCCTGTGGGACAGCCTGGAACAAACAGATGATTCCTGAAAGGTTTTAATAATATATGAATAGCATTAAAGTAAATGCAGCTAAAGTTTTGACCTTTTGAATCTGTAAAATTACAGATGC
The DNA here is from genome assembly GCA_016647715.1 of Pavo muticus. Classification (NCBI taxonomy): domain Eukaryota; kingdom Metazoa; phylum Chordata; class Aves; order Galliformes; family Phasianidae; genus Pavo; species Pavo muticus. Next base: position 510,045 of record JACDJE010000181.1, read on the forward strand.
ATTCTGGAAGATGGGTTGTGATATATAGGTGCTCAGGGGGGAGGGTGGAGAGCATTGTCACTGTTTGAATGTGATGATACGCCACTCTCGATTGATTATCTTGTCATAATATAGATTGCAAAGCACTACATTGCAGGCATGGCACCTTGCCCTGCTTCTGTCCAGCATCACAAAGCCATCGGCTGGGACACATGAGAGTGCTGAATGTGTCTGGCTGTCAGCAGAGTGCTAAGCTCAGATGTGTGGGATGTAGCTGTGTCCAAGGAGGTTTGTCCCTGCAGAGAGCAACATTTAGCACCAGGAGGATACATACAAATCCTGTTATGGAAAAGTGTGGGGGAACATAAAGGTTGGCTCAGATCCTTCTGTCCAACCCTCTCAGCTCATTTTGGAGGTGGTAGCACGTTGCTGCAGAGCAGGAGTGGGTTGGTATGTGTGCTCGCATAGTTGCTCCACCTTGTGTAGGGATTTCTTCCTTGGGACCCCTGGGTCCTGAGAGGGGAGAAGAGCACACAGGCAGTGCAGTGGCATAACAGGGATTGGACCAAGTGTGTGATGTAGGGCTCTGTTGAACTCTTGTTGGAGGGCAAATTGTGGTTTTTTTTCAGTTTCCTTATTACAAAAATATTTTATTGATTAATAAAAGATGACCATCAAAAGATAGGCTAATAATAAAAAGGCTAAGCTACAAATTAAAGCTTTACCCCAACAGCATCTTTGCTGCATAAATAAAATAGATTCTGCAGTGGAGCAAGTAGTACAGTAAAATCACACCGAGAAACAGCAATGAAAGCAAGTAATAAAAAGTGACATAAGTATCCTGTTTTGAGAATGAATTCATGCAGTGCAGAAAACAATACTTTTCAAGGTGCTGGTTGGGAAGGGGATGGAAATACCACCGTAGGCTGCATGTTTTCCCCAATTTTATGTTTACATAAATCAAATTTAAGTGGTCTCTTATTGCTGACTGTGGAAAAAATATTTCAAATTGTAATTTTGCATGCATGCATGTGTTTGTTCAGAATGTTTTATTAGTTTTTAGGGAATACTGAATCTCTAAGGACGGGCCTGAAACTGAAATAATTGCAGAGCAGATTTCTCTTGCTCTGCTAGTTAAAAACTTGCTAACAATTCTGGTTTCCCAGCAGAAAAGCAGGTCCAGAAGAAACTGGACTGTGACTGCTGTGGCAACAACTGTCTTTTCACTGCTCTTGTTTTAACACAGAAGACATGGGTTTTACTCACAATTGGAGCTATGTAGTTTAGGTTAACCCGCTAACCAGGCTGTGTTTGGAAGCACGATGTGACTTGGAGGAGAAGGAATCAGAGCAGTTAGGATTTCTTAAAAGGATATAATTTTGACCAGTTGCTTCTAAGTAGACAGTAGCTGCCATCATTTATGTTTTAAATTTTAGTGACTGGTCTCTGCTTGGCCTTGGATGATTTGGGGAGGGGATGGTAAGGGTTTGGTCTAAATCTTGAGCCAGTATTTTGACTGAGCTGGAAAAAAGGCAATACAAGAGAGTAAAGGATGTAGTGTTTCCACAGAAAGGGCTATGAGCTTGAAGACTTCTTAGCTTATTTTGGAGAGAGATGAATTTATAACTTTGTACTTTCACGCACCCTGCATCTGGCAGTAGAGAAGAGTCAAAGTGCTTAGGTGATGTCAGGGAACCAGAAAGTCTTTGATACACAGCACGGGTCACTTTTGGCAGTCCTTAATTTGGATCTGGGCACACTTGGGTGCCGTAGCCTTAGCCTCATGGCTTGTACGTGTTAGCTGTGCACCAGCCTTGCAGGGACCACGAGAGGCCCTGTCCTTTGCGTGTAGGGTACAGCTCCTGCCAAGGCTCCGACTTAGGCAGAGGACCCAGAGGTTATTTTTCACAGCCTGAGATTCTCAATTCCCATTGAATGCATTTTGCCATGTTTATCCCTTGGTAAACAGCTGTTAGCAGATCTTGTCTTACTTGCTTCCACGGGGCAGTGGGAGGTGGAATAAGGCAGCTCCATTGCATAACTGAGGTTATCTGGAGGCAAAAATACTGTGAAAGGCCCCTCTGTGCTTTTCTATTCCCAGGGACAATCAGCTTATTCTCATTTTAACAGCTTAATATCAGTTCTGACCCATTTAAAATTCACCTGCCAATTGAATTGCGTGACACGACCCAAATGACCCAGGAGTGAAGTGAAATGTTTTTATCTTCATAATGAACTGCCACAGACCTGGGGCCAAGGAGGAAAAAAGGGAATGAATGGGGCCAGGGCTCTGAGAAGCAGGACGTTTTTCACAAGGCGGAGAAAGTTCTGCCTTCTGAATCTTCCTGCTGTACTTGCTCCATTTTTGATGTCGGTTGGTTGCTTTTGTTTGTTTCTGGAGTCATCTGGCTGTCCTTAATAATTCATTTCATGGTAAATTGCCACATGCGCACCCAGGGATACCATTAGGTGCTTATCTGATCTGAGGCTGAACTGGCAATAGGTTTAACTTCTTATTCATTATTTTGCTTGGCTTATCCCCATAGCAGCCAAAGAAATTTGTGAAAAGTGAAGAACATCAAAGGCAGTGTGTGGTGATTTTCCCCATGCACATTTGCACCCCTTCCCTCTGCATTCCTTTCCCAGAGGCAGTTAATGGAGAAATGATAGCTCAGAAGCCACCCACGGACTGGGATGAATACTGATGATGATACTGGGACTGCACTTCCAGTGCTGAGTGCTGCAGGACTGAGTCATTAAAACACACTTATTTCTAACTGTAGGAAGTTGCAGTCCTTGACTTCTGTAGACTTTCTGAAGGATTTGGTTTTCCTTATTCCCATCTTTGCATTTGGAAAAATGCACTTCGGAGGGGAGCGGTGAGATGAGCCATACCACATGGCTTCTCTTTAACAGCTGCTGCTTGTAGTTGGAGCATAGCAGGGGATCGTGAAGATCTTTTTAATGCCCTTCCTATTTTACTTTTCAGAATGAGGATTTTAATTGATTCTGTGAAGTCTTGCCTTTATTTGTCAGTTTGTAAGAAACCCATGGTGCTTTTGTTCATTAGTTCCAGTTGGTACAAAAGTTAGTCACGTCTCTTTCCAGAGATACAGCCAGACTGTACTGCTTGACATAAACCTAAAACTTGATTTGAAATGGGATGGGAGGGAGAAGGAACAGTCAAGTGGAGAGACTGAAAGGAAGGCTGAGATAAGTTGTGTTATTTATAACCTCAGTCAGCCACTGGATTGATACAAAGAGGAAAAGAAGAGGGAGAGCTTTTGGCAGGTTTTGAATGGCTGATTTATGTATTCAGCCCCTTGAAAGCCCTGCACGGTAATTGCACCTAGCTCTGGTTGGGTTATCCACCCAATGGGCAGCTTCTGACATTAATGAATAGTTGGAAGTGATCTTCTGGGAGGCTGCAGTTCTGTTTGTTCAGATTTTGTATTACTTTTAATGATAAACATCTCCATGAAGGAATGAGTTGATAGCTGAGCAGATTTGTTATAAAACCTCCACTCAGCTCTCCTCGCTCCAGTGATCACAAGTCAGGCCACAGACTGCAGTGGCTGCAGGACTCAGAGGAGGCTGCATGCCTGCCACAGCTGGGCCAGCTTTTCGTCATTACAACTGCTGGCTGTCTGGGAATGCCTCTTGCATGGTCTCATGTTACTTGACTTCCAAGCGTTGCTGCCCAGCTAGCATCCAGTGAGTTTGATACTATTTATGTATTTCATTGAAATGCAGACTATCCAACGGTCATCTAAGCTGTTAGATTGAGAATTTTTACTTAAAAGCTGCGCTTTATTCATCTGATAGAAAGAACTTCACCTTACCAGGGGGAAAGGTGGAGCAAAGCTATCAGTCTTGTATTGCCTTGCTTTGGGTTCTCTGCAGTTGAGCTGCTTGCACTTGATGCTTTAATCAGTAAATCCTCTTGTAGCCAAGCACTTGATAAAGTGTCAGCGTAAGTAGGAAAAAAAAAAGTGTGTGAACACTTGAGCAACACCCAAGCAGCGATGCGAGCTGTAGACAGCAGGACTTCTGAGCTGAGTTATGTGTGCTGAAGGTACTTACTGAATTTTTCAGCCTGGTAACACACGTACCATTGTGGTTTGTATGTCGGTGTTTCTGCAGAACGATTTGTGCGTCCAGAGTGTTTCTTTAATACTCTTGAGTTTTAAGGCTGCCTTTTGCTGAGGGCAAAAGAAGGAAAATAAAAAATAGTGTGTATATAATTTTTTTTCTTCCTCTCACAGAAATAAAGCCATGGAAATGCGCGGTCCCAGCGTTACTTGTTACTGCACATCTTTCAGCACCCAGAGCTGCCTGGATTTCTTGCTCAGAAAGTCTTGCCCCGGCACAGGGGCTTGCTTGCAGCTGATATCCAGGACAAGAAAAAGTCAGTGCAGAAGTGATGTTTCCTAGGGAATGAGAGCCCCGAGCCTGGCACTCATGCATTACAAGGCTGAACTTTTGTATGTCTGTGTCTCCTCCTCCTTTTGCTCTGTTTTGTTGCTGCCTCCAGTAACATTTTTCCTGACTATAGTACCATTGACTCCTGTGATAGTTTAATAGTTTCTGCTGTTTACACAGTTGTCATTTAAATTGCTGTGATTTAAATTTGCCTGCAGGGTTGGTCAGCGCTGAAGTTTACCGTGGTACCCCAAAGGTAATTTGTATTCTGGCTGCTGGAGTTGTCCTGGTAACAGTTGGGTGACTGGAAACCATTTGCAGAGGAGTTTAATTCTGATACTGCTCACCAGTTCTGGTGATGACAAACTGGAAGGTGTGTGGTTGTTAGGAATCCTCTTACCTTGCAGCCACAGGGTCTCACCTGTGCTGTTATTTACAGTAGTTTGGAGGAGCATATGAAAATGATTCCTCTTCGTTCCTTAATTTTGGACATGTTGAGCTTGGGGATGGGATCTGTCATGCTGGAGGTGGATTTCTCACCTCTGAATCTCCTTTCTTCTGATGCTACTTTTCAGTTTCTGAGGGTGCTGATGAGCTCAGGGCTTCAGCTCAGTCGCTGTACCACTGTGGGAGCCATGCAGTATTGCCAGTATAAGTGACGTGGCAGACTTGAAGATAATTAAAAAAGAAAAATGTATGCAAACTTCTTGGTTTACGGTAAAAAATACCTCTTTTGTTGTACATTTAAAGCTGGACTTAAATAATGTCAGCGCACTGTTGCAATATATTATGTCAAAAGAAGCTTGTAGAGCTAATCCGAATCAGAGTAACTACAGTGCCTTCAGAGCAGATAAGCCTTTTCACACCAGCTGAGGGCATGGTGCAGGAGTTTGGGTGTAGGGAATTACAGACTGAAATCTGCAGAGCTTCTTCTGCATCAGGCAAGAAATGTGTTCTGCTCTTTCCTTTCTTTCCAGTGAAAGGAATGTGAGTGAACCACAGGAGAATATGCCTCAAATCCACTGTTGTATTGCTGGAGGAAAGCTGTTCGGCTTTGATAGTGGCTTACTTTCACAGAGGTGTCTCCTTTTTATGTCTCATTGAAGACATAAAGACATAGGTAACCAGTGGCCTCATAAAATAAATAAATTGTGAGAAATACATAGGGAGGGGAAAAAACATAGTAATCATTGAGAAGGTTATGTGGATGGCTTGGGTTTATGGTACTTGATTTTTTCAGCAGTGTTCATATGAGACTCCTTAAGCAGTAAAAAGTTCATAATTCATAGAACTTTATTTTCCCTTTATTCTCATAAACCACCTTTAGAAATCAGTTCAGAGACCCAGCAGACTTTTGTTATACTTGTCAGTCAGACCTTCAAATTTATGTTTTAAAATGCTTCCTTCCTACGAAGTCAAGGGAATTGCTGATGAGCATGACTACTTAATAACGGAGTAAAAAAAAGAAGAAACTCCTCCTCAATGTGGAGCAGCACTGTCTGCAGCTGGTGCTGCCGTACGAGCAGCATGGGGATTGCTTATTAAATGAGTTAAACTACGCTTCCTCACCTCAGGGTTTTCTTTTGGCTGAGGCCCAACTCGTTACTGCTGTCTCACCACAGATCCCTAACGATGTCCTGCCCTGGACTGAAGGCAGGGTGCTCCAGCCACCCCCCCTGCTTGCACTTGGCTGGAAGGAGCTTTGGTTTCTACATCCATGGAAAACCCTCTTCATTGTTGTACCTGTACAAAGAAGGATGGTGTTTGGAAGCAGCATTGGATTCTTCTTTGTCTGCGCCTTCCTGCAACATCGTCTTGCACTCCTCCTCCAGTGCATCTTGCTGTTCCTTTGTCACCTCCTGCCCATTTCCATGGCAGTGATTGCAACGCAGACAAGAGCAGGACTGACTGTGTGAATTCCAGTGAGCTCATCCCATGGCTTCCAGCCCCTGGAAGCTGTAAATAATGTGTTTTAATTAACGAGTTACCAGGAGCTTTAAAGAAAATGAGATTGGACTTAAAGAATTCTGTAGTGACCAGAGCATACATGCACTTTGTCTGGCTGCTGGTTGTTCATATTGTGTTAATCAAATGCTTTAGCTTAAGGCTCATGCCATCCTCATGTGGGCACTGCTGATATCTGCAAGGTATGGAGCAGCACTAGATGATAGTTACAGCAGAGGGGACTTCGAAGGCTGTGTCCAGGGCTGTTACTTCAAAGTCACACAAATGGCAAGGTTTCCTGTATTGTAGTTCTTTGTGTGATTCTTGTGGTTTGGCTTTTAAGTTTTCTGCACGTTCAGGGCAATCAGCAGTGAACAAGAAGCCTTTCTTTCCTGTCCCGTGCTGGATGAGCTGTAGGGTAAGAAGCAGAGGGAGAAGCTTCTTGTCCTTTCCTCGTCAGCATCTCCCAGCACAAGCAGGGCTGAGATGCTTTGTCTCTTTGCCTCAGTTTCCCTCCATGTGCAGTGCGGTTCATGGAGCTATCCTGAGGCACCCTGGGGTTGTGCTGAGGAGATGTGGAGGAGGCAGGAGCTGCTCAGTGAGGTGGGCACCCAGCACCTCACCCAGGTACCATGCAGTGTGGCTCAGTCCCTCAGCACAGCTCATCAGCCTGCCGCTCCCCCATCACCTCCGCTCACAGCAGCTCGAGGGTAAGGGGAAACATGCCCACTGAAAGCACTGCCACTGGTTCCACCATCTGCTTCTGCTGAATTAACTTTCCTGACTAATTGCATGTGTGATGCTGTACCACATGGTAGCTTTGTTCTTCCCATCAAAAGACAAAGCCTTTTTGTGTTTGCTGTGGACCTTTGAACCACGCTTGCCGTGGAGGGCCCTGTCAGCGTGACACGGTAGCTGTTGATATCCTCTTGCCTTATGATTAGAGAGCTCCGAATAAGTAAGCGTGGTCATATTCGTTAACAGGTTAAAGTGTATTGCTGCATGCATCATAATTCCCATGTTGTGCCCATTCATCTCCTATCCCCAGGGTATTGGTGCTTCGTATTGCAATGCACAAAGGCGTTTGACAGCAGATGATGACGAGTGAAGAGGTTTGTGCTCGAATGGAGGGATGGCGTGACCGCTGCCCAGCTCCTAACCTGGCCACCTCACTTCATGTAGTGTCAGAGCCCACCCGCTCCTGCTTCCTGGCAGAATATTAATAGACGTTTGTTTGGCACTGTTCCGCTGTAACAGACTTGGATCAGAGGATGAACCTGCTGTTCAGTCTGAAATGATGCTGGCTTTGGAGACGTTTTTGAAAATGCTTTTGTGTGCAATTCCTTACAGTTCCCAGAGCCCTAATTCAGTAGCCTTAAGAAGTGAGATTCCTGGCAAATTAGTCATCTGGAGTCTCAGTGCAATTCATGTCTTCCTTAGCACAGGGCTAAAGAAAAGGTGTCTGCACACGTACGTGCACAGTGAGCACTCACAGACATCAGTGGCTCTGGGCTGGCTAAATGTTAAGAATCAGGGCCTTATTTTTTAATCATCTTGGACACTCCCGGTGGGTTGCTGTGCAATTAATTCAGTTCAAGTTCCTATACCTAGTTGGACATGATCCTCGTGGGTCTCTTCCACCGTGATTCCATGATACCATTCCTGTTGTGATAACATGAAAATGCTTTCCAATAAGGTATATAATAACATGCATTTTTTAATAGCAGTCTTCAGAAAGATGCCCACTCCTTTCATTGTTATTGACTCCTTATTCTTCCAAGACCGTGCCCTGTGTATTTAAATTGTAGTATTGTAGCCTTCCTGAAAAGTAAAACATGGTCTGTGGGTTTTCTTAACTGCATAGAGTATTTGTTGTATTCTTTGCTGTGCAGCTTGATTAAAGTAGAGAGAGAAGAAAAGGAGCAGTGATCCAATGTTAAGCAGCTAGAGAATGTCTAGTAAGTAAATACAGCAGAAGCAAGCAGATTAACCACTTTATTTCTCCTGCTGTTGGATACAAAGCAACGTGATCAGGTGTGTTGCCATAGGTGTAACTCCTTCATCAGAGCATCCCGTGTTGCATTTCCCTGCAGCCACCCACACCCTGCACAGAGGCAGCAAAGCTCTGTTATTCCAAACGATGTCCCCTCACACCTTCTTTCTTACAAACAGAAGGGATGACTTTGCAACTGAGAGGGTTGAGTCTGAGTATTGGATTTAGATCATTTATTTGACCTCTGAAGAGCCTATACTTTTTTTTTTCCTTTAGATTGTTATGGTTTGTGAGCTTTGCACTGAATTCTGCTGGGTTTTCAGAGTGTCATTAGCTCCAGATAATTTGTATTACAGATCAGAGATACGTGGGCTGTTAGCAATTAACACATTTGGGGAATGTATAATGCTTGTGGATAGGCGTGTTGTATGGATGTTTTACTGCGCTTGCAAACACAGAGCTTGCAGGTGTAAATATCAGGTTACTGTTTTTCCACACAGTAACAGTATGCATCCTGGACCCAGGCCAACTTCTGTAAATCAAGGCTTACATAGGATGTGTATTCTATTTTCAGGCTGAGCTGTAGGGGAAGGGGCTTTACCTGAAATTGTTGCCACCTCATGCAGGTGCAGACTCCAACAGTGAGGTGGCAAACGTGCAGCAAGGGGTTGAAGAACCCCAGGAATACCTCACACAGGTTTTAACCCCAAAGGCAGCGTACTGTGCAGCTGCAGTGAGAACGTGGCAGGGCATTTGTCACAGCTCTGAGTGTGGGACTCGTGGATGTATCTCCCTCAAGCAAACGTGAGTTTCAGCAAACTTAGCAAAAAATCCTGCTGAAACTGCCATGTCGTGCTTTGGTGTACTTCATCTTTACAGCTGTCCATTACATTCAGGCACTGAGAAGTTTAACGTTGTGTCCAAGCTGTCAAAGGCAACTGCTGCAACTCAGCATCTTCTATATGAACTGCAGTGTTGCAACACTTTAATGCAACAGCATAGCCCAGGTAAGAAATAGCCCTTCAGGCTTTGGGGATGTGTTTTTCACCATATTCTCAACTGGTCTTGGAGATTTTTTTCACCAGCCTGTTGAAAAAGGAATAATCCTTAATCGTATCAAATGAAGCAGAGAGCTAAATAATGACCTTACAGAGAGGCCCTCCTTTTTCTTTCTAGTCCTCAGTATTGCTCCGTGAAAGGATCTGCATTCACACATCCTTGGCCTTCTCTTCTGAGGAAAAATGCAACCTCAGAGCGCAGCTCTTCTGTTTCCCTGGTACCTGTCTGACTGATGAGGTATAAGTGTGTTTCTAAGTGGGAATAAAAATGCCTCTGTGGACATAATGCATTTTTCTTCTTAATACTTCCCAGCAGAAGTAGCCTCAGTATGTTTTGCCCCCGGGAAGCTCAGCCCTTTTTTCGTCAGTGGATTGATAGTTTAACCTCTTTATGGAAACCGATAGCCATTAATAATTTGGGGATATCAGGGGTTTAAAGGCGTATCAGGGGTTTAAAGGCAGCATGGGATCAGCATGGTGGAAAAGTCCCACGCTGGTGATCACTCCCAAGCTCGAGTCTGGGGAGTTTTGCACTGTTTCTACCTTCCTGCCTTGGGAGCATTTTCCTATCTCTGTGACCACCCTGTCAAACAGCAGTATTTATTGGCGTCTCCTTGAGACACATAACTTAGGCTGAGGATTGTAAAACCTGCATTAAAAACACACATCATGGGGGGTCATAAAAACATCTGCATCCAATTTTGTGCAGGGATCACTGAGGCCAATAATTATTCATGGACTTTGATGGTTTTCCATCAGGGTGTAGAACATGGCCCCTAGTGTTTAATTCCCAGAAACAGAAGGACGGAGTAACGTGAAATGGCTCTTGGGGAGTTTGCAGACACCCTTCATTGTGAAACAACATACACGTAGCTGCCACCCAAGATCTCGTGTCTTGCAACAGCGTCTTGCTGCTCGTTAAAAGAAAGCAAAACAAAACCCAAAGCAGACAGACATAGCTGGCAATTCTGTCAGCAAAAGGCAGTGTGGATGAGCTTTAGTCGAAAAATATTTAAAAAACAAAGTGTTAGGTTGGAGGGTACCAAATTGAAGATAATGGAAGGAAAATCTGTCCCCCCCACCCCCCAGCAAAAGCACGGTTTTCCAATTTACAGGTAGACTGAGGGCGGGGAGGCTGGTAGCTGATTTTTGTTTGCCTCTTTTCCTTTTAAACCCCCAGAGGCTTGAAGACTAAGGTGATGAGGGCTCCTGAAGAATAGCAATGAGAAAACTGTCAGAAAACTTCTTTTTATGCAGCTGAAAAGATCACTGGTGCTTTGCACGTGAATCTCAAGGAAAAAAAAAAAGTATAGCTGAAGGAAAATCTGAGGGAGCAGATGTTCCTGAGGAGTGAGGCAGTGCTTGGGGTCTCTGCTGGGGTTGTTCCCAGCTGCGAAGCTCCCCCAGATGAAGCCAGAGCCCTGCTGAAGCCTTCAAGCTCCCTAGGAGAACTTGTCTTGCATACCCCATCTGCATGTGGTGCAGACCTCTGAGAAGCACACCCATGTGTGTGTTGTTTTGTCCTTGAAATCTTTTCAGGAATTACAATCAGAAGGGATCGTTACTGTTTTTATCACTGGTGAAACAGTTTGTAGGGACAAATACTGCATTCATTAGGCCAACTTGTGATCTGGAAAGAAACAGAGCAACTGCATACAGCCCCTTCTTATTGTCTGAAATAGCAGAGCAACCTGAGGAAAGGAAAAAGATTTCAGGGTTTTACCTTGATGACAGCAATGAAGGCATGTGGTTGTTTGTTGATATCACTTTAATTTCATACATGAGGACAAAATGCAGGTGTAGCGTTATGTGTTCTCCATGGCTTTTCACAGATTGCTGTTATATGCTGCCATTTTCCTTGCATTAAACTCAGTGTTGAATGTGAAAATGTATTTAAATAATTTGAAATCGAGGATGTACGCATTACCATTTAAAACACACGGAGTTGGATACCTTTGATAACAATGCAAACCCCAGGTGATGTCTGTCTTTTTAATTTATTCCATCTGATTTAATTCATCAGAGAGGCTGGTTTAGTCTCAACAGCTGCGCATCTGTTGCAGTGGCTGGAATGTGGGCATCAAGGAGCCCCTGTCAGTGGGTCACTGCTTGCTGAGGTGGGTTCAGGGGTCGTGGGGAGAAGACATTTAAATGTGTTTCATGTGAGGTATCAAAGGGAACGTAGGCTGTGTCTGAGCACTGCCCGTTTGAGGTGATCTCATTCATCTTACTTTATAAATGTAACTGCCTGCTGAGATGGCAGCATCAAAAAAAAAGTGGCCAGATTCAGAGCCTGGTTAAATATTCCCTTTCATTACTTCAAGGTGTCTTTAGTTGTCTGAAAACTAAAAAGATCCAACAACCCACATCTATGAGGATATCCTGACATTTCAACTGTTGATCTTATCTCATGCCATTTTGTAGCTGCAAAACTACATGTTCCTGGGATTTCCCATGCAGAGGAGCAGGCAGAATAGCCAGCTGAGTGATCCTGGGCTGCCTGCAGCCAACCCCATAGCTGGTGCCAGTGGTGCTGGGCAGGGACGAGGTAGTTGTTTGCCCACCTGCTGCCATGGGGAGGTCACACCTTGGTGGACTGCCGTACACTCATGTTGTGCTTCCTTTTTATTGAAACCAATGCCATGTTAGTCTACAGAACTCAGGCCACAACACTAAGATGCAGGTTAGGATTTTCAAATCTCCTTGAGAAGTAAGACATCATTTGGATATTTAACATGGTCAAACGGCTTGGGGATCAGTCTTTTTTTTTTTCTTTTTTTGAGCTTGGGGTACAGAAAAGGTTTGCAGTGAGCTCAATTTCACGTGTAGATTTAAAAAAAGCTCAGGTTCCTATTTGAGAGCATCATCTGCAGTGTCATGTGGCTGTGGTTGCAGCCAGGAGTGGACCAAGTTATAAACCGAAGGCGTCTGCTTGCTGTCAAGTGTTGGATAGCCCAGAGCTCTCTCAAGCTGGAGACCTTTCTCTTGGTAAGCAGAAAACAACACAGGGACAAGTAAATGGTTCAGCCGGGCTGAATTTCTCTCAGTTTGAGACCCTTCAGAACAGCAGAGTGAGCCCTAACAAGGAGGTCTGTCCTGGGCAGAGCCGTGTAGCTGTTGCAGTGCAGGTTGGTGCCTCAGGGCCAAGCTAAGCCCCTGAACTCACGTGATGCTGCTTTTCTTCTCACATGGAGTCTTGTCAGTGTCGCTGGTACGCCGCTGATCAAAGTCACCATTGAAGTTTCCCAGCATGAAATGAAACCCTGTTTCACGAATTTCAATTTCTCCTTCTGGCCTACCGCCCCCTTCCCCTTCTCACATCCTGCAGGGGTAGGTATTTTAGTCCCTCAAAATTTTCATTTTATGCCCTTTTGTTCTGTTTTTACAGCTGCTTGGGTGAAATGGTTTTCTCTGAGGAGGCTGAATGTAGCTGCAGGTGAGATCAGATAGCAGTCGATGGGCAGCCTGCTGCTGATTCAGAAGTAAAAATAGGAGCAGGATTCATGTGAGGGCAGCAGAACAAGTGCAACCAAGATTGTAGTGTCTGGGGGTTATGGTTGTTTTTAATCTCGTTGCCCTCTTCCCCCTGCAGCAAGCCTGTGGCTGCAGGATGGCAGCACCACTGTGGCCTCACCTGGCCAGTGGGCAGAGGCCGTGCTCTGTCCTCCTCCTGTGAGGCTGTAGTTTTGATTGTTCTCTGTTCAGCTACTGATTGTATGGAACGTGTAGGAGTAGACTCTTCACATCTTGCTCCCCTGTCTTTTCAGATCTGGTGGGAACTGGCCAGCTGCTAGTGAGGGGGAAGGCACATCTCAGTCTGCAGGTCTCTTTGGGTCAGCACGTTCCTTAGGCTGGTTGTGGATTAGAATTGAATCACAGAGGGCCTAGTGTCTAAGACGAGGCATAAAAGATGTTCCTGTCCCAGAAAGCTTCTAGAACTGAAGCACAGAGTGAAGTGACTGAGGGCTTCAGGGATAGGAGAGGATTTGGATTTTATTAGAAAGATGATGGAAGTACAAATCTTGGACCTCTTAAATTAGTTTCAGTTACCCGATTGGCTTTAATGTCTGGGATTTGACACATCAGGTATTTATGAAATTAGAAGTCACGTGTAGAGCGTCCAGTCCCTTCTTGTTGCCAGTACTTGTTCCTTTTAGTATGCCTTTCTTTCTTCCTGTCTAATTACACATATCCCCACTGACTGCTGCTTTATGGATACCCTCAGTAAATGTTCGTGTTCTAAACCAGTCGCCTCAAGTTCTGCTTCTTATTTGCTTGAGGGATGAACCCTGACTCCTCGCCTTCAGTTTGGGATAAGGGATGCGAATAATGGAAAACAGGACATTTTTGCAAAATGAGGGACCGTGCTGGTCTGGTGCAATTTAGTTTAAAATTCAATGCATTAGTTTGTGTTTCTGTCATGGCTTTATTTCCTCTCTTGTCTGTTTTACTGGGAGAAGAGAAGGAGGAATGAATTTCTCTCTAACCAAGCTTTGGAAATCCTCCCAAACCAGTGCTCAGCCCCTTGGGAATCAGCCCTGCGGCTGCACAGGAGTTAACTTCTATGCTGGAACTCTTTTTGTATCTGCCCAGCTGCAGATGTGAAAAAGGAGAAGCAGGTACCAAAAGCAAATGGAGCAAGAGCCAAAAGAAATGCAGTCTCTTTGGTGTCACTCCCTGTATCCGAGCAGGGAAGAAGATGAAAGGCTGTGTGCATGCTTCAGTAGCCTTCTCTCTTCTTGTTCCAGGTATCAGTTTGCCCCCTGAGGAGCAGAGGCACAGGGAAGCTGTGACTAGTTACTCTTGTTTGTTTATGTTCATTTGGAAGAGATGTGAGTAGAGCTGCCTGTGCTGCTTACGGCAAAGGAAATAGGTCTCAGGGGAACAATTAATTCTGCTTGGCTATTTCTGAGCCAGGTGAAACCATAGAATGAACCTGTGTCCTTCCCACTGTCTAAAAGGGAGGTGCTTATTTATTTTACTTTTTAATGTACCACTGACAATTTATGGTGTGAGCCTGAATGAATTTTTAATAGAGAATTGATGGAGGAAAGGTGTATAACATGGGAGATTAATAGAAGAGGTTATTGGACTTGAAAAAGAAAAGGAGGAGAATGACAGAGAGCTGATATATTAATTAACTGCTCCCTGCCTATGCTGTGATTGCAGAGACACGAGGATTGAGTGCCAGAAGGGGAATCTGGTTGAAAACAAAGTGATTCCAGTCTTGCGTTAGTGGTGAGAAATGACAGGACTTCAGTATTCTTGCAGTTTGAATAATCTGGGCTGCTGTTCGCAACACAAAGCAGAGTATATTTTAATCAAGGCGTTCTGCAGAGCCATGACCCAATGTGTTGGGTAATAAGAATGCTAGCAATACATTATTTAAAATATAAATAATAAAAAGCAGCAAAATAAGAAACGGTAGATGTAAATATAATAATCATAGAATGGTTTAAGGTCTTCTCCCCCTTAGCCTGCTGCTGCTTTAAGTGACTGGGCAGATTAGATTCAAACAAAGGACCAAATGTGCTTTTATCTTGCTGATGTATCAGGCAGGGGCCTGTGGGACCCTTGGGTGGGCGTGTGGGCAGGGACCCCTTTCTCTGCTGCTGGGTGGTTGGGCACAGCTTTGCCTTGCAAAGAGGGGCTCTGCTCGGGGAGCACATTAACACCCTCAAAGGATGCCCCATGAATGTCAGCAGTGAGTTTCTCTCCCTTTTGTGAATCCTGGCAATCTATTAATTGTGCTGCCCAAGAGCAGTGTCGGGGGAACAAAGCAATCAGTGCCACCATCTGCTTGTGAGCAGGCTGGCCGTGCTGCAGGGTGGGAGGGCTGCCTATTACCCTCCTGTCTGTTGCTGACCCCTCGCTTGCATCTGCATGTCCTAGAAATAAGTGGTCGGAGTGTCAAACTGATGGAGAAAGAGTGGGTTGGGTGGAGGTGGAAAGGTAGCTGGGTCACAGTCTGGGTCTCTTGGGAATGAGCCAAGGACCAGAGATTTCTGATGGAAGCAAGACATGATGATGCTGAGAGAGCTTGTATTAAACTAAGCATGTTTTAAAAATGAAGCATCTCATGTCTCCAGTGTTACACTTGTCTCCAGTGTTACACTTGTCACTGCTTTCAGGGAAAATACACAGTTGTTTCATTTGTGGGTGCTCCAGTTTTCCTCTAACAGCAACTGCTGAGCTTCAGCTTGGCAGCAGGCAGGGGAATGCTGTGACTTTGCTTATGCACTAGTATGCCTTCAGCATCTGGTATGAGCTTCTGACCATTACATGCAAGCTTAGTTTAGTTAATCTGATGTAATAAATACATCAGAAGTGACCTGTGATAGCCAGCTGCGCAAGTGTTGAGGAGCAGGTCTGTTCCCTCTGATAATGGACATGCAACATCCTTGGAAGATCAGACTGGATTCCTGCTGTCACTGGTCTCTTGTAAAACAGTTGGCCTCTGTGGTTTTTCTTTATATTTGTTCGTAATATTTGGTTCTAAACGACTGAAGGGCAAATTGTCCATTTGATTCAGAACATGGTTCATTTAGCAGTGGAAGGGGGGAGTAAATGCATATTCTCTTTATGAAGTGCATCCTGAGAGGTTGTACAGCTGCTTAGTGGTGTTTTGTGGTGTTTTCCTGCTCCATGCTTGTTCAGGGAAGCTGTGTGTCTCATGTTAGAACGTGAATGCTTGGTTTCTGCCATGACAACATCCCCAGTACCTCATGCAGCAATGACCCTCTTCCTGCATAAGTCACGGGCTTGTAAGCCTGTACTTATGTAAGGAAATATAAGAAAAAAGTCAGATCAAGCCCTGGAGAGTAAGCTGTTGTGTTTAGTGCTTTGAAAATGTCTGCTGGAAGAAATGCTGATGAAGCCACAATGTGTACATATGATTTACATCGAGGAGTAGGTACCAAGCACAAGCCTCCCTGTGGGATCAGGCAAGCAGTGGAGCAGATTGCACAGGGAGGTCATGCTGTCTCCATCCTGAGATTGAGATGTTAGGACCAGAGTGAGTGAAGCCATGAGTAACCTGGTCTGACCTCAGGGCTGGCCTAGTCTTGAGGAGGTGGCTGGACTTGGCCTCCAGGTGTCCTTTACTGCCTGAATTTTCCTGTGATCCTATTAGGTTGTAAGCAGCTTTGCAGAAGGGAAGAAACAAATCTCCTTGGCGCCACCTGCTATATGAATTGGTTAGTCAGCTGATCTGCTCTTCAGTTGGATTCCTTGTAGAAAAGCCAAACCATTGGAAAAGGCAGTGACTGGTGATCATGTACATGCTGAAGCCAAGGACTGAACAGGCCAGATTGTAGACTGCTTTCTTTCAGTTGCAGTGGAATAATGCTGATGTGTATTAAGGGCACTGAGTGTGCTGCACCACCAGCACAGTGGAATAGACCCGTTAATTGCTTGAGCTCCTGCCTTGCATCTTTTTCAAGCCCTAGATTAATGCAAGCAAAGCAAAGAGTGTTGAGTGGCTGACATTTAATGAAATGATGTTTATTGTCTGGAGGAGTGCTTTATGATCATCTAATAGGGTGACAGATGTACTAAAAAAAAGCCATGAATAGACTGCATAGATAAAAACATTGTTAGATCGTAGTACTCCATAGGCGAGACTTGTTTGTCTTACCTGTCTGTAAATCATGCAGCACACTTTCAGTTCCACGTAGGCAGCAGTGTTTTGTAGTAAAAACCCCAGATCCTAATTTTGATAAAGAGCATCCCTTTTTTTTTCTTTTTTTTTTTTTTTTTTTTTTTTTTTTTTTTTTACTGTCTGGAAGGAAATACAGAAGAGTGGATCCGTTTTGAATAATTGAGGAATAAGAGTTTTAGAGAAAAGGAACACCTGTCTGTGATACCTGTGTGATTCTGTCATGGAGAAGCAATGTTGAATGTGGGATGAATCAATATTGTCCTTGGTGGGATTGGATGCAGTGAAGGTGATCTGCTCTGCTTATATTCACATCCAGTTTTGTTTGTTTTTTCATTTCCTGCAGCAAAGAAAACTTGTGCTGAGTCGGATTTCGCTTGTGACAACGGCCACTGCATCCCAGATAGGTGGAAGTGTGATGGCGAAGAAGAATGTTCTGATGGGTCAGATGAATCAGAAGCAGCATGCAGTGAGTAGCACAGACAAGTGGTGTTTCTCAGACACGTCGTCTTGTCAAAGCATGGAGTGTTAAGAAATGGAAGGTGTTATTCCTAACACTCACAGGATGATGTTTAAACTTCAGCTTTTGTTGTAACAGAAATTAAACGCACAAAAGATTCAGGTCATTTGAATCAGATGGCTTCCAAATGTTCCAGTATACCAATTTTCCAGACAGTGATACAGATAGAACTATACAAGATGTATTTCTGTCTGTAATGGAACTGGAAACGTTTCTTGCACTATTGCAATGTATGTAGTTTAAGGGCTCGTGATCAGCAGTGGTGCATTAAGAATCCTGATCAGTCTTCTCACAAAAGAGAACGCTTTTAAGAAGTAGGAGGCCAAGGGGAATCAGAAGCTATTATTTAGTCCTACACCCACAAGGTGTACCGTTGCTCCCTGGAGTATAGGCTTACGAGTCTGTGAGGCTGCACCAGCAATCAAGTAAGGTCTGAATCAAGCACTATGAAATCTGTGTGCCGGGGGTCAGGCCTTTGGAAACTGCAATGTGAAGCATTTTGCATGGGGTAGCATCTTAGGATTCATCACTGCAAACAGCACTTCTGTCACTACAGCTGAACTTTGCAATTCCTAGGGCATTGCTCAGTGTTGTTATTTCTTATTTTAGTTTTTGCTTTGAAGAACAAGTGAAGAAAAAGATAACAGACAAAAGATGGGCAATGTAAAATAACTAAAGCTGAGAGTAAGTATAACAGATGATCAGTGCAGACAACACCTTTTAAAAATATATTGATTCAGTAAGTAAAAGGACATGCTTGATTTCCACATAGTGCATGTAATCTTTTCCCTCTTTGAGAACCTCTGTCCATGCTCTGTTAGCACAGAACTGTGAAGGTCTGGTGCCAAGTTGAAGGGAATCCCAAGAACACTGTAATGAAAACACTAGCTTGCTTACATCTGCAGATTTGTTCTTGGGCAGACCAAGAAACTTATACAAGCCATTCTATTGAATTTCCAGTCATGTACTTCACAAATATATTCCCATGAGTCAGAAACAGTGCTGGAGGAAGTGTTTTATTGGCACGTAGAGGGCTTCACAAATAACCATGCTTTTATTTTTAATCCTAGTACCTGTTCTACCTTCTCCCTCCCTAATTAAGAAAGATAAATAAGCTTATCTTTTGCATAAAATGAATGGAATATTTTTTGCAGCCATATACTGGCTAAAGAAAAAATGACTTCAGTGACTGCATTAGCATATTTATGTACTATAAGTGTTGGTCTTTCACCCTGCATCCGCCTTAGTCAAAAGCTATCTTATTAACGCTCCTTCCGCTACCTGATTGTGTGGAGGGGGGCTGCATAACTAAGCAGCTCCATTCCCTGGTGTCGCTGTCTGTAAATCTCTTGGCAGAGGCCGTAGCATGGAGAGGGTACAGACCATGCAGCTCTTAGTTCCCTGGTGATTTTTCTTGATCATCTTCCATTCCTCCCATTTTTCCCCACATACGTTATTTCTCCAGGGAAATCATCTTTAAAACTTAAGTATTGTAAAGGACGCTTGACCTGAGCCTTTGATTGGTACAATATGGGGCTGCCATCCTGAGAGGAAAGTCATTTGTTCAGTTTAGTGTGATTTTCTGCTTGAAACCTACTAAGAAACTGAAGTCTACGTTTCTGCAGTGGTTCTTCTGTTCAGATAGTATCAGGAAAATAATGGCCCTTGAAATGTCTCCCCGCTGCTAATGGGAGCGGGCCAGTGTCACCTTGACGCAGGCAGAAATCTGTTCCAGTTCTGTAGTGTGCTGTGACAGGTCAGTCTGGAATTCATTGTGGAAGTGACAGTGCCCGTGTGGACTAATTCGTGATTTGGCCTTTTTTTTTATTTTTAGTACAAGAGTTTTGAAAACAGGTCAGAGACTGTGGCATGTAATTGTGGCCTATAACTGCAGCATTTCTATTCGCAGAAGATAACATCCGTGTCTGTCAGTCAGGAAGGGTCTCTTGGCTTCCAGAGGGAATTTGCGTGAGTGAGTGCTTTTCTCTGTTGAAACCAGAAACTTCCGATGCTCTAGCCCTCTCTGTTACAGGTAAAGTGTCCTCTTAGGACTTTGTTGTTGCATATTTTTCACATCAAGGCGGTCCTGAGCCACAATCCCACTTTCCAACAACTGAAGATTGAAAGTGGCTTTTATCATAGCAGGGCCTCCAGTACACGTTGAACTGCTCTGATTCGTGCCTTCGTACTGTGTAGCTGGCTGCACTGTTGGAGTGCCTGGTTAAGGCTAGTTTTAATTTTAATTCCATTCTTTTTATTTGTGTATAGCTGTCTCAGCACAATATGTTTAACTTCTGTTACAAGTTTGTGTGGTAGGTGCAAGATCTTCATTTCTCAAAGTTTATAGGATGCTCAATACAAGCTTATGCCTGACTTGTGGCTGGCTCTCCAGACAAGTTGATGTTTCTTTCTGTACCAGTTCAAAGCTTGCCTTCTAATCTTAAAAACATCTGCAAGTAGAATTTTGGAACTTTCCTTCTTTTATGGGATTATTCAGTTCTGAGGTTCACACTTAATCAGATGAAGATCAAGTAGTTTTAATCTTATGGCTGTTGATAGCTATAGGCTTTAATTTGCATGGTAAGGCCATTCTTTCCAGATGTTTTGTATCCTTGTCAAAGTACGTGTCATCTCAAAGGCTGATCCGATCTGCTCTTAAGGAACCAGAATCAGCCTGATAATGCATAAGCGCTGTCCTGGTTGTGGGATTAATTCACATATGTTTGCAGCTCTTCCTATTGCCACTCGTCAAGGCAGCAGTGAGTGATAAACCTGGCAGATTGTTAAACAAAAAACTGGAGCATTATGCTTTGCTTTTAATGTGTACCCCCAGAGTAAAAGCCCAAACTCTTTGTATGCGTAAATGCCATACCAGGACAAGGAAAAAGCTGTAATTACAGACAAAACCTAGCGAGAGTCAAAATGTATAGTGGGACGTTCTGTAAGACTTTCCCTAGAAGGTCTCTCCCAGCAGTCCTTGATTTTTTTTCTTTTTTTTCCTCTTCCTGGTTGAGATGTAACTTCAGGCCCCTGTGACTGTCTCACTTTCCTGTGTAGAAGTGCAGCATAGCCTTTGGAGGAGAATGCACTCTGGAGTTCCCCTAGGGAAGAGATGGGATGGGAAATGGAGATTTCTCACCTCTGGCAAGATCAAACTACTTTATAAAATCAATTGCTTTCAGACAGGCCACATAATTACAAGCATCTCTGCCAGATTCCAGAGCTATTCCTCGATTAATGTAACACTGGGAGATTGTCTATAGTCCGTTTGAGATATGGAGGCTCAGAGCATTGATAATGCTGAATGTTGCACTTTAGAAGTATTTCCAGCTTAGAAAGAGATCAGCAGCACCTAGCCATATGCTGAATGGCTTTTTATTTTCTGAATGCTTCTGTAGCTGTTTTTTAAATACCTTGTGGGCTCTGATTGGTTGTTAGGAATTCTATGTCCGTGTCTCTAATGCTGAGTTAAAGATAAAAGGTTGTTGTAAACAAACAAAAAAAAAACCTACTTAGTTTGCCGCTGCCTCCCAGATCCCTGAAGTTGCTCAGCTTTGTACCTGGTGATACCTTCACTCAGGATGTTGCCCTTCTCCAGGTTTTCAGGACAGTTTGACCTGTCTTGTGTCCATAGATAAGATGACATCACAGCTTGCCTGACTTTGTTCAGTGCGTGGTGTCCAGGGTTTTTTCCTGCTCTCCACATAAAGTGCATTTTCTTCAAGCCACTGAATGTGTCAGGGAGCAGTGGCTGTAAGTGGCTATGGAGTTCCCAACTGATGGAATCTGTAGGGCTTCTCACTGTTGTATCTGGCATGAGCTGATTTTGGAGAAGATGGTTGTTCAGGCTTCTGGTTTGAAAATGAGCTATTATGAAGAAGGAGCTGCTTATATTTCTTCTTTTCTGTGAGCTAGATCCTTGATCTAAAGATACTTTTACACCCGTAGGTTTGTCCAAGAGAATTATTAATGTAGCAGGCAAATAGCACCACTAAACCTCAGTGTTCTGCCATCTGTCAGTTCTTCAGTGCTATTATTTGGCAGCTGAGTTTATTTGGTCTCATTTATTTTATATTAAGGTTTCCAAAAGAAGTGTATCCCTCTTCTGTAAGCTGATCTATTCAGGCAGATGATGTGGGTTGGATCTGTTCTCTCCGAAGTAATCATCAGAAATAATGATGGGGGAAGGGAATTGTTTTATTTTGGCTTAGTTTGTATTTGCATGGAAGTCGAATGAGCCCCTAAATCAGGGGAAGCAAAGCCATGCAAACTCAATTAATGCTATCTGCAGAGGGCAGGAGGGACAGAATGCACAATTTAAGAAGTTGGGTTGAATGAGGCTGGGGGAGGGAAGAGGAGGAGGAATGTGATGTTGAAGGGAAGAAAGTTATTTTGAGATACATACTTAATAAATGAGAAGAAATGGGATGGTGGGTGAGATGGAACAAAGAAATACCATTTAGCTGTGCTGCACTGCAGTGCTGATGGAGAAGGGGAAGAGTTAATGCTCCGGCATGTTATGCTCCAGCCTCATCTTCCTTGACAAAGCCTTTTTAGGTTCAGGAGGTCTCTGTTCAGGAAAGGTTGGCTGCACGTATGTAAAGCAAATGAACCACTTAGGCCTTGCAGGATGCCTGCTGGGAGAGCAGCCAGGGGAGATGCAGGCTTATCCTCTGTCTGACGTGAGCCAGTGCTGCTGCTCTCTGCCTATGGGTGAGGCAAAACCTGCAGTGGGTGCAAAACTGCCATCATTGGAAGGTGTTCTGACACGATAATGGGTTTCATCTCTGTCGTGCCAGCTTGTATGCAAGGGGCTTCCCACAAATCTTGAAAAAGGAGACCGGAATGTCTGGAAGCAGTGGGAGCAGCGTTAGTGCCTCTGTCAGCCAGACACCCCTGATTCCCACGTACCTCACCAGAACCTGTTTTGAGATACAGAAAACGTAAAAGAAATTTTAAATTTTCCTCTGAATTTGATTATTTAGTGAAAAATAAAAATCTCTAGAGAAAAATAAAAACAAATGCTAGCAAACAGTAGCAGCACTGATGGGAACATAAATTAAAGAGATAGAGCAAGTAAAGATCTGAGCTGGCAAACTCTTGCCTAAGGACATCGTATATATAATGAGATCAAGGAATGCAGGCAGCAGAAACTCACCATTTCTTATTTCTTTATCAGATATGTGACATTCTCCTAGTTAAGAGCAGAAGTTATTATACGGAATGGTGCAGGAGGATGTTATGAGAGAAAAAGGGAGGCCTGAATTCATGTGGCATGTAATAAGGAATGGTTTAATAGGGCAGGTTTAATAAGCAGCAGTCATGGAAATAGATTTATTTTTTTTAATGGAAATGGAATATAAAATGAAATCTGTGAATGTTGGTTTGAAATACAGTATCAGTTCATGCAGTCATTCTTATTTTGAAGTACGTGTCGTTCAGGGAGATGTATCCAAACTTGACAGTTTTATTTTTAATGGGTATTTTCCACGATACTGGGTGCTTTATGTGCTGCTGCTATGTATGCTGATCTCCTATAATACCGGTCAGCATGTAATGGTCCTTGTTTGCTATTAAGTTGCACAAAAGCATAATTCTGCAATTGTTGGTATTGCTGACATTATTGCTCGCCCCCAAATGCACAACCCTCTCCTAGCTTCCCGTTCACCCCAAAGGAAATTATTTCCATATTATTCATCTTTGATCTACGTCTCGTGCACGTCTGACTGAGTTTGGTTACATTACTGTGCTTTTCTGGAAAGCGACTTAATAGACTGTTCCTGCCCTTGGAGAATTCATTTATCTTGAAGAAGGGTGGACTGTCTCACTCAGGCCATCATGTATGTACACTGAGCCACTGAACTTCAAACGGGAGGAGGGGGGGAAATAAAGAAAAAAGCCACCACAAACAAACTAGGTCAAATCATCCAGGCTCAGCCAGATACCACGTTTTAGAACCTGGGGCTGAAACAGAAAGGATTTTTATTTTTTTTTTCCCCCAACATCAAGAGCGGATATTCTTGTTTATATTGTACTATGATGGTGGGGAATTGTATGTGCAGTGCAAAAAATAAAAGACTATTCTGTTGGTCTAGTTATTGTTGTATTGTTGTTTAGTTATTATTGTTGGATGAATTTGTTATGGGTTCGTTCAAGGAATTAAGTGAGGTAAGGTTAGTGTTAGGTGTACAAGTGTTCATTTTTACAGCACTCCCATTACACTAACAGGCTATTGCCAGCACAAAATCCTGCCGCTTCCGTGGTCTGGTTACTGGGCCCCCACAAGTGTGGTGGGCCCTTGGGAGCATTACAGCAGCTGAGGTTTCCACTGCAACTGTAAACAAATATAGCATAAGGTACAGAAGGTGGGAATGCTTCTGGAGCTACCGGGCCCTCCTGGTGACAGGACAAGAAGAGGCAGTCTGGTTTTCCAGAGGCTCAGACTGAGTTTGTGGGACTAATGGCAAAAACTTTGATATGTCAAAGTGAACGGATCTGTGGAGACAGAATAAAACAAAATCGCCCCATGATCATCTTTCCACGAAGACACAGAATAATTTAAGACAGAAGGGACCTCTGGGGGTCATGTAGTACAGGCCCCTGCTGCAAACAGGTCCCTGTCCTTGCATTTGGCCATCTAATTAATGAAAAAAATCCTTGGATGTCACCTGAATTTCTTCTGTTGCAGCATGCATCGCCATGCGTGTCTGAGAACAGTCTGTCTCTGTTTTCTCTAGTCCCTTCCCATTTCAGAGTTGAAGGCAGCAATAAAATCTTCCTTTTGCCTCCTCTTCTGATGGCTGCACACAGTTCTCTCAGCCTCTCATTGTGTGTAGTCTATTGTTGTTTTGCCAGGAAATTGGAAATAGCACAATTCTGTAAATGGAATCAACTTTTTTCATCATTCACTAACCTCTGTCAAAGCCTTATCACATCCAAAATATAATATAAAAAACATTTTATATCTTTTGTATGCTGCTTACCTTCCAGGTCTACTTATGAAGGGTTTCGGACTCTTAAAAAATTCTGTTTGATGAACACATTAGCAATACTCTGGAGATGGATGAGATTTGTCAAGGCCAGTTAGAAGACCAGTAGTTCCTTACAGATCGTATCTTCTGGACTAGTAAGGATTTCTAAAAGTCTTTTTTTATCCTAAGTATGTGTAACTCTTCAAATGCTCATAAACATTTCTACTTCAGTCATCTTATCTCAGCCAGTGTATACTTTCTTCACACGTGCCCCTGGTTCCTTTATCACTGTAGCTCATCTGAATGAGTCCAAGTGGGTCCTTGTTGAGCAACCCCAAATTGACCTCAGTATCTCAAAGGACACAAAATGGTAGGTACTAACACAAGAAATCTTTGACAAGATGAGAAACCTAATCTAGCTTTTCTTGCATCCTGTTCCTTTTATTGAAGCATGAAATTATCCTTTTACATCAAAGCAAATTCAGCAAACTCAGAGCCTAGCTGTTTATCCTTAGTAGCAGGATAACTTTATCTGTGGCTGTTGTGCAGTGAATTACATCTCCTTTTTGATGATTTCCATGGCTTTGGTGGTCTCAGCATTTTACTTACCTAGAGATGTAAGTTAATTTAGGGTATGCAGTGATTGTGCTTCAATTCTACCAGTGCTAAAAACTTTGAAGTAATACCCTTCTAAAGAAAACCTATTTTTCCTTCAAGGGAAGGTGGTTAGAGCTTGAGTTTCAAAAGTGACCTTTTCAGAGGTGCTAGACCAATAGGAAAACCAACAGAAGTTATCTGTTAGATCTTTTCAGATGTTTTTGCTGTTCTTTTATTAAGCAATGTAATCTTGCAAGAAAGTCACTTTCTCATGTAGCTTTGCAAGATTTGGCATTTGCAGTGTTCAGATGCCTCAGGTCATAGAATCATAGAATGGCTTGGGTTGGAAGGGACCCCAAGGATCATCAAGTTCCAGCCCCCTTGCCATGTGCAGGGCCACCAAGCTCCATATCTAATACTAGACCAGGCTGCCCAGGGCCCCGTCCAACCTGGCCTTGAACACCTCCAGGGATGCTCCAGGTCAGCTCTGAGCTTTCATTTCGTTGACTGTTGCAAATATTTAAATGTTGGCATTTAAATATTTTTCCTATTGGTCTATAATGTGTTCATGCAGTTCATAAACAGGAACAGTCATAAAAGGGCTTGCTGCTGCCTTTTATGGCTACTATTAATCTTGATGTTACTTCAGCGAGAGAGAAAAAGCAGGAAAGTGAAGGTTGAGCATATGAAGGCCTTGTGTGTGTAGTTATTTGGAAGCACATCAATATTGAACTAGTAAAAACTAAAGAGGCTTTCAGAAATACTCAAGCAGCTTTTCACAGCCTAATGATTTTCTTTTTTTTCCATTCTCTTCCTGCTTGTGTTCTGAAATTCAGATTTCCTGATTTTTAAAATAGTTGTTAGCTAAAATAATTTCTGGGAATCAAAAGCAAGTCGTAACTTGGAAACTGAAATATGTTGCCAACTGAATGAAGCAGCACTGCGCTGTAGTTGTGCAGAAAGCAAACCTCTTGGCCTTTCTTGAATGGATGGATTATGGTGAGAGGAAAATATTTTAAGAAGTGAAAATGAAATGGCGTTGTTCAACATTTTCCACATTTAAATACTTTGTGTTTTAATGTCATAATGGGTTTCTTGTAGGTTGAAGCTGTGATTCCTAATTGCACCTTTTACTTAATAGATACTTTTCCTGTCTTTCTATCCTTGTACGTTTGTGGGATCATGTTTACATTCAGGACAAGCTCCCACTGAACTCGTTTGCAGTTTTAATGAGGGTCTCGTGATACTCCATCCTGCTTCCTTGAGGATTAGGATCATGATTAAGACTGGTTTAATATGCAGCCTCTGCATGCTTTGGTAGATAATTTATGTAACTTAAACCTTGCCCTGGAGATTTTTAGTTCTCTGAAAAGCTTTCAGTCGTGCTGTGCCCAGGGTGAGGCCCTGTCACTGGCAGCACTGTCTGCAGTGTGAGGCTCACACGCATCTTTGCCCTGCGCGTTTGTGGGGTGCAGCAGACATCCACAGCTGCTGTGGGCCTCAACCAGATCTTTACTTTAGCAATAGCTTCTGGCCTCTAGTAAAGACACTGTGCAGTAGCTGTATTCTTAGTGACAGATTTCAACTCACCCCATCTTGTATTTTAATGTAGTAAGCCACATTAAGAACCCTTTGTATTAAAATACAAGAAGCCTTAGCTTAGTAACTTTGTTAGGCCACAAATGCATATGTGTTCTTATATGAGTGAACTAATGCCAGTTAATGAACCCTATTTCCAGCTTATAATGCCAGACTAGGCATCATACTGTGTCACTGGAGTTCTCTAAGTGTACCGTTCTACAGGACTCGAGTTACTGTGTGACGGCTGTGAAATCTATTTTGTGACAGAGGTGGTAAATAGTCATTTTTGACATGAACATAACCATGCTTCTCCCTCTCCTTGTGAGGCAAGAAGCATGTCTACATGTTGGTCAGCCAGCAATTTCTTTCCCAGTTGTACTAAAATCAAGTAAAATTATACATATATTTAGAAGTGCACATACACAAAATAATGATCTGTAATTTGAGCATTTCGGCAGGTATGTTGGCTGTGTATAGAATGTGAATGAGAAATAGCAATTTTCATACTAAATTCTGCTAGAATTTGTTTTTATTTCAATTCCTGCCTCTAGACATGTTGTGAGAGTCAGACTTGGAGCTGAGCTGTGTGAACCAGCAGGGCTATGTGTAATGAAGGGAAGGTACGGATGGCAGGGGAGCACCTTTTGTTCTCAGCCACAGGTCTACACACCACTGTTTTTGTGCAGCAGCCTGAGCAAATTCAATTAAAATACCATCTAAGCTGTCTGTTCTGTCGTCTGAAAAAGAAAACAGGTGAGGGTTTCTTTGTGTGTATATAAAAGATGAAATGTTCCCTTCTGAGAGAGAGAATTTTAATAGCAGCAGAGCCTTTTCAGAATTTCTTTCTGTTTGCACATGTAACTGTATTTTAGAGTAAGGATATCTTAAAAATGATTAAGTGTATGTTCATCTACTGAGTGCTTTTTCTACTCTGAGTTCTTCATGCTTTGTTGGCCCCTTTGAGTAGGAATTCATATGTTGATATCTTCACCAGCTCATAGGAGTTGTCACCTTGATATGGGAAAGCAGCATCTTCATTTGGCACGAGCTTGGATCCCAGTCTTGGTGAAGGAGCTGCCTCTGTGGCAGT
This sequence comes from Pavo muticus, assembly GCA_016647715.1. Lineage (NCBI taxonomy): Eukaryota > Metazoa > Chordata > Aves > Galliformes > Phasianidae > Pavo > Pavo muticus. Next base: position 537,857 of record JACDJE010000181.1, read on the forward strand.
GCAGATGTTAGCACGGTGCTGCAGGATGGCTTCCTTTCATCTACTGTGCTTGCTGCAGATAGCGTAACATGGAGTGTGACATAAGATGCTTTCACAGTGTGAATTTTTACAAAGTCCTGGATGATATTTGTATACTCTGTGCTCTAACAGAACAGAAAGTACATGCAGTAAAGGCAGACACAGGTGCAATGTCAATGTTGCAGCATACCTGGGGAAGCTTTTCACTTGGAAGCAGATAAGGTGCAGATTTTCTGGTAGCAGGAAAAAAAATGTTTTGCAGTGGATTCTTGCAGTTTGCTGGAGACTTGTATAATTTTTCTTTCTATAATTTTTATCACTCATCTTGGCAGGTTTCATTATGTTTGCTCATCTGGGGACCTTTTGTGGCTGTAGGTTCCCTATTGATAAGAAGCACTTTTGCAGCTGTAATCTCTTTTACGATGGATGTGGTCTCAGTGCTGCTTGGCTCCTTTATCCTTTGTATAATTTCGTCCCCCTAGTGTTCTGTGGGGCTTTTCCCTCCCTGTTTTGATTAGAATTGGAGTAATCTCTGTCAACCAGAGAAAGAAAATGAGCCTGGGCAGAGGCATAATGAAAGAGCAGCTGCTGATGCAGAGGCTCAGAGAGCCCCACGGGTTTATGCTGGACTCTCAGCCACAGTTGAGAGACTTATGAAGAGCCTGTGTTTTCATCACTGTTTGTAACCAGCGGGCTCTCAATGGAGCCCAGCATGCAGTCTGAGAGCATTCCTTCCTCCTCACACTCCAGGTACAAAATTCTTTCAGGATTAGCCTGAGAGAGAAAGGGAAGGACCAAGTGTGCTCACATGCACTCACGCATCGGTTCCCCAGTCTCATTGGTACTCTGGAGTGTCTGGAGAAGGGCTGCTGCCTCCACTGCACCAGAGCCTCTGCAGTACTGGTTCAAATGTGGCCAACCTGGCCTGGCATCAACTGCAGAGCACCTACACTGCTGAGAAAGTGGAGGTTTGGGGGAGGAGAGGTGGCTGTTTAGCAGCCTGATGTGCGAGATAACTCTAGCTGTGGCTTTCTCCTGATGTCTCTGACTTCTTTTACCCTCTGTTTAACAATGCTGCAGCTTTTCAGAGCAGGAACTGAAAAGAAGCTCTGTCAGATACCTGTGAGTGCAACTAATGATGTTTCACTTTTACGAGTATTTGATCACTGGCTTACCTGGAAACTGCATACTAATCAGACAAGTTGCTTCAGCTGGAGATAATTAGTAGGAAATCAAGATTAAATACTATAGGTAACATTTTCTAATCTTCTAGATTTATCAGAGTACACCAAGATTTCACAATAGGTTATGTAAAAATATCAACCTTATAATAATAGATTTAATTAAATTAATTTGTGAGGAAAGATTAAAGTGAGCTCTGGAAGAAGCAATTTGAATCTTTCAGCCAGCCAGATGGAGCATTTTCTTTCCTCACAAAGGAGAACCACGTCCAAGTTTCTAGTAGGGCTTTTGATTGTTTTAATCAATGATTCCTTCCCAGCTAACGCAATATGGTCATTTGTAAGATACAGCACTGCTTTAGAAGATCACAATAGAAGAAACTACGTTGGTTGGGATTTTTGGTGTGGGTATGTTGGTTGTTTGTATTTTTTTGCATAATTAAAGTTCCATTTTGTTTCTGTAATTACCTACCTGCTTATCTGATAGGAAACTCATCGAAACAATTCCTGATCCATTGTTTGCAAGCTAGACAGCAAACTAAACTGCCTTAAAGGGATTAAAGAAATATTGTCAACTTTAAAGTCACATTTTAAATTCCTTTTGCATTTAACTTATCTACTCTGAGCCCCTTCTGAATGGGAATTCTGTCTGATAACCACCCAAGCACTTTGCCAACAGTGATTATTTCAGCACCAAGATGTGTGTGAGGTGCTTTAGAAAGCAAATCAAATGTGGGTCCATTAACAGTGCTCAGCATTTCCCTTGTAATTAAGTAATTGCATTTGCAGCTGAGTTACTGAAGCCAGTGGGGCTCTGCCCAGACCCACACAGCTGCTTTTCTAGCAGAGCTTACACTGTGGTGGAGTTACAGGTGTGTTTTAGGGTGAATTTATATTAGGGCAGAAAGAAGTGAAGTGAGAGGGTTAATGAAACAGAGCAGGAGTAGAACAGAGATGACAGACTTCACTCTATAGTGAAAGGGTCTTCATCTGAAGCCAAGAATGGCTTGATTGTTACACTTATAAATACACATAGATGTATGATTCTGTTACCAAGATTATTATAGAATTGGCAAAAGAAGCCTTTGAGAAGATGCTTAAGCAAGAAGTAGAAGAGGACACCAGTGCAGAGAGCAGAACAAGCAGCAGCAGAGGTAGGGGGACGTGGAAGGAAGGGATGGGAGAAGCATGAGTGTGTGCCAGTGGCAGAGCACAGCTGTTCCTGCTTTACACACTAAGGTGGTGGTGCATAATAAGGATATCAGTGGGGACTTGCATGACATGGCTGAGGAATGTTGCTGAGACACAAAGGGACTGGAGGAGAGTGAAGTGGTTCCAAGTGTCACCATCTACAAAAACAAAGTGATGGGATTTTGTCAAAGCTGCTCATGTTGGTGCCACTGCATCTTTCAAGGTGGTCTGTTGATTAAATTGTTCTTTGATAGACACCGGTTAATAATAGGGCTATGAAATGTGGTTGAATTTTTACCAGGGGATTAAAGTCTCTTAACTTTGATACTCTTCTTGGTGTAATTTCTTGGCAGGCTTTTATTAACTCAGTAAGATTTGACAATGTGGGAACACTTAAAATTTAACACTGTTCTTTCACAATCCCTTACTTAGATTTTCTTCATACCTCTTTAATGGGGTGTCTTCTTAATTTACCACTTTCTAAGAAGCGAAGGTAAGGAGTGAAGTCCAGGCTTTTGGAAGTGCCTGGGCCAAGATTTTTGGAAAAGATAACCACCTTTTAAATCTACCTTTTCTGGATGCTAAGCAGTTTCTTCTAAGCTGACTGTCCTAAATTAATGGTTTCTGGGAAGCAATTTCTTTTGCAGACTTTATTTCAGTAGTGCCAGTGGGAAGGGTGGCATCTGGCCATGGCCATGCTTTAGTATCACGTGTACATGCATCAGTATTTTAGTGAGGGCAGTGAGGTGCACAGTCTCTGACAAGGGTTGAGCTTAAGCAACTTCTTCAAACCCATCAGTGTGAGAGTAGGAAAGAAAAAAAACGTTTGGAATCTGTGCAGCTTCAGTCACAGCTGATCCTTTCCATATGTGCTCTCAGATTTTGCATCTAATCCGTGTTGTAGATGGACTTTGCTGTCCTGAAACTCAAAGGTCACCACTGCTACTTCCAGTTGCTGTTGGTCTGAGAGTGTGGGTATTTGGGTTGTCTGCACGTTGTGGTCTCAGTCCTGGTTGCAGTCCTTTGGCCAGTGCCTTTGAACTGTTCCTTCTTACTTTTTGTGAGCCTGTAATCTTGGTTGTGACATTTTCAGGAGAAATATTTAGGCAATATTATGTCAGCATTATGAGCAAAATTTTGATTGTTCTTTTTGCTTCCTTTCATTATGCTGATGTAAACAATAAACCTTTTGAAATGCATAATTATCCTTACAAAGGATACTTGCAATGAAAAGTGGAATAAAATACCAGATCTAGACTGTACTGCTGGTCTCACGTTACTGGCAGTCTGAGGTCTGTGCTCAGTTCTGAGTCCTGATGCAGGATTTCATTTGATCTAGTAGTGACCACTGCATTCTGTTCATGCATACCAACCTGCATACACATGCCTGAGTTCTGCATGACCATTTTCTTCCACTGGCAAGTGAGTAAGGATTTTCCAAGTATGTGACTTTGTTTTCTTTGTGAGATGGGAGCCTGTTATATTTTCATTACGTGGTGTATTTGTCACTGTTTTTAAAGCCTGGCTTCAGGAGACAGCTTTTAGACTGTGTATGGTAACCTAATCAAAGAATTTTTCTCTTTACAAATATTATAAGAAATTATGAAGTGTTGTTTGTGGTGATTTCTAAATACCAGGGAGACGACCACTATGAAAACATTTCAAAGGGAAATATCTTGGAGCTATAGAATTATGTTTAAAAAAGGCCAATTTAAACTAAATAATGCTTAAAAAAAATCCCAGTTATACATAATAAATGGAGCAGAGATCTCTAAAATTGTGTGCAATAATTGAAATTTTAAGAAACGAAATTAACATGCCTGTGAATTTCACATTTGTGGGATAAGTTCTTTCTTTTTTGTAGCCTAGGAACAATTCTGCATGTTCTTCCCCTTCGCTTGGATGTTTTCATTTATCTCCCATGTTCCTGGCTTGGAAGAAGTGTTTTCTTCCAAAAAGTGTAAAACAGCTTCCAGCGGAAGCTGTTGTGTAACATATGTCCCAGAAGGAGCGAATACATCCCTATCTGCTCATCAAATATTTTGAGAACTAGGGCTGATGTTTCAAGCTTTCAAGACACATTTTGTCTCCTGCTGAGCCAAAGAAAAGAATTTGATAGTTCAACCCTGCGCATTTGCAGACTTTCTCCGTACTGTATTTACTTATCCACTTTCCCACAGATCCTCAGAGGTCAAAATGGACTGGATGGAGACACCGGAGAGGTCTGAGAGAAGGAGAAAAAGGGAGAATGGTAGCATGCAGCTCTTGTGTTACCACATGATGTATGCTTTATGGATACCATGGATGACATGTGCCAACACACACAAAGAAAAGATCCACAAATCTGTCTCTTAAAAATCTGGAGCTCCTGCACAGGGCATAGTTTTTATGTGCCACTGGGTAAAACCATACTATGACGTGGACCTAGACAGTAATGATGAGGCTGGGCAAAGCAAGTCAGGTTGTTTTGTTGATTTAAAGTCACCAAGAGTGCATTATATCCTCATCTTGAATATTCTCACAAAATTTACTTGCAATTTTTCTGTACATTTTGGTTCGTCGAGTATAGATAGTATTTCAGAAGAGTGCTGAATCTGGATGCTGGGTGATGTACAGGCTCTTCTTTTGTGTGATCTCCCAGTGTTACCTTCATTGACATAACTGATGTCAGGAGGCTGATGTAATCCAGCAATACGTCTGAACATTGGTATGAGCACACTTCTGTAGGGTTACTGGTGTTATTTCAAACAGTAACAAATAGGTGTTTGATTTTGCTGAGCTCACATGGCTACTTTTGGAGTGTTTCCCCAACAGAATGAAGAATTTCTTAGGTTTTCAGACATTCCCAACAATTCCAGTTGCATTTTGGGGTGCAGGTAAGAGACTGTTTCCTGTACATTTTGAAGGATGTACTGATTCAGCTCAGCCTGGGATTGTCAGAAGCGCGTGTTGCTCCAGGCTTAGGCTGTAATTGTGATACAGATGAGAATATCTGCCAGGCTGTCCCTTTCCTCTTGTAAAAGCCGATTAGCAGACTGGCATCTGTTTTCTTTGGGGATGTGGCACAGATGCCCATACTGCGAAGGAGCTGACTCACTGCGGTACAGCTGACCTTTCTGCAAGGCACAGGATGATTAATGGCAAGCGCTTGCCAGTCATCCCATGCCCCTGGTGTTACCAGACAGGGATGATAGCTTCTTGTTTCTCTGGTTGTTAGTGTGATGCCAAGCAGGTGCTTCGGGTCTTCCAGCGGAGCTCTTGGACTGTTAGATCCTCTCCCCTTGAGATCCATTTGTCTTCTCTCCTGCAGGTGGAAAAACCTCCATAAGGACAACTGTGTCTTGTTGTTAGAGAAGGTTTTGGAAAGGTTAGGCACGGCGACTGCAGCAAGCTGTTAAAAGTTCTGACATCAGACTGCCTCGAGTCGTAGGTGACTGGAAAGGAAATTATACCTGACCTGCATAGGAAATGAGGTGTACTGCCAACTTAAAAGTCATCAAAATTGCTTGGTTTAGACCAAATGCACCCTGCATACAGATGACAGAGCCTTGTCGCAGAGATCCATTCTACCACTTTTAAATATTATAAGTTAGAAAGAGAGTCTTCCTGTTGAAAAAGTTAAAAGGCCACATACTGTTAAGACCCAGTGCATTATACTGCATTTCTGTGAACTTCTGCCCCTTTGCTAGGTGGGTCAGGTTCTTGCAAATAAAGATAATTCAGTCTCACTGGGTTAGCAAATAGCTCAGGCATGATAGCACATGTTAAACTGAACTTTAACACATGTTAAATTAAACAGGTGACTGAGAGATGGTAAAAGACAAAGGTAGCTGCTGTAAAGCAGAATGGTTATTGAACATTAGGCACGTGAGCAATCTTACAAGGGTCACATAATTGCAGAGTTGGAAAATGTCTTATTAGGAGGTATCTGATTTTTTTGGAGAGTTGAGAAGTGTCTTTATTGATACACACCTGTCTGCTCAGAGGAGAGGTTTCATCACACACTTGTTTCCTTAGGCTAGCAAGAAACAGCATAGTTTGATCCTGCGTACAGAAGCTGAAACTAGATAAGAGAGGTAGAGATAAGGACTAGAACTAGAGATAAGATACAGCTCTTAACAACAGTAATAAATAAACAAGGGACTCACTTGTCCAGAAATCCTTAGCAATTGAAGTCTGTAAATCAGAATGTCCCTGTCTTAAGGAAATGCTGTCACTGAAATGGGGTGTTGATGTAGAAATGACATACTTTTGCTGTGCCAGCATTTGGCTGATTTTAATGGTCTCAGAGCTTTCAGATGTGGGAATTTGTCTCAGCTGGTGCAGAATTCGGTGGAGCTGCATGGCTTTACATGAAAACATTTGGCCCAGATGCTGCAGGCTGAGCTCTGCCACCGGCAATCAGTCCGTCTGGGAATTACTCATGCAATCCAGATCACTGCAAAGGAATTTCCAGGGCAAAAATAGCCTCGTTCATTTAAGGGAAAATAGTTCATGGGTGAGGGAGAGCCGCTCTCCTTTTTTTTTTCCCCAATCTCACCATACATTGATCTGCAGAGGCAGTCAAAAAGTGCTGTGACAAGGCCTGCAGTCAGCCAGAGCTCATACAGGACACTGCCTTGATGTTTCCTTGCAGCTAGCATCTAAAAATATATGAGTACAACTGTACAAGATAAAGATTAGCTTTAATTAACCTAAAATTTGATGTCAGTTTCTCCCTCCATGCTGCCTGCTGCAGCACTGCTGCTTGCAGAGCACTCGCTCCCTGCCAGCCCAGCCCTGCACTCCGAATATTGCAGGCAAGCAGGGCTGGCGCTGACCTTCATAGGTATCAATAAAGCCTTTTTCTGTTCTGTGAGCCTTGGGAGGTAATGTCTTTACTCAATAAATAGGAATGAAAACCAAGAAAAACTCCAGGAGGGAGTTTAATTTTGGGTGGGCCTATGTGGAGCACGGAGTTGGACTCAGTAATCCTTATGGGCCCCTTCCAACTGGGGATATTCAGTGTCACATGGATGAAAGACATAACTGGTGAGACTTTGCACAGTGCATTATCTTGCTGCCTGCTACGCAGATTGATGGCAGAGTTCTCATGGACTTAATTATTCTTCATCAAGCAGGAGTTATCTAATACATAATGATACTTCTGTGCATCTCTGATCTGCATGAAATATCCTCTGAGATAGAAAGGCACTGTGCTACAGATAGGAGGGCGTTTCCTGCTGCTGATGGGCTTTGCAGCTGGGCCCAGCTTGAAGCAGGTGCACTGCCTTCAGGATTGGGCCTGCTGCAAAGCTAGCAAACACAGAGCAGATCCCTTGTCTGAACAAACCGGCTCGTTTCCTTCTGATCAAAAGTTCTTAGTGAAAGGTACAGCTCGGATTCTTTAAAGCTTCTTATTGTAGGCTATATTTAGAAATGGGAAGAATATATTATTAATTATAAGGATGCTGTAATGCTGTGAGGATGTTTAATCCATGCCCTTGATGAATGAAAGACTTACTGTACTGAAGGAAGGTTGTGCAATTAACAGCGTGTTCATTAGGAGTTCATCAGACACAGAACTATCCTTATCTTTAGGATAATACTAGAATAGCAGATAACTTCCTTGTTATTGCTCAAGTGATAAGAATAGGAAGCAAGAACTTCCACAGGAAGGTGAACATAATACAGTTTGCATATATGTTATATTACATTCATGATTGCATCTCAGTTTACAGGCTCAGTGCTCTCTGGCTGTGCAGGTGTCAGTCAGTGGGATGTGCTGGGAAGAGCTGGACGTGGCAGTTGGTGCCACATAGCTCTTGTTGCTGAATGGGTGCAAGCAGTGCATAGCCACTTACTGTGAGGATCACTGGAGTCCTTTCGTGTGGTTTGTTCCCACAGCACCCCTTTTACAAAGTTAGCTGGCCAGTGGGTTCATCCCAGCACCTTTGTGGATGCTGTCTGGTCTCTTTAGTACTTTCAAATCCATACTGGCACGGTAAAATGGAGCCACTTTGCAGAGGCATTTTTTCTCACTTTGGTGATTTTTAGACATACCTTCAAACCTTTCAATATTATTTTTTTTCCTGTCTTCAGTTTATGACTGACATCTAGTAGCTGATTTTTGTTGTTTGATACAGACTGATGGACTGTTTTTTAAGCTGTGCCTACTTTGGAATTGAGGATTAATTTGGCTCAGAAGTGAAGAAGGCAAGAGCTTCACTGTGCCCAAATGTGTCTGAAATGAGCCTTCTGGATTTGTTGTAATAGGATTGGAACTCTTTGATTTGCATATTATGGGGAATTCTAGAAATTAGTGTATGGGAAGGTAAATAAACTAGCAGCTCTCGTTGGCTGCTCAGCCTTTAGCCTGTTGGGGTTCTTAGCTCCTGGTGCTGTGTTCAGCCACTTTCCTAAGAACTGGGGTGGTGACCAAGGGGACGTGGCTGGTGGGGATGTACTGCCAGGGTTCTTTTTAGAAACTGACTTTTAACAGGTCAGGGTCACAGTGCCACAGAGTTGACTACAAAACTCCGTATCAATAAACCAGAAATGGTCACGTAACATTTTATTTGGTAAAAAAAAAAAAAGTAAATGCAGCTCTCGTCTAAAAGTGTCCTTGCAGAACTTGTTCCAAGATGCTTTCAAACTGCTGAGTTACAAATGACACAGGGAAAGTATGATTGATTGGCTGTGTGCTGCAATCTGGAGTATTTTGTCACTGAATCTTTAGTGGAGAAAGTTGATTTTGGTAAAGCTGCAATGTATTTAAACCTAAAGCCTACAAATAAAGAAGCATTACTGTACTGCTACAGATTGAGAGAATATAGTTACTGCTTGTGTTTCTGTAGAGAACAGCCCTTTCCACGGTCCTTGCTAATTTAGGTCATGAGGGATAGGCTTCATAAATCAGTGCTTCAGAGTTGGGTCTGTTGTGCCCATGGGACGCCTGGATAATGGGAATTAGGCTGTGCTGCTTACGCACAGAGCTGACACCGCCAGGCTGGTACCTGAATAGATGACAGAAGACTTCTAATAAGTCACATATCGGCAGAGGAAGGCTAAGGCAGTTGTTCCCAGCTGCACACCTATGCTCCTCAAGGCCATCGTGGGCCCAGAGAGCTGCATTCGGCAGCTCAATGCATCAATTTGTCAGCTGTGGGGCCGCGTGAGAAAGTTTGAAAGTTGTTCAAGAATCTATTTGCTCACAAGGCTGTGGAATCACTGAACTAGGGCACCGGGCAGGTTTGCCTCTAAAAAATGGCATTTCTCAGGGTTAATTAGCCGACTTCCATTCTTGGCTAGCTTGTGCTGCCTTAACCTCCTGACTCTCATTTCTTCCTTGACACTCTTCTTTCTTCCCATAGCGTGTCTGTTTGAACTTCACTGATTCCCAGCTACGTTGCTACCAGTCTGTGTGCTGGGTCAGCTGTTACCTTTGAGAATTTTATTCTCCTAAGAGCTGCCTGAATCAGAATTGCCTTGGCAGCATCATGCATCACTAATTATGGGGGAACACAGTGGACTGTGATAAATTTTAAAGGCTCCCTGTAGTCAGACTCAGGTTTGCATCGTAGGTATCCTTGGACAGCTTAGAAAACAAATCACAAGTGTGCCAGGATAGCTGTGAGCTTTGGTAAGGAAACCCTTCGTGACCCACGCAGATGACTGAAGTCCCAGGACATGAAACTTGATGATTTGTTACTATAAAACCTGATGCCATCTGTCTTTTCAGCTCACTATAGAAAGATCCTATCTCTTTGGGCTGTGCACAGTTTTTAATAACCTGTTAAAAGTATTTGGTGCTACCCCTGAAAATCGCTTTCTTCATGAGTGTTGTTTGTAGTATCTGTTTGAAATGCGTCTTTCTCATAAAAGCTACCTTGCTTTTATTTTGATAGTCTTTTTTAAGAATTAGAGTTTATCATGGGATTTTGATTATTTCAGTCTAATCAGATGATAATCACAAGGGTGATAGCACGCACCTTGCCCTTGTGCAGACTATCTGTTCTAGACATCCTAAACCTTTTGCTCATTTAGCCTAATCTCTCCCTCCCTTCTCTAGGTAGAGAAGGAATTGCATGATCATTTCATTGCCGACTCCTAATGTGAAGTTCTTTTTTCTTTTTACAAGCACATGAGAACGAGCTTAGTAAGATCTGTGCTATGCAGTGCGATGGATTTAATCTCCATAAATCCTTTTCCATTGATCCAGGAGCTTCTGAACATAAATCACCATCATATAAATCTTACTTACAGTGTAACTTTTTATCAGGTTTATCAACTGTTATGGCTATTTAAGATTCCTTGGCTTTTGAAGTTATGTTTTTGTAGTAGCCTCTCGTAATTTGTCTTCTGAGTTCTTTATAGCAATTTATGTTCGAAGTCTGAAGGTAATGGCCTTAAGTTAATTTTACCTGTCTTTGTAGGAAGAATAGGTTTTCACTGTTGCTCTGCCTTTACATGCTCACACAAAAGTTATTGCATGTATTCCAAAATGTGGACTTGGGTGGCAAGCAGCTCGAGTTCCCCAGTCCTGGGAAGCGGTGTTGCAGCGTGCCCTAATTCTGACCTGCAGGGACCGTCCCGTGCTAGCGGGTGGCTGTCAACAAAGACATAAGTTGTGGTGGGGGCTTGGTCTCACTCCAGTTCTCTGAGTGCTGCAGTCTTAATTCACATAAGCCACTGATCATGCCTTTCATTTTGGCCTGGGCTGGTTTCAACTGGAAACACAAAGTCACCTTCGTTTTCTCAGCGTTCTCAAGTGTATGCCTATTGTAAGTATGGTCAGCAAGTGAAATCCTGGTACAGGTTGCAGTTGCACTGACTTGAGTAGAAACTGCAAATTTACACTAAGCTGGTCATCCCAGCGGGGTGACTCTTTGGCTCACTCAGTGTGACAGAAGTGGAAGTTCACTACTGAATCTTAACCTTTTGTGGAAACAGTTCTTTAACATTGCCTTTAGCATGGTCTGTGTTTGCATATTGCTCGTACGTAGCTCCAAACATAGGCAACCAGCAAAGCTGTGGGTTCAGCGGAGTTCCAGTGAAATCAAGGTGTGCTCTGTGCAGCAGTGCCAGAGAAATTCCTGATACACCCAGCACAGATGGTGTATCTCAGGATACGCCCTGCTGCCCCTATGCATGTCCTTCTCAGTGTAAACAGGATCTTGTTTGATACAGTTTGGTCTGGGGTTAGCTTAACACAAGGAGGGAATAAAGGAGATCAGTTAAATAAAACGTTTATATAACACTCTGAGCAGAAAATCTGATGTGTCTTGTAGGGTTAAGTGAAGTAAACTAAGGCAACAGAAACTTGTCCTGAACTGGAGGGAGCGTGTGGGTGAGTGGCATAGAAAGCACTGTTACTTGCATCCACGTTGAGATGGGAGAACAGGCAAGGGAAAATACCAGCACAGACCAAACTCACACACCTTCAGCTGTGATAATAATTGAATTCACAAGATGGAATTTGAAATGTTGTTATGCATCCCAAAAAATTCAGCAGGGACATATCTGATGCTAGTCAGTAGTGACTGTAGACAGTAATATACATTCATATGTATATAATATGCAATATATATATGCCAGCTTGTGACTGAGATGTTTTTTTGAACTGTAAATCTCCAGGAATTGGGAGCTCTGAGTCCTGACTTTCCTAAAGCAATCACTGCCCTTTGGATCCCTTCCTATTTGAACTGTGCTCGTTTAACAGTTGTGTTTGTCTTGGGTGGAAACACGTAGGGCAAGTATGAACTTATATTTTGTTCGTGGTATGTCTCTGAGATAGGACTACCAACTATGGCAAAAGAAGATCTAAGGTCAGTATTTGAGGAGAGAGATTGTTGCTGAAAATCAAACCTTCTTTTAACAAAGAACAACTGAACCATTGTAACCATTACCGGAGGTAATGAGGAGATAGGAATTTTAAGGTCTATACTAAGTGTAGCGGTAGAGGTTTTGGGGAACAATTAAATGGCATGTCCAAATGAATTAAACCCTTTTAGTATAGTAGTTTCTCTGTTTTTTTTTCTGGCTTTTTTTTCTGAAGAACCTTGGATAAATGCAGGGGGCAGCCTGGAGAGGATGGGAAGCTGTTTCAGAACAGACTGAGAAACTGTCCAGACCTGTAAGATGATGCGTTTCCACAAAGGGGGGTTCTTTTCAGCCCGTTAATGAAAAATCTTGTGGGTTTCCCACCAGTAGAAACCACTTAATTACATTTTGTGTATGCTCTTAGAGTACCTGTTTGGTGAGAACCTGACAAACGGTCTTCTGAAAGTAAATCAATTCTGTTTTCTTGGGCTTTCTTGAATATACATGATGTCCGGAGCCTGAAAAGCACAGCAGTGGCACAAGAGGAAGCAAACAGTGGGGCGCCAGTTAGGCTCTGTAGTTCTGTGAAAGACTTTGTAGCCTCATGTAAAGAAAAAGAAGAATGTGCCATTGGCGGTAGTGAGTAAATGGAACCTTCTTGTCTTCTTTGCTCTTGTCTCCTTATAAATAAACCATTGTTGTCCATCCTTGGCATTTGCAGTTCATTGTGATAAATTGGTGTTGATGTGTCTGACATTTCAACCGAGTTGTTTAATGGTGCTTTTCTGAAAAGGCAGGCCTTGCTATAGCTAGAGTTGGTCCAGACTATACCCAGGGTGAGCACTCACTCTTATGTATGGTGCTAACCCTTTTCTTTCTGGGAGGGTGAAGAGGAAAGGAGAAAGTAAATATTTTGGTCACGTAAGCCCAGAAGGTCTGGTGTTTGTGTAAGCAGTGTGCAGAAACAGAAACGTAAGTCTGGTTTGCAGCTGCTAAAAGCCCATTTCGTAGCACAAACACTGATGTTGAAGTCCACTTGCACTGCTGCAGTGTCTCTGGCTGAAAATAACAACCTTGCTGAAATAATGCAAAGGTTTTCATCAGAGCTGTGCTTTGAGTTTTATGCAGAATCCTCTGTCTGTTACCTGCTAGTGCTTACAGACTGCTGGCTTCCATGCAGTGATGCTTAGGTGCAGAAACCATTGAAATGCAGGAATTTGATGAACTGTGAGCAAAAGCAGCTGCTTTTACTGCATCCCTGCAAGTTCAAGCTTTGATTTGCATTTTTAAAATACCTGTAATTACTCTGTCAGTGATATGAATAACACAGAGATTGTTTTCCATAAATAGGAGTCCTCTGTCCATACTTTTCCAAATCTTTGAGCTTGGCAAAGCTATTGATATATTGGTTGCCCACAGCTTCTAAAAACTGCTTTTGAAGTGCTCCGAGGTGCTGAGAAGATGGAGAAATCCTGTGGTTAAATGGTGCTGCTTTTAAGTGGGAGATGGATGCTTTGAGGCTGCAAGAGAGCCCTCTAATGCCTTCTTGTGCAAGTGGAGAGAAGGTGTAATGTTCGTCCTCTCTTGCTCAGTACTGGGAAAGCAGACAGACTTTGCATTAATTTCCTTACCAGGGTAGCATGCTGTGAAATATATTTTTAGTTCTAATCCAGAATTTAAGATTTCATTTAGAATTTAAGTTCCTTCCTTTTCAGTAGACTTGCAGCCATATATAGCATCATAACTATTAATACCTGTGGAAAAACTATTTGAAAATCTATCATGTTCCCAAAGCAGGGTGGCTGGGTCAGGCACAACTGAGCGACAGGCTGTTTTTGCATGTGAAAGTACTGTGATCTCTCTTAGGGAGCATGTAAGCAGACAGACCTCAAAACTGTGGTCTTCACGTGCCATTTCAAGTCTCAGGATTGAGCCATACAAAATGAAAGTAACTTTAAAAGTGCGAACAGTATTAGCAACGTCTAGAAATATGTTAAACTTGTATTTTTTCTTTGTTTTGTTCTTCTAGCCAAACAAGTATGCCCAGCTGAAAAGATTAGCTGTGGAGACTTAAGCAACAAATGTATCCCGTCGTCCTGGAGATGTGATGGGCAGAAGGACTGTGAAAGCGGTATTGATGAGGCTGGTTGTGCTCCTGGTGAGTTGGAGAAATACTTTAATACACGTGCAACGTCTCCCTGCAGGACTATAAAAGTTTTGGAGTGACTATTACAAATTGCATGTAAAGGGATGACTTTTCTGCCAACAAAATTCATTCAGTCTACATTTGCAATGCTAAGTAGTGGATCTTAGAAAAACACATGAACGAGGGATTCTACAGTTGGAGATGGCTGGAGAATATAAAGGGAACTCTGTGGAGAACTGTCGTCTTCTATGGTATAGCAGGGTATAGTTGGTTAGTCGGTCATGATTATGAGGGCTTAATACCCAGGCAGTGTGGTAAGGACTTAAATAGCAAACCTTTTTCTCTTATAGCTTAGCAGCTTAGTGCCACCTTCTTCCTCCTGCAGAGCGTAGCCCTGTAGGATATGTTAGCTTCCGCTGGGATGTAATAGATAGGTCTGGGCTTTTCTTTGAAAATGGCCTGTTGATTTTACTGGACAGAGAGAGAATGATATACAATTTACTGTAACAGTTTTAAATTCAGTCCCTTAATGGCCATTGCCTTTCATTAGGCCTTTTTCTCCTGAATGAAAGAGCTCTTTAACAGTGTATTCCCTCTGTGAAAACTCCTACACTGTGTAATCAAGTCATTTCTCAAACTGTCTTTTTGATAGACTAAACATATTTAGTTCTGTGTGCTTCTAGTTGTTGAGTATTTTTCTTCTGAATGAATGCTTGGCTCATTTTTGTGGCTCCCTTTGATATCTCAGCTGATTTTCCAACTTTGTTTTTATACAGACCACCAGAACTTAGGGAATATCAGTCTGTCCATTACAATGCAGAAGTAAAATCTCATTCCTATCACTGCTCTGTTATTAGAGTTATGTATTGTTATTACTTGTCATTATTAACTTCCTTGTGTAAATAGTCCCAGGCTATTAAGAAATGATCTCTTGCTCTGTATGACTGCCATCACCCCATAGTTATTCACTCCTGTCACTGTTTCTGTCATTTTGTGTGATTCAGATTACTGGTGAGAGGCTTGAATGAGTACATACAAACACACGTTGATGTTTCTTCATCTGAAAACTGAGTTTTGAGCTGTGACACCTGACCGGTTCACAATCCACACTGTTCTTCCATTGAGGTTGTATAACAGAGTATGAAGCTTTGACATGACTCACTAATTCAATGCAATACAGATTTGACATAGTTTTCCAAAGCGTCTGTGTTCTGTTTTGCACATGACTCTGTAGTCCAGGGGTAACGGATACAGGCTACTGTGTGTATGATGAGTTCTCTGCTTGCTCTGACCACACACAGCATAGCTCCACTTGGGTTGACTTGAAAGGAAAAGGCATAGGCTGCCTCACATTGGCTCCTAATTCATGTGAAATTAAGTGCCTGTGCATGGACCATTCCTCACTCATTAATTATGATGTGATAAGTTGGTAACGTGCCCTAATCCTCTGTCCTTCAAGGTGATTATGTTTTGGCAGTTTTCAAAAGTAGTGATCTGTATGAAACCCTTAGTGTTCTCTCTATAGCATGTGATTTTTTGTTGCTGAACTGCTTTAGAGACAAGCTCGGAAGAGAAATGTAACTGCAAGCAAAGTAAGATTTTTTTCCCTCAGTAGGAGTTAATGAAGTTATAACAATTTTATGCTGGTGGATGCCTCCACTAATTTAATACTGCTGTTCATGCTAGTAGGAGTTGTTGAGTGGAGTCTATTATTTATTGAAAAAAAACTTCATTTGAAACTGCTTGCTTTGAAGTTCTTCTTTTCAAGGCTCTGAGGTGGCCCCCAAAATGAATTTAAATATGTTCCAGATGCCACATAATTTCAGCATAATTATGCTGTTAACAGATTTAGAAAAAGCTGAGTGTTTCCCTTCTGGATGTTTCAGCGTCTCTAGCCTTGCTCATCTTCCACAGTTGTAGTGCACATGTAGGTTTGTAGAATGGAAGTTTAATCCGAGGACAAACTACCATCTTCTGATGGTTGTTGGACAACTCATGTGAGGTGAATTTGCCTTTCACTTAGTTCCTTATCATTAACTGACATCCCCATGTAGGCTGCTACCGCAGTGGGTGCAAGGTGGCAATCACTGCTGAGTCTGAATGTGGCTACTCTCTGGCCAGGGGACAGGGCAGGAAGGCACTGATGGGCAGACTTCGAGCTTCCCGGGTGGGTGCAGGCATCAGAGGCTTTCAATCCTAAGATCTGTTGACTCAGCTCCTTTCAGAAGCATTAGATTTAGTCTGAGAAGGAAACAGGTGGCACTCCTGAATGGCTGTCCTAGGTGCGTTTTCGGTGAGGATGCTTGTCAAATTAAGGGTTTTTTTGTCATGGATGAGAACAGACTTGTTAGACATGTTTAAACTCTGAGAGCTTATAGAGGATTGATTGCTATCCTCCCTTTTGTCCAAATCTGATAAAACCTCGCTAAGCCTATCTGATATTCTGTTAACATTCCCATTTCTTTTCTATTCAGAATCCTTCTGTATCCGTTTTCTCTTATCTCAGTAGCACACATCATCCTGATTCAGAAAAAGGAAAATGGCTGATCCTAGGTTCAGACCTCTTTTTCTTTCTTCTTTTTACCTCTGCACTCACTTTTTTTATTCTCATTTCAAATGAGGTTTCATTGCTGGCTGTCACTTGGTGCAGAGCACCTTGTTGTAGCTAATGCTGCACCTCTCACAGAGCTGACAAAGCAGTCCTTGAACAACACATTTTTCTAGATAAATGTTTAGAAGGGAGTTTATTTGTGCTCACACTAATTGCCATGTTGAGAGCTTGCATGTGCAATAAACAAATGGAAGATGACTTGAAGATAATGCTAGTGAAGGCACCCAGATGAAAAA
This sequence comes from Pavo muticus, assembly GCA_016647715.1. Lineage (NCBI taxonomy): Eukaryota > Metazoa > Chordata > Aves > Galliformes > Phasianidae > Pavo > Pavo muticus. The sequence goes on from JACDJE010000181.1 coordinate 555,041, forward strand.
CCCTAAGCTCTTCCTAAATCAATGTCAATAAAACCATTGCTTTGAGCTAATGTGAGACTCTAAGCATATTTTAACTGTAGACGCTCCAATTTCTTTATAGCAGTAACTGTCTCTTAGTATTATAATCCTTCAGAAGAATTTTTGCTAAGTATGGAGTTTCTGAACATTACTGGAGCCTGCAATTCTTTATTTCTAATTCATAAATCTGACAATGTTGTACTGCCTTGCAAAGGTGCAGGGACTGGTTGTGATGAGACTGTGCAAGCACCTGTTCCGGTGTCAAAATGTTCACAGTCTGAGTTAAGGGTGGGTGGAGAAGCTTGTGTGAGAGGAAAACAAGGGTTATGGTAGCAGCATCATTCAAAAACTCAAGCAAGAGTAGTCAGGTTCTTCTTCCTATGTCTGCCTCTGGAATCCAGCAACTTGCTTTTCTGATCCTGCTCTGGGTAATTCTTGATGGATTTTTCTTTCATGAATTTGCTGATCAAAAATTTTGGGAAAGTACTGAATAAGAAAATGAGATTTTCTGTTTGGGTTGGGTTCTCCTTTAGTGCTTTGTGTTGGCCACATCTTTGGTGGATTACCTTGCAGACCGCTGTCCTCCTTTGCTTTGCGGTCACTGTTGAAGACTAGCTTTTACTACTGCATTTGTAACAGCGGTGCACAGGATATCTTTCCTTCAAGAAATGAGAGAATTTGCAGCCTTGTATGGTGTCCTTGTGTAGCCTTCATTAGAGAACAGGTTCATCAGCATAGTTAGCAAGCTCTGAACTTATATGAGCGCAGGTATGTTGAAAAAAATGCATCGTCCCAAACCATTGGGTAAGTCCTGTACTTCTTCCAGCTCCTCATCTCCCACCAGAGAATCCAGCCCTGTGAAAAGCTAGCCTTGAGAGTAAGGAAACGAGTGTGAAACAAGGGTCTGGTTTGCCATGTATGGAGGGAGAAACAGCAACATGATAGATGAAATCCATGAAAATAAAAAGTTCTGCAGAGATGACAGAGCTTTAGCTGGCCTGCTAGGCCTGGTCTGCTACTGTTATAAGGAAATGGTATTTTCAGAAGGGATCCAGACACTGGACCTCATTATGAATGGATGGTAAGGAAGTGGTTTGGTTGGGTTTTTTTATGTGTGTGTGTGTTCTGTTTTTTGTTGTTCATCCACAAATAAGAAAGAAAAATAGTAAGGTTTTCATCCTGTGGAAAAACTTCCACTGAGGAAGTGGTAGAAGCTGTGAATTATTTAACCTGCATTGCATAAAGCACCAGTGATTAGGGATCCAGATTTGTCTGCGCAGGTTGTAATTGCACCAGGGATTAATTGTGGGTATTAATCCTTGCGTGTAGGTAGGTAAGTGCCCGTCTGCCTGAGTCATTTACTTCCAGCAGTTTGAGCAGTCGGCTTTAAGTCTGCTGCTGACTTTCAGAGCACAAACAATTTTTGAAAATGCAAATATCTGCCTTTTTAAAAATAAAAGAATACATGAAAAGAAACTTACTTTCTGGTTCTTTGGAACAGAAGTCATCTGCATCTTTACAGTAAGTCCTAAGTCTGATTTGCTTCTCTGAAACAGGTAGTAAGAGTTAAGAATGTAAGAGCAGTCTTGAATTTTCTGGCCTCCTTTCTGTGCTTGAGGTTTTCTGCTCCTGATATACCTCATCTTCATCAAAATCATTTGGATAAGCTTAGGAACTCATTCACTGAGACTAAAAAGAGAAATTAAATATGAGAGTCCACATGTAGAGCATCACAACTCTGGATTGGTCTGGGTTTTAATAACTACTACAGAACTTACTAAATCTCTGCTGAGAGAGACAATGAGTAGTGTTTTGTCTCCTGCGTAGGAACGCAGGGAGCATTTCAGCATAGCTTTAGAAAAGAAGTGCTGCCATCCTCTCACAGCTGCAGTGGATGCTGCGTCTCTTTAATGGACATGTGTAGGATGGTCAGCAATGAGAGCCATGTGCAGGCCCCATCTCCTCTCAGCCTGTTACTTGTTCTCACCTGGGACAGTTTTTGTACCCAGCATAGAAATTGTGTCTTGCAAATAAGGAACTGGAACTGTACAATTTCCCTTCTTTTATAGCAGATACAGCATAATGATGTATTGATGCACTAATAAACCATTTTCCCATACAGTGATTCATTCTGTTTAAGTATAGCACAGAGACAGAGCAATGTGTGGGCACTTATGCAGGTAAGAATAGTGATCTCACAGTGATCTCCTAGCATTGTCCCAGAGAGCCAGGAATTCCTGCAGGAATGTCCCCTGGCAGATACGGCCTTGTCACTGAGGTTATCTTCTGCTGTAAGAGAAAGGAGCTGTATTTGTGTTACACGAGACAGCAAGATCTTCAATATGTTCTTTTGCATTTTTTGCCTTTTTCTCCTTTCTGTGTGTTTTATCTTTACTCTCCTCAGCCACAAAGCTTTATGTTCCCAAAAGAGCACATCTGCAGACATGCACACCACTTTATGAAACCTGTGAATTCTCTGTTTGTAGGGAACTAAGTTGTTTGCCCTCAGATGATGTTCTTTTAATCTGAGCGTGTTTCAGTGACTCACAGGTCCCACATCTGTACATCTAGTAGTTGTGTACTTGTATCTCTCGCCTGTTTTTGCTGTGTGCCTTCTGAGACGAGCTTGCTGGTTCCCACAGAGGATGCTGATCCCAGGTCTCTACAGCTTTGTGTAAACACACCTTTAATTTACTAAGCTTTAAGTAAGTTAGCAATCTTTATATGTGGGTGCAAGTCTTCCCAGTGCAGTATTCGAATATGCTGCTCTTTCAAAGGAGTAAGGAAAAAGAGCAGAGCTGTGTTCAGTGGCAGCAGCAGAGTCTGAGTTCTCACCTTTCGTATGCTAGTCCCCATTCCTGTGAACTTTTTAATACTTCTTCCTCAGATTTCCTACTCAGTGAAAGACTGCTTTTTTTTTTTCACTTGTCTGATAGTCCATAGAGAGACTTTTGAACTCTGATCTTTCAGCTTTTAGTTGTCTACTATATATCTCAGAATTAGCTCTGGATTTTCAGTCCCAAGGGACGATGTGCTCAATAAAAACTGAGCAGACTAGGTAAAACTTCTGAAATTAATGGGAGAGGCAACAGTAAGCACGGTCCTGCCTGCTGTAAGCCCCGTGTCCTCGCTCACAGCTCCAGGTTCATGGTGTCCATAATTTCTAAGATCCTCAGGCAAAGCTCCAGGCACATGTGTGACTCCCAGTACAAAGCAGTGAGTGGTCATTTTCTTGGAGGATCCGACTGCAGAAGAAATCAGTCAGCCCTGCTCAATGCCCTGCTCAGCAGCCCTGACATCACTTGAGAGCCATTGGCAGAAAGCAGAACCAAGCTGGTCTGATCCTTGTAGCATATCCACCTGGTGTTGAGCCAGTTGGAGGGAGGAAATAACAAAGCTGATTTAAAGCCATCTTCCTCTGCATTGTTCCTGCCCCTACAGTCACATGAATTAGAAAATCTCACCTTTCTGTTGACACTGAAATTGTTTCATCATGTAGGGATGAGTATCGTTGTGCCATCTTGTCATTTCCTCCAGGACGCAGTAAAGGTGCTTATGTTTTGCATCTAAGAGTCACTGCCAGTGCCATCTACAGGCATTTGACCGTACCAGTTCTGCTCATGCCAGCTCTCCACAGATCCTGCTGAGAGCTTTTTCCCTTGGCAGTGATACAGCACTAACTTGGTCTTCCTTTGCAGCATGATTAATACATGCTTTCCTCAAAATTAGGAATTCTGTTTGTTGTCTTCATTAACAGGCTAGGTGCAGAGTAATGTCACGTTCCTCAGTGAGTTCAGAGGGAAATCAAACGCAGAGGATCAGGTTTTGCCATACAGTCTCCCTGAGAAACTGAATTTTAATGGTGTTAAAGTTCATACTATTGCATATGTGCTTATCGAAAGAATATTTATCTAATATTTATGATTATTTCAGCATGTGGTGAAAAGAAACATGGCTAGCCTAAAATTGCTGTCATTTGTGTAGCAGGTAGATGTAACTTGAGTACGTTTGACATGGTGGAGGAATTCAACAATTATTTCTGAGAATGGGAAGGAAATTATTATAGATTTAACAAATGAAAGTCCTTCATAAATAAGATAAGGTAAGCACAGCAATGATATCTTCTGGGCTTTACATGATGTTTAATTACTGGACAGCTGGAGGGATTAATGCTTATGCATTATGCCCTGGCTCTCAGAAATTAAACATGTACAGCTGCCACTTTATCACTGCTTAAAGTATTAGAGCTCCTTCAAAAGAGGTAGTAATTGGAGAAAAATCCTCATTGCTACATAGAAAAAATCTCATCCCATAATCATATTTATCCTTAGTTCCTTCAAAACAAAATAGCAAGAAAAATGAGCCTGGCAGTTACCTTTAATTGCATTCCTACAGAAACGTGAAGGTGGTCTCATTGTTAATGCATTGGGTGCTTGCTGTAATTAAAAGGAAAATACTGCATCAGCTTAAGGTTAGGGGGAAGGCAGTCATTGCAGATGTTAGGAGTTAGACCCAAAAGCCATGGCCTGAGCTCTGCCAAGGCTCTGTCTGCAGAAGAGTTTCATTTCTCCGGTGCTGTCTGTTAAGTTCAGGTGTAAGGAGTAGCAGACACATTCTGCAGATGGGGTTTCCTGGTATGGAGCAGTGCCTTCTCACCGAAGCAGGTGCTGTGGTGCAGCTTTGCAGGCTGCCCGTGCACATCTGCACAGTGCTGATCCCTCACTTTCAGCTGAACTGTCTGTATCAGTACGTTGAGTTAACTGATCCTTCAATACATGCAAGAATGGGGCACAATCTAAAAAGAAGGCAGTTCCAAATGTAGTACTCCTATATGTTTTCCTGGCGGGGTGCACCAGGAAAAAAGAGTGGCTGCAAAGAGGATGTACTGCGAGTGCTCTCACACACCCACTCCTGCAGACCCTAAATGATAATTTTTTGCAGGGTTGTGGAAGAGTGGTATGAAATAACTATTTTAATTTAGAAGTTTTGGGTTAATTGGAACCAAAGCGTAGTGTTTGTGGACTGCATGCTACACGTGCATACACAAAAAGCTGCTTTCCCATCTTGTATGTCACGCTATCAAAGGAGCAGAGTTTGACTTGATGTTTGTCTTCTGGGCAGTCTGTCAGTCAACATGTAGAGCTCTTGGAGTTGAAATAGCCAATAAATTGCATTCTGTTGCCAAATACGATTGTATTTCATGTCCCTGAAGTGCTTTCTTCATAGGAACAGAGCAGTAATTCTGAGTTTATCCATCTGAAAGGGAAGAATCTGTTTCATTTTGTTAAGGGAAATCTCCTTTAACTGTCAGTGCCAACGATCGTGTTATGGTGGCAGATACGTGGGTAGGAGTATCCATCCATTCAGTGGACGTGGGTACATATGCATTACACTAATTAAGCAGAGCTTAACAGTTGCTCTTCCTGAGCATATGATTTTAAATCTGAATCAGAATGAGCTAGCTTGAACTCAGCGCAGTCCTACGCAGGAGAGGGTCGTGTAGTGTTTGATGGGGGGGTAGCTGTGTTGTGAGTCATGTTAACAGATGAAACAGCATCTAAAAGTTATCTTTGTGGCTGAAACGCTGTATTCAAACAGGAAGATAAAGTGGTTGGATTGATTTTGCTTATATTTTGCAGATAAATTTGTTTCTTTGATAAAATGTGAGTGGGGAAGGTTTAGCTCTCAATGAAATGTACGTATCTACGCTGCTTCTTCCAGAACTTTAAAAATAAATGTTCATGCTGTACAATTGGTTTGTCTTCTCAGCCCAAATCCAGCAAAGTGCTGCCCTCCATTTCAAAGCAGTAGAAGTGGAAGGGCGAAACCTGATGTCCTAGAAACCTCAGTACCGTTAAAGTGAGTGCAGATACCACACGACCCTTACACTTCTAATTGCAGTGGGTGTCACTCAGTGCTTTAATATTCCATTTGAATGGAAAATTTAAGGCATTTTTTTCCAAATATGATTGCCTTCCTTTTTTTTTTTGGTAGGATTATGGGTACATTGTTGCTGTTTACCTCATGCAATAGCTGAGCCCCTAATATCATTTAAGTGAGGATAATTAGGGTTTGGCTGTTCCCTAAAGAGGCTGTCATTCTCCCTCCCTCCCAAATCCACCTCGGTGGTCTTCACATACCTGGTGTCTGTGGTCTGGGCAGATATTCATAACCTGCAATCTGGCTGCACTGAATCCTGCTGTTTGTCTTGCTGTATCCTCTGTGCTGCTTCTTTAAAGTATTCATCCCTTCCTATCAGTGCCTTGCAAACTCTTTTATTTCAGAAGGATCTTTATGATTGCCATCTTGTTGGATCCCTGGTCCTGGGGAAATGTGAGACAGCTGGGTAAGCTGGGTGAGATGTTACAGAAGGGTTTGTGACGACTCCTTGCCTTGTGTGTCCTCCAAGAGTTAATGGTGCCATGTACTAAATACAGTGAAAACTTGAGTCTAACAGTGACGCAGACTGCAGTAAGAAGAAATATCTCCTTTTACAGAGAATTCCCATCAAGCAAACTAAAACAGTGGAAGTGGAGATTTAACAGGGCACTGACCTCATTGCTTGCAATGGGAGCACTGCTTTGTCCCACTTTACTCATTTGAGTTAAATCCCATGAGCTCTCAGTTGCTGCAGCCAAAGGGATTCCCAGGCAGAAGCCAGGCTCTGTGCCTTACCTGCTCAGCCCAGTGGCTCAGGGACATACCCAGAGGGTGGCAATGTGGCTCTGACAGATAGGCCTGCACATAGTAAAATCAGGCTAAGAAGACAGCCCACATCTCTGTGTTAGCGGGTGAGCACAGAGTGAAAGTCTGCCCTGGGGACGGAAAGTGAAATCTATGGAGCAGGCTAATCCTGGGAAAGGATCTGTGATCTGAACCCAGCAATGGCAAAATTAACTCCTGATTGCACAGAAAGGTCTGCATGGGCAGCCATCACACAGACCATAGCGTCCTGCTGAATCCAGGAGGTCTGTGTATGGAGTAATGTGGGTCTGGTGAGCGTTGGCACGGGATTGAGGCTGTGCTGAGTGATGCTCTGTGCTGGTTACTGCGCTTACACCTTCCTCAGAAACAGGCAGTTGATGCTGTCAGAGCAGCTGCCAGCTTCCTGGATGCTATTAGGTGCTTCTGAGGGATTTGCCAGATTGGTGTAATTTGTAAAATTGCTGTTTTAATAAGTAAGTTATGTCTGAGGGAATAGCAGTGCTGAAGTCCCATGCAGGTTCCAATTTTCAAAGTCAGAAAAAAAACCCCACTAAACACATGGCAGCATATATTCTTTTCCATTTCAATTTTGGCAAGTACAAAACATCTCCATTCAGATTCAGCTGATTACGTCTCAATCAGAATATAAAGGAGTAACAGTAGGTCTTTATCCTCACAAGATCCCTGTGGGGTGTCTGTGATTTGAGCAAAGCTGTCAACCTTTGGTGTTCTGACCGTCCCTTTTTTTCCCCAAGCTGCTTTATTTTACACCTAAACCCTCTACACCAGACTCATTTGTTCTTACTTTGATGTCATTTAACCAGGAAAACCTGTGATAAACTTCCTAGCACTTTCTCAGTACGTAATGAAATTGAGGAGACTGAAGGAAAGAGTTCTGCAGCCTTGCTGCGCCCAAACAACATTGTAGATGGGGGAAGTTCAGAGCATACATATCTTTTTTTACACAAGCTGCTTCTATTCATAAATTATGGGCTCATAATTAATTCTATTTTCAGAAAAGCACTTAGAATGAATATATGATTGTCCAGGAATATATATTCTGTAACAGTAAATACATTTCTGAACCACTGGTTATGTGTCAGCAGGGGCTTTGGCTTCTGGTTGCTCCCTTGTAATGAACCAATACTGTGCAAATACCATCGTGGTGAAGGGGAAAATAACTCCTTGGTGTCTGAGGGGAGCAGTGTGGCAGGGACAGCAAGTGCATGCAAATCTTAATTTGCAGGAGTGCGTGAAATGGCTCCTCAGCTCCATTAGTGATTTGAACAATATCAGGAATTACTTATTCCTTCTGCAGTCTTCATCTATATGGGCTTTTCGGTATCAATCACCATAGCAACAACCACCGTTAGCAGTGAGACTGCAATTCAGCCGCATTATTCCCTCCATGGGAGGCCTGTCAGCTCTTCGAGCAATGCGCTTCAAGGTCGTCTTCATTTACCTCTGTCTGTCCCTGCCCTTCCTGGAGGGCGGCTTTCCGTGGGAAACCTGGCCTTCCAGGGATGAACCCATGCTTTAGAGACTGACATTTGACCAGAGATCTGTATCAGATATTCAGGTACTTGGCAGTAACTGCCCGGTTTCAGCAGACAAAGCAAACAACATAGGTACAATGAAGCTTGAAAATAAATCCCAGTTCAGTCAAACGAACACAATGACAGCGTTGGTAGCTGGGCTGGGAGTTCCAACTTAATTCAGCCTGTCTGGGCTCCGTGACCTCCTTATCTCAGTCCTGCTTGGAGATTAATGTATGTGGGCTGTGGTGGCAGGATTAGCTCTTTATGCACAGTACCTGGGCACGTGGAGCTCAGGCACTGCGCTGCTGCAGCCGTGTGGAGCTCACTTCTAAACCTCACAGCTTAAGGCTTTCCAAGTCCTCAGCCTCTCCAGCCAGCGTTCAAGTTGTGATAAATCGGCAGCAGATCTCTCTTTCCCCACTGCAAATGTTAGTGTGTGCAAATCATCCCTTGCCTTCCCTAGAAAATCCACTGTTGGATTTCATCAAACAAGAAATGTTGAGCCATGCTTCTTTTTGGTTGCCTCAGGAAGGGTGTGGGAAAGCTACAGTGCCATCATCTGTCTTATTTTCTTCTCTTTGGCATCAGTAATTGCTGTCATCCGCTTCGTCACAAACTTTACCTAATATATAGTTCTGTTCTCCAAGTCACACGTATAATTTCAAGAGGAGCTGAGGTTTTTTTGACAAAAAAAAAAAAGATGTATTAAAATATCAGATGCTTACTGAAAAGCTACAAATCTTTAATTTAAGATAGCAGTGGAAGCAGCTGTAGTCCATTGTACGCCATTCCCAGCTCCTACTAACAATGGATATCCTGCTTATGTCACACTTTGAGTTTTATCCAGATTTGAGGATCCATGCTTTGTAGAATTACAGATATATATTTGAAATTACAGTTCTTAAAGTGTGCCCTGTTTCTTTACAGAGCTTTACTTTTCTTTATAAGCACTTTAAAAGCTTTTGATAGAGTTATCTCCATTTTTTGGTGAGCTAAGATTGTCGCTGCTGTACTGGAGTGCTCATTAAAGCCTCTGCTTAAATCCTGGCTCAGGGCAGAGAACCAGAACCAAAACACAACTGCACAACCACAGTCTCTCTTCTTCCTCCGCCCAAAGGCTGCTGCTGCTCCACTCTCTGTCACTCTGTGGCAGGGCAGCAGCTGGGGGCTGCCCGGCAAAAGCTGTGCCAGTTGTATTATAGCATAAGGCAGCAATTAATGCAGAGTACCTCTGCTGTACATTCTCTATAAGCCAAAGCAAGTGTAAATTGCCATTTAGATGTGATGTTTTCTTCCTAAAACACCTGAAGAATCTTAACGGATTACAGTACCCTACAAAATGGCTTTTGTAATTATGCTTATTTACTGCTTTGAAGCCTGTTGGTTAAACACTTCTTGACAAACGTTTCCAGTGTTTCTACTGGGATCACTTCATATTTGGAGGAGACTTTGCATCTGACAGTATGACATTTATTAATTTCCTTGGCAGTAAGGAAAGCTAATATTTGCATCCTTTGTTTCATACAGACACACTCTTAATAGAACAGGTAGCAGAATCAGAGAATATAAGCAAATTGCTCACGTCAAAGAAAAGATACCCTGGTGTTCATTTAGTTATTATTCAAGACATTTCTATCAAAATGCTCCAGAGGCAGTGCAAGGCTGTAGTGATGGGACTGCCCAGGCACCCTGACAGCTTTACGAAAGGAGATGTGAAGTAAGCTGTCCCTGGGACTTCACTTCCCCCGTCCTCATCTCTCCAGCTGCCTATGTAAGGAAATTTGTAGTGCTGCTTTTTATTAGGTTCTTCAAACCATGCAGAGGAGGTCCCAAGGAACGTGAGCACATTGGCTCATGCATTGGTGAGCAGGGATTATAAGCAGCTTTCCTCTTCTGTTGCCCGTTTGTGCTGGAGCAAGTCTCCAAGTGCCTGGAAGCTTGCAGACTTTGCTTTATCCTTGCATGCCCTGTGGATTTTAGCTGTCAGAGAAGATAGCAAAAGGGTGAGAGGAATTGGGACGGAATCTGCCTTCCTGTGGCTCATGGGAGAGCCAGCTGGGACAGAGGTCTCTGCTCCAGGCACGTGTGAGGCAGCAAGAACGGTACCGTTTCAGCTGGCTTGAAGACCATTAGGCCTGTAAGTGAAGGAGAAGGCATTTGTATTTCTTGAGTTGACCAGGAGGTGCCTGGAGCAGCCTTTTGCAGTGCTTTGGGAAGACCAGAGCACAGAGAGCTGTCCCACCGTGAGTCATGGAGATTGAGCCCCACCTTAGGCCGACGCGGTTGGGAAGGGGGAAGGCAGCAGCAGCAATGGGCTGTGCTTGGTCCACAGAGGCAGAAATGTCTCTAGTGCTGTCAGCTCACCAAATTTAATTTTTAGAAGAAATAAAATAACCATGGCAATCCAGTTAATTCTAGCTAGAAATTCACAAACTTAACTGAAAAATCTCATCGTGAAAGGTTACAAAAGGTGAATTGCTTCTATTTTTTTTCTGGCTGTGATTATCAGCAGTTTTATACCAGTAGTGGGATTTGTAGGTGCAGAGGAGGAGCTTTTGTGCAGAGTTCAGTTGCATGAATCCCACACAGAGGTTTACCCATCTCTTTCTAGAGGGAAATGCATACAGGCAGAAGGAAGGGTGGAAGTGGGAGCAGGAAAACAACATAGGAAAAAAGATGGTGGGAAGGGAAATTAACGCATATTTGCAGTGTGCAAATCCTTATAACCTTGCCCAAAAATTGGGGATCAAAGGACTGGGAAATTTTGCTTACAGTGCTTCTGAGATTGATCAAAATAATGCCAGAAAAGCAATTTCTGCTTCTCAGCCTTGATCTGTTACAGGAACTGTACACAGCCTTAGAAACATTCCCATCCATCGCTTCCTTCTGTGAATAGATGGTTAAGATTTTAACTCTTACCTCAAATTTCCATCTGGTAGCTCCATCTTATTCATCGCTTGAAGAGGTCATACAGCCGTGTGCTGATCAGTAGGATTAGCAGCTCATTTTATTTCTAGTTATGGGATAAGGATAGAAAAGTATGCTGAGTGCAGAAAAAGAGCGGAAATTATGGGTAGGCTACAGCATTTTAGTGGTCTCAATTCTGACACGTAGAAGGGTTTTTTAGATGCTTCTCCAGCAGACTCTGATTGTGCTTTGGGTCCTTATGAGAGGGATTCATCTCCTAACGTTAGATGTCTGATCTCAGTTCCTCATTGCCTGGAGAAGGAGACAGGTTAGCCCCTCTCTATCCCCAAAGACACCCGCACTCCTACCTCTCTAGGATGTCCTGCCTGCACCAGGCAGAACTCGGATGCTCCTTTAGTGACCACACACCATTGCATGTTGTTACTGATGGAAAGCTGGGCACGCAGCAGAGCACAGCTGAGATTCTCTTTAACGTCAATCCCTGTTGGATGGAGATTGGGCTCGGAGCTACTGAAGGCGAAAAGGCTCCCAAGTGCAATTAGAAAAAGTAATTAATTTATTGTAATTTATTTATACATATTTATTGTAATTTATAAAATGCATAACTTTTCTATACGTGCCTGGAAGGGCAGAAGCAGATAAATATTCAATTTTTTTAAAATAACTGACGAAATTAGCTTTAATTAAAAGCACTTAGAGCAAATATATTTCAGAGTCTTGGTTCTCCAATAACTTGATGAGATGAAGTGGCTGCCAAGCGCACGTTGTTGGACTACCTGAAATTTTAATTCCAGCAGGCTTCCCTGGTGCAGCTGTCCATCAGGCTTGCAAGCAAGAGTACACCACTCAGCACTCAGCTTCATATCTGACAAACGTCTCATTTGTGTGTTAATGTTGAGTTGTGATTTCCAGGGAAGGCTTTCAGTGTGTTGTAAAGGGCCTTACTGGCAGATTGCAGCTAAATTGATGCTCGCCTCACTAAATATTTACCCTACACATCCCACTTAATATGTCCAAAACCAGGCACACTGTGAAATCCTCAAACCTGATTCTGTGCTTGTGAAAAAGCCAGGAAGCTGCTCATGTCAGTATGGAGCAAAGCTCAGCACTGTGTGAGCCCCCAGCACCCACCCCTGCTCCTCCAGCCCTCCCCGTGTCTCCTTATACAAAAGGGAGCCCCAGCACCAGGGCAGTGCTGCAGTTGCCCCCCATTTTACCTGCTGCCCATTCTCCTGCAGGGCTGCCCGTGGCCCAGAGGGGTGGTGGGAGAGTCTGAGCTGGGCTCCCAGCTTGGGTCAGCTCACTCCTGGGCAGTGCTGGGGGCAGGGAGCACTCCATATCACAGCTGTGGAGTGTCCCATGCATCTTCACCTGTTCCTTGCTATGTAATTTACCATTGGGAAAGCAGTTCTGGGTTAGGACAGCCAAGGTAATGGTATTTGTGCCCTTCCCCTGACTCATATGCATATGATGTGCTAAAGCCAGTGTGATGGCAGGGGATAGATAGGAGACCTCACAGCTCACCTGTTTGTTTGTTTGTTTTTCCCCAAGCTTGTTCTCCCGACGAGTTCCAGTGCAGTAACAAGACGTGCATCTCCATCAACTTCGTGTGTGATGGTTACAACAACTGTGGTGATGGCAGTGATGAAAGGAAATGCTCCCCTCTCACCTGCAGCCCCAATGAGTTTCAGTGCAACAACAGCGTGTGCATCCCAGAGCTGTGGGTCTGTGACAACCAGGCAGACTGTGAGGACCATTCGGATGAGTCTATAGAGAGGTGTGGCTATGATGCCAAGGCCTTCAACACCTGCGCTGCTCACGAGTTCCAGTGTGGCAATGGTGAATGCATCCTCCTTAACTGGAAGTGTGATGGGGACGAAGACTGCAAGGACAAGTCTGACGAGCAGGACTGCCGTGAGTGTGGGCAGGGCTGGGGATTCTGCTTTGGTGGGGAGGGCAGCCCCTCTGGGTTGTGTTTTCAGGCAGGGCTTCGTTGCAAGTTGTCTGTGCAGCACCTGTCTGCCAAGGAGCATTTGTGCCCTAAGGCATGGCCGGGTGCTCAGCCCAGCAGCGTTAGGTGTATTCCAGAGTCCTATTTTGTTGTTCTGTCAGGATTCAGAGGAGGGCTGCAAGAGCTGTTGAATGGCACCATGCCTCAGAGAAGGTGTTTCACTAGAAATGGAGGGAATGGGAAACATTTTTAAAGCCCTCAGGCTGCATGGTGGGGTCACAGCCTGAGTGTTAGAAGCCACAGTGCTAAAGGGAATATATGATCAGCAGAGAAAAAATAATTAATTTTCTACCTCTGAAGTTCGAGAATACCGAGCAAGGCAGCACCTCTGAATAATCCAGTCTGAAATGCACTTTGAGCTTGGCTGTTACAGGGACAGAGCTAATAAATAATGGATTTCTTTTCAGCTGGCTTGATGCATTTAACGTGGTGTTGTTGGTGTGCACAGTATTTTGAATGCTTCATCCAATTTTAGCCACTAAACTGTTCAAGCTGGTCACTTATCTGAGGAGGGAGATGGCAAGAAAATAAGAGCAAAATGTTTTGCTAAAATATTCATAATCACAAGATTGGAATAAAATAAAATATTTACGTAGCTGCATATATTTAGCAGCTCTGACATTGGACCACCTCTGGGAGGAAGGCAGCAACCAGCTGCAGAAAGCAGACATTTTTACAAAGGTGTGTGTGAAAATGTCCAACTTCACCAGCACCACCTTTCAATAACCAGGACAGCACTGAGTCTCAGCTGGTGACCTCAGAGCAGCTTGCATGGGAGAGCCCTTCAAGGACAGGAACAATCAGACGCTCTCTGGGGCAGAGATGCAAATTTGGTGATTCCTTTAGCAAGAGGAGGAGGCAGTAAGACCTGACAGACTCCAGCAGGTGCCCAGCTGAGCTGGGTCTGCCAAGACACGGGACCCAGGAGGAGCAGGGCGGTGACAGCAGCCCTGTTACAGAGCAGCTTCACCAAGTAACACCTCCAGGTTCCCCAGGGCAGCCTCCGCGGGGCAGAGGACACAGCCGGACAGGGCTGCAGCACAGCACGGTGCTGACAACCAGTGGAGGAAAGAGGAAATGTGGCTGAAGAGGGAAGAAGCCTTGAGACCATTGTATCTCTGACTAGGGGAGATTCAGTGCCTGAGGGGTTTTTTCCTTCTGACTCTCAGTACAGCACATTATGCAGCTTATCTACCCAGGAGGAACAGACACGTGTGCTGCTTCTGCTGCTCTCAATCCAGGAAGCCAAGAAATGGTGGGACTCCAGAGCCCCATGTTTTAGTTCCTGACACGCTCCTTTGTATAGGATTGTCTGCTTTGCACCTGTGCAAGTTTGGGATTTTTGTGCCACTGAGCTGCACAGCCCCGTCACTGCTTACGCTGCAGGTAGGAGATCTCCAGGTCAGCAGCCAGCAGAGAACCCATGGCACTGAATGCAAATGCAGCCCGTGAGTCCACTGAGTCAGAGGCAAAAGTAATGTTGCTTCCCCATCCTAACTAAAGCTGTAGCTTGGGTGCACGTGCCTGTGGTAAGAAAGTGGTATTTGAGTGCATTGCTGTTCCTTTGTTGGACTGAAGAGTTTAGGGATTGGCCTTTATTATTTTTTTCTCACCTCCAGAACCTCCTTTTTTGAGATCAGCATCGCGTGGCACGCAGGGAGTTACAGCTGTGTGACAGCACTGCATTCCCTTAGCAACAGCAATGGCACAAGCACTGCTGGCTTTGACTTGATTAAAACTGAGGACACCAGCACTGTGCCTTCTCTTAGGGTTTTTGCATTGTGTAAAACAGAAAGATGGGAGTTAATGCTTTAAAAAAAATGTCACGAGGCCATCACTGGGTATCTGTTGTAATTATTTTGAGGTGATAAATGAGTAGAGCAGGAATGACGGGTGACAGCTGGTGAACAGGTTTTGGCAGCAAAGCCAGCAAATAAATAGGAAGGAAGAAGTCATTTCAGGGAAGCTGTATGAGAACGTTGGATGGTTGGTTTTTTGCCTAGTGTGTATATTTAAATGTGTGTGTGTGTATGTATGCACACGTATATAAAATGGACGTTAGGTTGGATTTAATATTCTCCAAATGGTTAGATTTTAAAATATCCTCTGCCCTCTGCAACTCAGGAGGGAGGATAAATAATGCCTGACAGCTAGAAAACAGATCTCTGACCTCACACTTTCCTGCCTATGTTTCCTCATCAGTAAAACGGGACTGATGTGTTTTGCAAATGCTGGGGTTTTCTTGAGCTTCAGTTGACTTTTTTAGGGGGGAAAGAAGCAAAAGACAGAAGAAATAGAGGCTCAGACCTGGAATCTGGAATATATCTGCTGAATTTGAGCAGTACAGCTTTGTGCCCAATATTTGCAAATGGAGTGTGTCTGAGTGTACCAGATAATTTAACAGGGCTTTGGTAAACTGTTTCATATTTAATTAGCGGAGCAGCGAAGGTGACTATAAAACTGCTGAAATGTCACTGATTTAAACCCCCTAAAACAGCAGTTTTCTGAACAACTTGTGCAAGTGAACTGTGCAGCTCATGTCTGTGCCTGGGACACTGCTCTGCTTTGGGCAGGGCCCCAGTGGTGGTCTGCTGACAGCCGTGCCCATGGTGCCGGGATGGGTTTGTCTCCCAGCTTCAGGATAATAAGGTTCCTGGCCCTCTCCCCTCATGTGAATGTTCTGCAGGCTGAGTATAAACATCACACTCTCCCTTCTCCTGTTGAGAGATTCACCAAAGTATAGAAATGCTGTATATTCATTCTAATACCTTTGTGATCAGTAAGAGCTGTCACTGTATCTGCTCTTTTCGGATGTTCATTAAGAGGCTCAAGGGCCATTTCTCAAAGGTCTGAACTTCCACAGCTCTGCTGGAATGAGAAGCAAGCCAGGAAACCAAGCCTGGTCTCCAGTCCTCCGACTCTTCGCGAAGAAAGAGCTTTGTGCAGATGTTGTACAGTCCCACATCTGTGTTTTGCAGTCCCTTTACCACCTGAGCCTTCCCAATCTGCAGCCGTTGCCTTGCAGATTTACTTCATAAACTGGAAACTTGCTTCTGCCCCAGGACAGACCAGGCTCCTGGTGGCTTTAAATGCGTGTAGCATATTTGCAGAAAATCAATACCTGTAGCCAGAAATGGAAGACCATCCCATCCTGTCTCCACAGAACAGAAGTTGCTACGGAAAGGGTAAACTTTTCCATGCTGGGAGGTGAAGATCAGAAATAATTGTAGCAAGGGAATGTGAGGCTAGGCGTTAGGAAGAGGTTTGCAACGGCCGAGGTTTAGCTTGGAAGAAGCTGGGATTGTGTTACAGGGAAAGTGGTCTCTCCACCATCAGGGCTTCTGCCAGGGCAGTGAGTGGTTCAGAGAGAAGTGCCTCAGCCTCCCTACGGGACCTGAGTGCCACCTCCAGACCTGAGGTCTGTGGTTCTCCCAGACCACAGTTTCACTTCCCCTCTCCTTCATTAGAGGAGCAGTTCCCAGGTGCTTGGCTTGGAGCTGCTGGATGTCCCACTGAGGTTTTGCATTTCTGTATCTGGGTTTGTTAGCAGAAACACTGTGACACAGCTGGTCCCATAACTGCTCTTATTGCGTGCGATTTTATTCTTGCTTTGCAACTCTTTCTGACTGTAGTCCACATGGCTTTCCTCTCCATGGAGAAGTGCTATTTCCTAACCTTTCTCCTGTGAATACTGTGTGTTTCTAAGGCAGGATTTCCCCCTTCCCACACCAGCACTGCAGTTGCAGCTTTTCCTGTCTTTCACACCCTTCAAATGGCTGCAGGCACCTAGGGCTTAGTCCAGCAGTTACGAATCTGGATCCTGCATCCCATGGGATGCCATCACCAATAACGGTGAGCCTTTAGGCATACTAATACTTCATGATATTGACACTAACCCACTTTGTATCTGTGGCTCTTCTTGGGTTATCTGAAAGTAGTAATTTTTGTATTAGAACCAGTTTGTCAAATTGTCAAGGAAAGTCTGCCACGTGGCTCTCGCCTCCCATGCAGTAACATCAGTGCTGACCTCCTCCAGCTATTCAGAGGCAGTGATTTTCTGTCATATGGTACCAGGCTGCAATCAGCAAGATGGAAAGGTTAGAATCAAGAGCTCTCCAGGGTGTGCTGCCTTAACAGGATTTTAACTAAACATCTGGAAGATAGTCCCCTTAGAAATAAGACACATAACGTGCCTCAGGAACGAGTAGCCTATTTTTACCAGCAAGCTGCAGGCTGCAGCCCTTTGCTGGCTAGCCAGTGCCTGTTGGCCCTGTCAGTGCAAGTCAGATCCCATCTGGGACGGTCTCAGTGTAACCTTGAGGAGGGAAATGTGGCTTCTTTTAGCATGATCAGAGCAGCAATCTGATCTATTTTTTCCCCAACTTTGCTGTTCATCAGATCTGTTTTGAGTCTGTAATAACAGCAACAGGGCAAATGAGCATCAGGCTTGAAATCTGACCTGACACCATGGAGATGTTTCTGGCCTGTAAACCCAAGAAGCACCAAGCCATGGGGCAGTGGAGCTCCTGCGCCTTCCAGGCTCTGTGGTTAGCTCACGGGCATTCATTGACCCAAATGACCACGTCTGTCACTCGCTTCATCCCTGGTGTGACCACACTGGCTGTAGCAGATGCAGCATACACGTATCTTGTCTTTGACCTTAGGCCGAACATGTTTCAAAATATATCTTAAAATACAAGGATGGTAGAGGGGGATCAGGGATGTTGGGGGGCACAGGGCAGTGCCTGAGGTCGCTGCTGCCTGTTGCTTTGGTGGAAGCAGTTCATCTGAAGGAGGGCACAAAGCTCCTACAGTGTCAGATAAAAAGGACCACACAAAGTTCAAGTGCTGTGTGGATAACACTTATGTGTGTTTTTTTAAAGCTCTGGTGACCTGCAGACCGGATGAATTCCAGTGCGGGGATGGGACCTGCATCCATGGAGCAAAGCAGTGTGACAAAGTGCACGACTGTCCTGACAACAGTGACGAGGCAGGCTGCGTCCAAGGTATGTACAAAACAGCACTGCGTTCCTTGTGCTAGGTTTTGTAAGTCCGCAGGGGCTTGGTGGCCACTGCAGAAGGAGGAGGCCTGCGTTGCTCCTCTGTGCCACGATAGGCTGCTTCCTGCAGAGAGCTGTAAGCTGTTCTGGCAGTGGGGTTGCTTGGGAGAGATGGTTGCGCTGACCAGGCAGACTGCATTCTTGAAAAGTTCCTCGCCTCATACTCAGTCTTTAATGTTCATTCGCTTAATCTCATCCCATTTCTGCTAATGACGCCTTCTTGAAGCTCTGTGTCAGGCTTTTTGTTGTCTTGAGCCTCACCTAACTTAGTTGCTTTCCTCTCTTGCCCGACATGACAGAGTCAGCATGTGAAAGTCCCAGCAAGTTTCAGTGTAAGAGTGGAGAGTGCATTGACGGAGGCAAAGTGTGCGATTCACATAGAGACTGCAGGGACTGGTCTGACGAGCCTCTGAAAGAATGTGGTACAGTACTTGCCTTCTACGTGTTGCTCCTGTTGTAACTGCTTCCCCTCTCCTCCATCTGGTGCTCACAGCTTTGAGTGTAACCACATGTAGCTGCTAATGCTATTTCTCACTCTGCTTCTCTTTCCTTGCCTTTATTCTCTCTTCACCCTTCACATGAATATAATTAGTAGCCCAGTCTGATCATCTGCCAGTGTGAACTGTGCCCTTCTCAGTTCAGCTTTTAATCTTGGAGGGATGTTTGAGTCGAGCACAGGATTAGCAACCCGGAATTCCTCCTCTTCCCAGACACTGGGGTCCTCCACAGCATTGACCAGTTCATTTGGCCTCGCTGCCAAGAATTACCTGTGAATTACTGAAAGGTGAACAAAACATCATAAAGGTTTAGCACTGGTGACGTGCTTTGAAGGTGAAAGCACACAGTGAGTGGCAGCATCCACTAAGCAATGACTTCAGTCACTGCTGGGTTTGTTGCCGCGTCCTGTGGAAGTTGCTGTCTGCAGTGTTCTGCTGGCTGTGGGCTACTGAGAACAACCAGGCCATGAGAGCCCAGTTTGCTCCTGGGCTGTGGGAGTCAGCAGAACAGAAAGCTGCGGGTTGGAGAGCTGAGCCTCTCCATCATTTCTCAGCAGGCATTGTGGGTGCCAGCGCCAACCTAGAGCATCACTGCCACACCATTGGTTCTTCCCCAGGGGCAGAAATGCCTCAGACAGGCTGCTGTGCTGTCCCTTTCCGTGACTTCATGGAGCACCAGTAGCATGGAGCTCTGTGCCTGCAGCTTAAATATCTCCCGTTCAGGAAGAGTTGCCGGCTTCTCTGTACTGGACAAAAAGTGTGTGAATTCCCAGAAAGGATGCTCTTACCCTGTGCTTTCAGAACATCCTTGCTTTCTTCTGCACTAATCCACATCTCCCTGTCTTTCTGAGAGGGTGTTGCTACTTGTCTGCCTGTGGAGGTCTCACTCAAAGCCAGCAGCCCAGTTGGCTGAGGAGACTGGGCTCAGCCTTAACCATGGTGCTGTGACTGCCTCGTTGTGGTCCTAGGTTGGCAGCTGAGTGCCATTTGAGTTAGGAAGCTGTGCAGAGAATGGTCTCCAAAGGAGACATGCTTCTTTAAGACTGCAGAATGATGTAAATTGCTGTGAATTTTGACATGCAGCCACAGGTAATCTGCACAGCAGCCCAGGACATGCAGGGTGTTCTCCTCAGCTCGGTGTGTCTGTACAGCTGCGTGCTCACCTTTGCAGTGCCCTCCAAGATTCCCCAGAAAAGCACTGAAGGGGCAGAACATCACTTGTCTCACTTTAAGCAGGCAGTGAATATGATGCTGAAGTTTGGGTAATGGGCAGCAGCTGTCCAGCAGAAAGAGAGCTATCTCTGCTATCTCTGCCTGTTCCTCCTCAGCTCCTGCTGAGAAGTGCAGCAAGTGAGCCGACACCTGATTTACAGTCTCCAAAATTATTCCACAAAGCACCTCTGAAAGAAGAGGAAACATTTGCATGAGAGTTTGCTTGTTAGTTGAAACAGTCTTTGTCGTGTTTTGCAAAGAGCCGTTGTGCATGGATATGATGCAGTTCGCTAGAGGCCTGTGCAAGCACAGGAATAGGTGATGTCAGTTAACATCATTGAACAGTGCCAACATACAGTGTGACTTCATGGACACTTTCCTGGAGCCCAGTGAACTTGCTCTGTTAATAACTTATTGATATCTATGTACGTGTGTGTCTCTGATAGGAAGGTGGGGTTCTCTGACATGGTATCTTCCTAGCCTGCTGTCTTTAACTGGCTTGTGGTTGTTTTCATTTACTTTCAAGAGCAGTGGTTTAATGGCTGTGCTGCACTGCTCACCTGCATCACGCAAGGAAGCAAGAAGTCAAAGACAAATGAAAATTTTGCCTTTAAATTGCATTAAGAAATGAAGTAAATCAGTTTTGCTTGTTCCACTGAACCCACCATCCCTGAAATCCCACAGCTTCTGTACAGCAGCCTTAAGGAGAAAACTTTCTCTTTACCTTCTAAAGGATAATTACAACAAGAAGTGGTGTTATTTCTGACAGAAAATCAACTTTCTTCAATCTCTCATTCTAGTTAAAAAGACACATTTAGTCTATTTTTCATTTCAGCTCTAGAAAGAAAGATCAGAGAGGTGGCCTTGGATTAGGCAGAGGCCCAGGAGGGGGTGGGGGCTGTTGTTCCATGAATTGCACACTTGGGCTGCTGCAACTCAGGCGTTGCTGGAATTGTCACTCAGATCCTTCCTTGGTGCTAGATGGGAAAATAGTACAGTAGTTCAAAACAGCTGGCCTCTGGGAGATGAGACTCCCCTAGCGTGAATTATTAACGCTCAAAGAGACCGTTCAGAAAAGTCAACATTAACCAGTGCATGGGGAAGGAGTCATCTCCTGGAGAACACCCTTAGGTCCCTTGGAAATGCCTCACATCTGGCAGAACATGCTCCAAGCAGTGGGTTTCTGATGGATGAGATGCAGAGACGCACAGATGCTGTGTCCCCAGGGCTCCCCATTCATATAGCCACTAGCTTTCAGTCCAACTGCTCCTAACAGCATTGGTTTGGAATAATAAAGAGCAAGGAAAGAGATATGGCGATGGCTTCCTTTCTCTGAAGTCACTCATGTGCTCTATGTGGCCAACACCTGGCTACCAGAAGCTGGTAGCTATGGGAAAATTTGAGTTTGACCTTTCTTAATTTTATTCAACCTTATGACTAGAACCCCTCCTTTACCACAGATAACCTGTATGCCTCTTCCAGGTGTTAACGAATGCTCTATGAACAACGGCGGTTGCTCGCACATATGCAAAGACTTGAAGATAGGCTACGAATGCGAGTGCCCGCCCGGATACAAGCTTCTGGATAAGAAAACGTGTGGAGGTAATTTACATGCAAACAGCAGTCCCTTGTGTTTCACCATACAGAGACGTGATTATATGCACTTCAGCATTGCTCCATCACAGATGGTTTGATTTCAAGTTATTGATGGGTTTCAAACGCTCCTTTCAGACATAGATGAATGTGAGAATCCAGACGCTTGTAGCCAGATCTGCATTAATTACAAGGGGGACTACAAATGCGAGTGCTACGAGGGATACGAGATGGACACCCTGTCCAAGAACTGCAAAGCTGTAGGTAAGGCAGCCCAACAGGCTCTAAACTCTGACTGCTCAACATCACAACTCTGATAAGAAAACACGCTTGCAGGGCTGAGCCTAGGGGAACAGAGGCAAAAGTTAACTAGCAAGCAAAGGCATTAATCTCAAGCAGCACGGAACTGCTGCAGTGATAGCAGATGTGTCTCTAGGCAAGAACTACTGATAGTGCAGATCAGAATATTTTAGCGGTGTGCAGAGCGAGATTGTGATCACTAGTTGGCTGTTTGAAGCTGAAACTCAAAAAGAAAGCCTCTTGACAGGTTTCACTAAAAACAGCACAGAAAGAAATATTTACTGGTAGTAGTGTTAAAAGAAAACAACCCAATTAAAACATGGTAGGTTGCCACCTCTCCACCTGCCCAGCCTCATACACAAATACCAATGTGAATGCCATCAGCTTGCTTGGGCTTATTGCAAAAATGAATGTTAATGTCAGAGGGATTGCAGCCTTTCTGAGAGGCTGTGGCCTGGGCTGGCCTGAGAACATGACTGCTGTTGTTGCAGCATGACCAGCACCCAGGCTGCAGGTTCTGGCCCACAGAGGATAGATGTGAGCTATGTGAGCCCAAGTGCTTGGTTGGATGGTGCAAGGTCTGCATGTGTGTGACAGCCTAAAATGCCTTCCTAGCAACGAGTTCCTGGCTTTGCTGGATTCAGTGTGGCTCTGCCATGCCTTGGTCTGGCTGCCTGCCTTTCCTCCAGCTAGCCTGGAGGGCTTTCTCTTCCTTGCCCTGACCATGAATCACCAAAATCTGGCCCCTGGATTTTGTATCTAAAATGTATAATTGAAAGTGAGGACATTCCCCAGAGGCTGGGTGACAGGGCTGCTGTGCCCTGTGTCTGTATGTGTTAGCTGTCTACATTTGGCCAGAAGCCTCTTAGGCCTGCTGCTGGCACAAAGCAGATCCGTGACTTACTGCTCTTCGCTTTGTTGTTGTTTGAGGAAAGAACGTATCCAGCCTTTAGGTCAGCTGCTAAAATAACAAATGCACTTTTTTCTGCGTCAGGAAAGAGTCCCTACCTGATCTTCACCAACCGCCACGAGGTCCGCAAGATAGACCTGGTGAAAAGGGACTACTCTCGCATCATTCCCATGCTGAAAAATGTCGTGGCGCTGGATGTGGAGGTGGCAACAAACAGAATATATTGGTGTGATTTGTTCTACCGAAAAATCTACAGGTAAGGGCCAATAGAGAATGCGTTTTGGTACCTTTCTAGAGCTGTGCTTGTTTGTAAGGATGATATGCAGAGAACAAGGCAGGATGCAGCGAACCTGGGGGCTTTTCTTCCCTTATTGCATTACCTGTTGTGGCCCGGACTTCGTACGCTTTTCAGGAGTTGATAAAGAAATCAGGGGTTTGTGCAGTTACTTGGCTTGCGAACGCTGGAAGGCTTTTCATCAGGAATAGATCCCACTGCATTTGTGAATTACATGTGGACTCTTGTTTACTGAATGATCATATTGCCAAGGGAGGCTGCTGCTGTGCTGTGTGCTTCCTGTATGTGAAACCACAAAGGACTTGGTGTCTGAAGGCACGAAGGAGGCAAGTGGTGGAAGCGAGGATACTGGCTGACCACTGGAGGCTCTGCTAGATTAGATGAAAATCCACAGCACTTGACCACAGACTACATTTCATATCCTATAATTTGTTTCCCTTTTCTTTTCAGCTGTTTTTATGCATTCATCACAATTATTATGTACTGGAGCTTGTAAGAGTGCCTAGTCAAAAATGCATTTAATTTATGCACTGAAAATTCACCATGTATATTCTGATTTGCATAGCTATTGCACCCTATTGCAGCTTCAACAGCAATTTGTTTTGGATTTTAGCTAACGATCAGACAAAAGGGTTGATGGGTTTCAGTGCACAGGAGCCAAGCTGAGGTTTTTGCAGGCTGTGCTAGCTCTCGCACCACTGCCAGGGAAATTTGCCCAGGTTGCCCTAATTATTAAGCACTCAAGTAGCCGGGCAGCAGCCCTGTGTGGCCCTGGCAATGGGGAGGTGGCTCAGCAGTGAGCTACTCCCACTGTGTCTGATCCTGCAGGCATGGGCAGGGTGGGTAAGGGCTTCATAAGCACACAGAGAATTATTTAAGACACACTGCTCCTTCTGCAGCTCTCTGACAGTTAATGCCCTGGGACTGAGGGCCCCGAGCAGTGTTCATGCCCTAAGTATGACTGTACCAAGCCTGGTTCCTTTTCCAAACAGCAGAATTTTTATCTTTCTCAGTCCTGCTTGCATTGCATTAGCTTTATTTTGAGTCCTATCTTTTCTGCAGAGCTGTGTAATCATCATTTCTTAACAATTAATGCTGCTGTTGGAGGTGCTGCTGATATCACTAATATGAAGCACTTCTAAAGAGAAGGCCACCATATGCCTCCAACAGAGGAGTCCACCACAGGAGTCCTGTGGGTAACAGCAGTCTATAGATCCCCTCTTCCTTGACACTCACTTCACTTCTCTTTCTGCCATTGAGGTGTTGTCCCCCCATCAGGGTGTTAGAAGATATTTTACTAGGTATTTAGTTCCTGGGAGAATCAAAATGTCACTTCTGTATTTCCACCCTCTCGTTCTGAAGCCCCAGCAGCTCCTTGGTTTCTCCACCAGTGCATCGAGTCACATTCATGGCTCAGCACAGCAGCTCAGTGCCGTGTTGGCTGGAAGGTGTGAACATAGCTGTTTCACTGGGGAGGAATTAGCTGGGCTGGAACGGCACTCAGAACGTGTGGTGCTCATCAGACCAAAATAACAGCAGCTTGGGAACACAGCCACGTGCTCTGCAGAACCCCTAATGGCACCATTCGTTTGGTGTTGGGCCAGAGAGAAACCCAAGGCATTCCTCGTAACACCTGAAGGTGCAGCACCCGCTGCTAATCTGTGTGGACTCAGCAGAGCCATTCCAGCCTGGGCTGCAGCCCAGAAAACAGCATCGAATCTTCACTGTTCATTCCATGGCCAAAGGCAGGATGGACAGTGAATAGGAGACATCAATCTCAACTGTGCAGGGGGAGAAAAAGTTGGGGTTTTTTTGTTTGCTTTTAACCAAATTCTTCTAAGAGCCAGACAAAGCTCTTAGAAACACCAGTGCAAACTCAGAATTTGTAATTCCATTTAGAATCGCTCTGTGTAATTGATACTGGTATAAATGCAAAATAACAGAATCACCTGTGCTTGTAGGTGTAATACTGGGTTATTCTTGGAACCTCCATGTAGCACTTCCTGCCTTTCATTAGCGTCTTAAAAGATACTGAGGCTGACATGAAGTGAAGATTTTCTTTGTATCTAACAAGAGATCACTTGCCAAATCAGTATAGCTTCATGAATCCCTTTGATGAATTAAAATTAGTTACACAGGTCCTAATTCTGCAACACATGTAAGCACATTTATTTGTATGCTAAATTCAACTCTGTTCAGCAGAGCACTGAAGATTATAGTATTTCCAATGTCCATAAATCCCATTAAATGGTACTACTGAAGTTAATGTGCCCTAAGTCAGATGTTGTGCTAAATTGTGCAGTTGTAGCAGGAAGCTGGTGGAAACATAACAGTTCATGTCCTGCAAATGCCTGCCATCCAGATACAGAGGTAGGACCAAGGTGGAGGAGAAAGCAGCAGCAGGATGCAGTACACAACTGTAAAGGTTTCTCTGTTGGTCGTCTTGCCACATGAGCACTTTCTTCCCGTGGGGTTGGAGTGATGCTGCCAGCACTCAGCCCTTCCTGAGCTCCAGCCCTGTGCACATCTGTACAGCCTTCTCTATGCCATGTGTCAGCCCAGTGACAAATCTTGTCTCCACAGCGCTTACATAGACAAAGCGAGCGACACAGCGGAGCAGGTGATTCTGATAGACAGCCAGCTGAACTCTCCTGAAGGGCTGGCGATTGACTGGGTTCATAAGAATATCTACTGGACAGATTCTGGAAACAAGACTATCTCAGTGGCCACTGCAGACGGGAGCAGGAGGAGGACACTTTTTAACAGAGACCTCAGTGAGCCGAGAGCCATTGCTGTTGATCCCACACGGAGGTGAGTGTGAGAAGGAAATGTTTGTGCTTTTCTGATGGAATTCCAGTCGTCTTTCTGCCTCTCACAAAACTCATGTGCATCACATGTGCCATAAATCCTAATAGATTTACTTATATGTTTAAAGATAAGGGCCTCTGTAAGAGCTTACATAGGACTGCTGAGATGCTTCGAAGAGCTGGTTCAGGTAAATCCTTGCATGGCTGCTGCTGTCAGAGAAAGTTCTGAAAGTTATGTTGGATCGTGGGTCAGGTGGGCCTGAGCTCAGGTGCACAGGTTATGTTGGGAAATAACAAAGTGTGACAGGAGTGCAGGGTAAATGAAGTCTACAGATCCACCACAGACACCAGGAGATAGTTTGGGGTTTTATATTCTGGTGCAAGTTCTGTGGCAGAGTAACCTGTGGGATAGGACCACAGTAGCTCCACTAAATGCGTATCAAGATAAACTGAAGTGACCGAGGGGCTTTGCAACATCAAGCAGAGAGCACTGCAACTCCCTCCCTGATCAGTAGCTCAGATTTCTTACCCTTTGGTCCAATTTACCATCTCCTTGCATCCATCTCTTTTAGGTTCATGTACTGGTCTGACTGGGGAGACAAAGCGAAGATTGAGAAAGCAGGCCTCAACGGCGTGGGGCGGCAGGTGCTGGTGTCTGACAACATCGAGTGGCCAAACGGCATCACGCTTGGTAAGCAGCCGGGTCGCAGCCATAGGATCCACCGTGGCTAACGTACATTTCTTGTTAAGTAGGCAGACACAGCCGGAGTTAAAGCCATCCACGTTCAGCACCACGCAGGTGTGAGGTTTGAAAATGCTGTCCATAAAAGGATGTAGGAGAAAATGTTACTACCACTGCATATTGTTGAAGTGCTACTGCTGTGAACAAATAATGTCCTTTAGTAATTAAGAAATTAATTAATGGCTTGTTTTATTACAGAATTTGTTTTTTGTTGGCACTCATCCACTTGCATTCAGTTTAGTGAATCTCATCCAAAATAAGTGGATCTGCTCCAGGAAGAGACATTCAGTTCACAGCATTCTAAATAACACTGGGCCCTTCCATCCCACTCTTACCTGCACCCTCCCCAAAATCTGTCTATTCTGGGGAGGAAAGTTCCCACCACTGCCATTCCCTCAGCCTGCAGCACAAGGATTTCTGGAACCCAGCATTCTTCATCACTGAAGATGTGTTAATCACACGGCTCCTTTAGAGAGATGTCATTTGAATCCCAGTTGTTATTCTCCAGCCAGAGGCCAACAACTAAATAGGGCTGAGTGGCCCTGAAGGAGCACCTCTGTGAAGCCCGAAGTGCGGCTGGCCTGCTCCTCCTGGTAGCAAAACAACGCTGTCAGTACAGCACGCACGCACACACACACACAGTGTTTCTCCTTTTTAATCTTACTTATAAGGTCTTATCCCAGCATATCTGGGCACTGAGTCAAAATCACAACTAGTGTTAAAAAAAATCTTTTAAAAGCCTAATAATAAAGAGATTAGTCATGCTGCCAGCAGGAAAAAAATGCTGGGAAGTGAAAAAGAATTGTAGAAGCTGTGTGTAATTTTGCTTCGTTGTGTTTTACTTCTCAGATTTGCTGAATCAGCGTCTCTATTGGGTGGACTCCAAATTGCATTCACTCTCCTGCATTGATTTCAATGGCAGCAACAGAAAAGTTCTGATTTCTTCTGTTGATGATCTGAGCCATCCTTTCGGTTTAGCAGTGTTTGAGGTAAGAGTCAAGATAGGGTGCGAACACACTGAAGACTGCAAGAGGTCTCAAAGCTCTTCTTGATTGAAAGCTTTGCCTTTTGCATAGCGCAGAAAGCTGAGTGAGGGTGTCTGCTGCTATAGAAACTGATTAACCTGGTGTGGGTTCAGCAGGGAAAATGGTTTTCTAAAGCCCTTAATCAGGAGCGATGCGTTGCCTCACGTTTTTACCTAATGTAGTACAAGTGAACCCGTGAGCGGCAGGCAGCGCTCAGAGTTACGGCTCCCACATGACTGCAAAATAGTCATGGCTTTCCCTTGAGGTGAACTGAGCCAACCACCCATGCAAAGGCCAAAACTGTTAGCAAGGGACAGGAGAAGCCACTTACTGTGATCAGCAGCGGGGCAGCTGTTCACTGAGTGACGCTGCAGCATGTCCTGTGTCTGCCTTCTGATGAATCAGACTTGAGGGGGGCTGCATGGGCTCAGGGCAGCTGCCCAGCCCACTGCCAGCACTCTGCTGTTCCCAGCATTTTTGTTTCACATGCATGCTTGTGTTGCACTTTCCAGTGCTAACAGAATCCTCAAGGGAGGATGGCCCCGTAAGTCTGGGGGATCGATTGCTTGCGCTGTCCTCTGGCCATCCCAGCATCTGCAGAAGTGTCCTCAAACATTTTCACCTGCGGCAGGAGTCTGAAGGCTCCAGTGGGCAGTATGTGTGCCAGGCGCTCGCAGGGCTCCCCCTGCAGTCACTGTGCACCAGTGCGCTGCTGAGTTGGGGATTTGGCATTAATAAGGTATTATTTGTTCACTTCGTTCAGGAAGGCAGATAGTTCTCTTTCAGCTTCAGCTGCTGCTGTTATGACACATAAATCCTGCCACACATCAGAGCAATGTCTCTGTCCAGAAAACTACAACTCTGATCCCACAAAGATATATGCCTGTCTTCACAAATTATGCTTCTGGCCCCTACTTGAGCTTAAAAACCCAACTGCATTCTTGTATGATTGAACTGGAACTGAGCAGGGTCAGGTCAGAAATCCTGTGTATCTCCTGCAGGACAGAGTGTTCTGGACTGACCTGGAGAACGAAGCAATCTTCAGTGCCAACAGGCTGAGTGGCTTGGACATCTCTGTTTTAGCAGAAAATCTCAATAATCCTCATGACATCGTTGTATTTCATGAATTAAAGCAGCCCAAAGGTAAGACACTCAGGGTCTCGTGGCCTTAAATCAGATTTATTTGAACTACTAAATGAAATGCTTCCTGATGGTTTCTGATGAGAGAAAAAGCACAGGTAATAATGTGAAATCAATGCCTGATGTTTGAAGTTCCTGCATAATTAATTCAACAGCAGCACCTACTGAAAGATCTGCCACTCGTTAATAGCTGTTTAATTAGCGTCTTTGATAACAGAGTTACTCTCATTACTGTGATCCTTTCCATTCATGGCATATTTGGGCCGTACCGCAGCCTGGAGGTGTCAAAGCAAGGTGAGCGTGTGGGGAACAGCACTCAGCGCCGGGCTGCTGAGCAGATAGCAGAAAGAACTGCCTAACAACACTAGGAAGCCAGCTTCTGACCCAGCATAACTGAAACTCTACCTGAGAAAGTTCAGCGAGGAGTACATGGCTTGTGTCCGTCTGCTGTCATTGTGAGCATGTACAGATGCTCTCCTCACTCAGCAGCATCAGTCTGTGAATGTTCTAAATAATTACTAGTGGCAATCAACAAGCCATTCAGATACCATCTTTACTGTGCAGTATCTGAACCACTGGCTTGTGAATGAGTACATTATCACAGAGGCAACTGGAGCTGCGTGAGGCTGTTAATTTTTTATTTGCTAATCTCTCCTCATGGTTTTTATAGTAGTACGTAAGGTTTTACTCCAAAC
Source organism: Pavo muticus (assembly GCA_016647715.1). NCBI lineage: Eukaryota > Metazoa > Chordata > Aves > Galliformes > Phasianidae > Pavo > Pavo muticus. The sequence continues at coordinate 584,517 of JACDJE010000181.1, forward strand.
TGTAAAGATGATTAAGGAGGGCAATTGATCGAGGTAGGGAGTTGAAGAGAGTCGTCTTAGAGGGCTTAACAGTTCTCTGCTGAGGGGAAAAAAAAAGTAACTTGTCTTCTGTCTTTGAATAGCTCCGGACTCCTGTGAGCTCAGTCCCCAGCCAAACGGAGGCTGCGAGTATTTGTGTCTTCCTGCACCTCACATCTCTCCCCATTCCCCCAAGTACACGTGTGCCTGTCCTGACAACATGTGGCTGGGTCCTGACATGAAAAAATGCTACAAAGGTAAATACAATCACATCAGTTGTGCTGTCCCAATAAAACCGTACTTAACAGTGAAAAAAGTGCTCCTGATGGTGGAACACACTGTATGTGTAGCTTTGGAATTCCACATATATTTTGACTTCTGAACACAGCACTGCACCATTCCTTATTGAAAACCTGTATTATTTTTGAAAGCATCATCAGGAAAAAATAGAGGGGAAAGAGGAAAGAAGGGATGATCCCTAGGACTGAAAACGTGAATGGTCATTAAATGGTATACATCTGCCGTGTTAGTGCTCTGCAGATACTGGGTCTGGAAAGGCCACAATCATTGCTGAAGAGACTGGTGGTTACAATATAATTTTCCCTAGCGTGCAGATAATTCCTGGTACAAATTCAGTACCTTCTCAAAAAATGAGTACTTCAATTTCCTAACCATCTTCCAGACAGAGTACTTCACTACTATTAATTAATTAAAGTTTGATTGCAGAAAAAAATTCTGTAGCTGTCGATCTATCAGTTCTGTGCTTGGCAAGTAGAACTGGGATTTGATTTCTGTTTCTAACCATCTCAATCTGCCCCAGATTTATACCACCATTTGTGATTTGCTAATTTATTTCATCACTGCTTTTGCTTTTCAGATCTTCCAACTACTCCAGCTACTGTAGTAGTTCCTACAACTGCAGCATCTCATCCTGCCACTGCCTCCACAGTGACTGCAACTGGCAGAGCCAACACCACCGCTGCCCTCATCCCCAGAGCTGCATCGGAAGCCTCGACTGCCATCCTGAGTTCTCATTCAACCACATCCATCCTGATAGACTCTGAGATGACCACCGGAAACAGCAACTTGTCACAGCACTGTAAGTGAACGAGATTCTTCTTTTCTTTTTCCATTTATACACTGTCACAAAAACTCATGAACTAGTAGGAGACTGTACCGAACAGCTGAGCTATAAAAGGTCTCATGTAGGCACATCTTCTTGCATAGCAGGAGAAATTAGGTATTCTGTATGCAGATGCCTCTGTTCTGATAGGTGATGTGATTCCAGTTGCTTGGGAATTTAGGGCAATCCTGTCAGGCTTTCATCCCATGCGTGTAAAGCTGACTCTAGAGATAAGGCCCTGCAAAATGCACACCAGTCCTTGCCCTGTGCACACTACTAGTCTACCTTGGCTTCAGTGTTGTTTGTAGTGCTGCTGACCTAACCATGAATGAGTCTATAGATGGCTTATGTATTTTGTTTAATTAGCGTTGTGATCCAGCACAAGCTATGAGTGAGACATACTTCCTGTCCAGCTGTAGCCCTGTCAGACATTTGGCATTACTGCAGTCCAAGTCAAGATGCTACTGCTTGGCATGGCTGTGCTCTGTGTGTTAATGTGGCCTGACCCATGAAATACAGTGGAAGTTGTACATTACATGGCACAAAAGTAGTCTGAGAGCATTAACAGGCTCTCCAGTTTTACCCTACGTTATGAGTGAATAGTGAAACCCCAGTCTGTCATTACAGTGCTGTCACATCATCCCTCTAGCTTGTGCTGTCTCATGCAACACTGAAAAGCTGACCTGCTTTTCCAAAATCAATTCTAATCCAGAGAGAAGAATTTATTCTTCAGGACTGCCCTTGAAGACCTCAAACAGATCCAGATTGCTTTAAAAGAGTAACAGATTAAAATACTTTGAAAAAAAACATTTCAATAATTGGAACAGGCTGTTGGAAAGCAAAAATAAGCCATCCTGCTTTGACTGTGATGCCTGTTTGAAGCAATCAGTGAACTCGCTTTGTAGTGCATGGGGAAAAATAGAATCTGATTTATAAAATTCGTTCTTTTAAGTCCTGTTTGTGCAAATTTCCTTTCAAATGTAGTAATTAACTTAAGCCATAGATGCTAAGTTCTTTAAGTAAGTATCTATGTTTGAAATAGTCTGGCCTATTATTAGGTAAATAACCTTGTAATAGAACGGTCTGCCAAGGGGAATTATTTAAAAGAATAAATTGCCTTTTAAGTTCCGTGAATTTGATGCATCAGAAGACAAACTACAGTTAGTTTCCCTCCTCTGTATTCCAGCTACTTTAACACAAATATTTTCTGTGCTGATCCCCTATTACTAGAGCTCAGAGCAAACGTTTTGAGGTTACTCTTGCGTGCTGTAGCAGGCTGCAGCAGCCGCTGATGTATGTGGTGACCAGCCCCATAGCTGTACATAATACATGTAGATAAATACACGTGCACATGCACACAGACATGCACACATAGCAGGCACTGCAGTCCTAAGAAACAGCTCAGCTCAACGCAGCCCAGAGTTATGCGTACCATGAGTCTCTTTTTATTCTTCTTCCTGATTATTTCATTCCAAAACTTTTTATGAACTCTTTGGTAACAAATACTTTATGATGGGCAGAACAGCAGCTTACTGGTATAAAGCATTCTTTAGCTATGGCTTTAAAACCTGTGAATGAGTGAAATGATCTGTCCTATTTCTGTAATTACAGATTCAAATAATGGTCAAGGCTTTGATTCAACTGTGACAGCAGCTGTTATTGGAATAGTCATTCCTGTTGGTAAGCTGATTTGATTCCAACATTGAAGGAGATCATACTGAAATATTAGTGTAAATAAACTTTTCTGGCTCTCAAGACTGGGGGGTGGGAGAGAGTAGAGGAACTGCTGAAATGAGTCTGGATTGGAGGCAGTTGTGAAGGATATATGCTTGCATCTCAGCAGACTCCTGCTCTCCCCACAAAACAGGCTAACAGCAGTTTTTCTCCTTTCACCAGTGGTTATTGGCTTGCTGTGCATGGGGGGATACCTCATCTGGAGAAACTGGAAACGGAAGAACACTAAAAGCATGAATTTTGATAATCCAGTGTATAGGAAGACAACAGAAGAGGAAGATGAAGATGAAATCCATATTGGTCGGACTGCCCAGATTGGACATGTCTATCCAGCAGTAAGTATATGAGGAACCTGCTGACACAGATCCATTTTGTTTGTTCATTTGTTGAGAATTTGACTTACAGAATTATCTCCACATGATTATATTGTTAGTTATTTGACATTATTAATTGTTTTTTATCATTATATAATTCAGTAATCATTGAATAGGCAGAAGACTGAACTTGTCTTAAAATATAGTGGTGTATATAATAAGATGCTGTTTAAATGAAGAGCAGCTGTTCTAATCAGTACACACAGTCTGCTTTATATGTGCTGCTTTCCATCTCAAGAGCTCAATATGCGACAACTGATTATTTATCTTCTGAAAGGTTCCATGTTGCTCAGACTGCTACTAAAAGTACCTGAGCTATTTTAAGGATAACTTGGGTTTCTGTACTAGCCAGGGAGAAATTGTATTTTCCATATAATAAAACAGGGCAGAAGTCAGATTTCTCACACGGAGAAGTGAATGAGGTTCTGTAAGAAGTTAAGGAAGTTTGTCTTGGCAACATTAATCTTTACAAAAACGAAATACTTTCTTAGCAAGTCTTTTGTATGCAGAAAAAAAGCGAAATTGTTCTGCATGGCAGCTTGTCTGCATTGGAGCTTCCATCCAAGAGGCAGCCCTCGTGAGATGAAGCACTGGCAGTAATAACTGTGTTGTATTTTTAGAAGAGAGAAAGATCGTGCGTGAGTGAAGGAGTCTAGTTTCTGTAGGAAGGTGGGAACTTCTCTAATGGTTAGCTATGTTACCTGGAGATCACCTAGAACTGCGTCAGACCTTACAAGGAATTCTATCCATCTAACACACAAGTAAAGTGAACTGTCCAATGCCTCTGTAGTAAAACTTTAGGGAGAGACCTCATTTAGGGGAAAAAATCACTACATGAAATAATATTTGTCACCATTACTTTAGGGCAGCAAAGAGATTTTTAACAGCAAATACAGCTTGGAACCAAATTCTGATGCTGTTGCTCATGTATCAGAATTCACAAGTCACAGATTTTCTCCTCAAGTTTGCTTTTCTTCCTTCACAGCGTGTAGCACTGAGCTTAGAAGACGATGGGTTGCCATAAGGATGAAGTTGCTGCTCCAGCCAGAACGCGCCGAACAAATTTTCCTTGGATCACAAAACCTGCTTCTTTGTTTGAATCGTTATTTATGTTGCAGAAGGGTAACCACAGAGTTATAATGAACTGCAAACATCCAAAGGATGTGAGAGTTTTGTATGTATAATCTTTTATACACGTTTTAACTTGTTGCACTACCCATTTGTGATAGTCAATAAGCAACTGCTGAGCTACTAACTCAATGTACATAACCAGCAGGCTGACGGTTCAGTAGCTACTGCTTTATTTTAAGACTATATTTATAGATATTTTGTAAATATACTGAATATGCTTTGTGGCTATCCATCAACATAAGTAAAATAAATTCTGTACAGGCCGTTTAGAAATATTTATTAACAAAATCTGGATTATAAGATCTGATCTGTAAATACAGTAGAGGGGTGAGAGTATTTATTTTTTGTATGTTTGGCTTGCTGTGCATAGATTATCTGTGTATATATCTATCTAGTCTAGATAGATATATAGGCATATAAATATATACATATATATAAATATATACATATATTTTAAAACTACTGGGCTATGTTTATGAAAGTTAGGGATAATTGAATTTTTACCAGGTGTTTAAAGTTTAAGTCTTAAATCTAAAGACACAAAGTAAGAAACAGCTGTACTGTAAGATAGCTGATAAATGACAGCCATAACAGACAGGGCTTCTGTTTCCCAAAGTGGCTTGCAAGGGTTGCTTTCATCTTTTCCAGTTTAGCCAGCTCCACCTGCACTGCTCTGAGCTGAAGAGCTGCTGCTAACAGCATTTCAGGCAGGAGGAGCTCCTGCAGTGACCACATTCTTCATTCTGTACTGTTGCTTTTTACAGGTTGGTGCAAATCTGATTTAGCATATCTTTTCATTTTCTTCTAACTATAAATCTAAATGTTTTCCCCACTAGGCATCCTGCACCTCTCACGTTCATTTAGAATGAGCAGAAACAAAGGTTGAGACGCATTCTTTCAGATACCTGACGTGAGCACTCAGGAAGGCTCATCAGGAAACACAATAACAAAAGGTAGTCCCTTACCTTCTGGATCCTTTCCCCCACTCTCTTCTTCATTAAGTCTCAATTTAGGAGATACTGTGGGGCAGTGTCTTAGTTCACCATTTGTAGAATTCATTGAAGTGCAGCAGCTGTCAAAGTGAATGCGTGCACCTTGGTAGATCTGACAGAGCACGAGACAAGGTTCAGAACTCACAGCTGTACCAATAGCTGATTCCTAGAATTCAAAGGTACCTGAAAAAAACAAAACATCACAGGAAAAAGAAGTTGAAAGCATTCTGGTCTGTCAGTAACTGCCTTTCATTCTCTATGGTTCCCAAACTTTGTTTCTCTCTCCTGCAGACCTCAATAGCACAGTGTTACCATCACCCCATAAGACAATGAAGGAGTCTAAATATGCACCATTTCTCCTAAGAATTACAAGGAGCCAAACACAATTAAGATCAAAACAGTTGACATAATCCTGCCTATTTCTGCAGCAATAAGGAGTCCAGGTACTCTTACATTTACTCCTTTGATGGCAGAAAGATATATTTAAACAGGCTCCTCCTGCTGAAGATCATCACGTTTGTGCTAGCCTGGGACTCCGGGATACTGCTTTAGAAAGGAGAAATCAAGAACAACCTCCCTCTCTTACTATACTAGCTTCCCTTTCCTACACAGCTACTCCCCCCCAGTTCTAGTAGCTTATTTAAAGTCTGAGCACTGAAATGGAAAACACTAGTGTAAGGCTCTGCACTCAGGTTCACAAAGTTTCCTATCACAGCACAGCAGGTGATGATCCTCCACCTCAAAGGGCACACTCAGGCATCTAGGCAAAAAGGCCTTCTCCCAGCTGGTGTTTTTCACCTGTTCCATCCAGCAGAGATAACTGTCCAGTTCCTCCCTCCCTCTTTCTCTCATTCACAGTGGCACAGCTTGCTGTGCAAGCACAGGGTAGCAATGCTGGCTGGCTGGGTAGTTCAGAAGACCCACTGCTTTTTTCTTATCTCATGCTATGGGATCCCAGGAAGTGGATGTACTTAACTACCACTGCACGTGGGACTGAAGTGAGCAAGAAGCTGAGGAAATCTTCTTAGCCTTCTTGCATCAATTACAGCTTTTACATCCTTTTCCCATTTTCCTCCTCCCTATCCCCCCAACACACACACATTCCTTTTAGGAAAAGAAAAACCACAGGATAACGTGAGTTGGACTTGGATTCTTGACTAAGAAAGGAACAAGGTGCCTAAAGACCCAGGGTAGCACTGCCCTACTTACACTCAAACTACTCACTTCACAGCCTTGGTAGACAACATCTAAAGAATCCAGCACCCTTCTGTTCAAACTCTAGATTTTAAGGCAGTAAAGAAGTGATCGGGATACCCAGTTACTGTTCCAAGGTATGAAGCTGTGTCTGCAAATTCATGCACTGTGTGCAGGAAGAAGAACTGAGAGAAGGCTGTCTGTGGTAACACTGTAACTAAACGGACATGTAAATATCTTTGGAAGTTCTACAGTTTTGATACTTTTCTAAGAGCACATGCACACAAACCTGTATAAACCATGTACAAAAGGCTGTGTTTTTGTAAATGAACTCAATGTGCAGTGTTGATTTCAACTAAACACCAGGTTTTTTTTATTTAAGAAATTATTTTAAATAACAGTCCAGGTTGTTAGGATGATATTTAACATTGTAATCACTTCTGATCTGTCTTGTCAAGTTCTGTTAAAGTAAGTTCTTGCTTGGTGCCTTTTGTGTTTCAGTTTTTGGTATGGACAGGAGGAGCAGGGAGGGGCGGGGAGGGATCTGCTGTGTAACACGTGCTGTACTTACATGAATAAGGATTACTGAAAACCAAATGAATACATTTGTAAAGCAGTGCACTGTTTCTATAGAAAGATTAATTTTTTTTTTATCTGAGCCTACTGAACTAATTACATTTTAGTACTTAAAATGCTGTCTCTTAGACCTGGTACTGTATTGCATTCTGGTCTGCCTTTTCCTTAACTCCTAATTGTTAAAACTGGAAGTGGGGCTTAGGGGCCTGCTGGTATACTTTGGCTGTTCTCTTTGGAGTTTCACTGTCTTCAGCAGCTGCTACAGCATCATAACAGGATTAACAAAGACAGGGTATGGTCAGCTTTAAATGAGCAGACTGTTTTGTTCAGCAGGGGGCTGGAACTTGGAAAGTCCCCTGCATCCTAAGCCATTCCATGAAGTGCTAAAGCCTTCAGAAGTAGCGTGTATCTTCAAAGTAACTCCAAGTCATTCGATTAAAATATTTCAATTAAACATTTTAGGAGAGTAATACAGCAGTAGTAAATAGAAGTAATTACCAGAAAAAAACAGAGTGCTCCGTGTCTGATCTAATGGGTGGCAGCCAGCCCAGGCCAGGTTGGAACCAGGATGGGTTTTAAGGTCCCTTCCTGCCCAACACTTCTACGGTTCTATATGATTTTATGTCCACAGAGAGAGGAAGGCACTAACTAAGAAAAATGACACAGCCTCCTGTGAGAGTCCCAAGCCTGTGGCACTGAGCTATGCCTCCTTTAACAGCTGTCTTAACTACCTAAGTTGGATACATGACTCACCATTCAGAGGGATACCACAGTCCATTTGCACATTAACACACACACTGGCCAACTCAAAGCAGTTATTAACAAAACACACTCACTCACTTTGCTGGTCCTGGTGCCCAAACAGCTACAACAGGAGCACTTCAGAGGCAGCTGCAGTGGCTTTGGATGCCCTGGGAACAGCACACAGGTTAACAGAGGTATCCATGAGTCCCGCAGTGCCAGCTTCACACAGCTGTTGGCAGTTCAAGTCTGACATTCATTGTGAATTATCCTGATCACAATAACAACAGAGGTTTCCACTTTGAAGCTGTGTTTCTGCAAAATCTGGCAACTCATCATTATTTCCTGGGGATTTCTCAGCTAGCACATCAGGACCTGATAACAGAAAAAAAATAACAGTCCTCTCAGCAGCAAGACTTGGGAAAAGAAAGATAAGGCTGTGACACAGTGGAGGGCACACGTAACAAGCATCTTGAAGGTTAAAGTGCAATACAAATTCCGCTTTGTGAGGTAAAGGGATTTTCCACTCCTAAATGCACCCACCCACCATAAATATAGCAAAAAGCTCCTACAAGGGAAGCGCTGCATTCCACAGCTCATAAAGGTCTTTAAAAGGTTCTCCACACAAGGACAGAGCCTCACCATGGAACACAGGACTCCAACCAGGGGACTTCCCTGCCAACTCACTGAGTAAATCACATTCAGGATTTTTATCTTCTGAGTCTGCCAGACAAGGGATTAATTAGTAATGTACATTCATACATTTATTCCCCCTTTGGAACATAGCTGAAAGAAACATAGAATCACAGAATGGCCCGGGTTGAAAAGGACCACAGTGATCATCTTGTTTCAACCCCCCTGCTATGTGCAGGGTCGCCAACCACCAGACCAGGCTGCCCAGAGCCACATCCAGCCTGGCCTTGAATGCCTCCAGGGATGGGGCATCCACAGCCTCCTTGGGCAACCTGTTCCAGTGCGTCACCACCCTCTGTGTGAAAAACTTCCTCCTAATATCTAACCTAAACCTCCCCTGTCTCAGTTTAAAACCATTCCCCCTTGTCCTATCTCTATCCACCCTTGTAAACAGCCGTTCCCCTTCCTGTTTATACCTTCAAGTACTGGAAGGCTGCAATGAGGTCTCCCTGGAGCCTTCTCTTCTCCAAGCTAAACAAGCCCAGTTCCCCAAACCTTTCTTCACAGGAGAGGTGCTCCAGCCCTCTGATCATCTTAGTGGCCCTCCTCTGGACCCGCTCCAAGAGCTCCACATCGTTCCTGTGCTGGGGGCCCCAGGCCTGGACGCAGCACTGCAGATGGGGCCTCACAAGAGCTGAGTAGAGGGGGACAATCACCTCCCTCTCCCTGCTGGCCACACCTTTTTTAATGCAGCCCAGAATATAGTTTGGCCTTCCAGGCTGCAAGTGTGCACTGCTGGCTCATGTCCAGCTTCTCATCCACCAAGACCCCCAAGACCTTCTCCGCAGGGCTGCTCTCAAGGAGCTCTTCCCCCAGTTTGTATCGATACCTGGGATCATCCCAACCCAAGTGCAGCACCCTGCACTTGGCCTTGTTGAACCTCATTAGGTTCTCGTGGGCCCACTTCTCCAGCCTGTCCAGGTCTTTCTGGATGGCTTCCCTTTCTTCCAATGTATCAACTGCACCGTTCAGCTTGGTGTCATCCACAAACTTGCTGAGGCTGCACTCGATGCCATCATCTGTCATTTATGAAGATGCTGAAGAGCACCAGACCCAAGACCGACCCCTGAGGAACACCGCTTGTGACCAGCCTCCACCCTGACACAGAACCATTGATCACAACCCTTTGGCTGCATCCAGCCAGCCAACTCCTAATCCATCCAACACTCCATCCTTCACATCCACACCTCTCCCACTTAAAGAGAAGGATGTGGTGAGGGACCATGTCAGAGGCCTTGCAGAAGTCCAGGCAGATGACATCCATCACCCTTCCCCCCTTCACCAAAGCCATCACTCCATCATAGAAGGCCACCAGATTGGTCAGGCACGATCTGCCCTTGGTGAAGCCATGCTGGCTGTCTCAAATCACCTCTTCATCTCATATGTGCCTTAACATAGCTTCCAGGAGGATCTGCTCCATGACCTTCCCAGGCACAGAGGTGGGCTCAGCAGCCTGTAGTTCCCCGAGTCTTCCTTTCTTCCCTTCTTAAAAATGGGAGCAATGTTTCCCTTTCTCAAGTTGCTGGAGACTTCACCAGACAGCCATGATTTTCTAAATATGATGGAGTTCCTGCACAGTTCGGACCTCTCATAAGTGAGTGTTGGTCTTTTTGCAGGAAACGTTACATCTCCAATGTTTTTGCCATGTTGAGGTTCAGCAGATGTGCACTCCAAACCAGCATGGTAAGAAGTGACACTTAAAAATGAGGTCTAAAATACATTTTTTTTTTTCTTCTTTTGGTCATTTAAGAACTATTCACTAAAAACCACTGACAGACTGTCATCGTGATGCCTGCTTTGTCTTTGCAGACAAGGAGAGAAAAACACAGGGCAGGGACAGGGACCATTAAGGTTGTTCCTTTGCCTTACCTACCACTGCCAGTCCAGGACACAGCTACAGATCAGCACTGATGTCTTTAAGTATCACCCCTTTTATCTGAACAACCACTAAATGCAGAACATTGGCTTTTTTCTTTCAGCTGTGTTATCAGTTTACAGAAGCAGTCCTTATAATAGTTTTAATATATAAAGGCACCAACGCATTAGAGGAAAAGTCTCCAAACCATGAACACTAGACTCTAAATAAGAGATTACACTGGGATGCATTCATGTCTGTGTATGAGACAGGACACAGCCCCACCTGTAGGCCTGGATAAATACCTGAGACACTGACAGAAGCACCCAGTGATCATGCTGTCCTTGACTACAGTTTATTACCGTGTACTTTCAGCTACACTATTACAGGGGGTGGCAAGAGATACAGTTTCTGGTATCAGTGAGGTATAAGGGACTATGATCAGGAAACAAACAAAAAACAGCTGAATGGGAGTTACACCTTCCAACAGAGAACATTCAAGAGTTTCTTTTGTTCACAGGGAACTGAAACAAGGCTCCTCCACGTGCATCTGAAATACAGCTCAAATTGATTCAACATGCACTCCTGTTCACAACAGCAGGCGTTTTTACCATCCCCAAACTATTTCAGGCCCTGTAGCCAGGGATGATCCAGCATGGATCAAACAATTCCAGATTTGCTAGGAAAGGTCACATCTTACCACAAGCAACTTTGTGAGAACACTTTCTCTTGAACTCCTCCCTCCAGCCTAAAAAAAGACCAACAAACCCACCCTGCATCAACTCCAGCATTAATTACTCAGTAAGTTACATACAAAACAAGCCAATGATTTCTGGTTTTCCACTGCGTCTTCAATGTAGAAAGCAGGCATACTTTTGGTATCCACTGCACAGGTAGAAAGACTACCCTGAATTAACAGAGGGGGGGAAAAAGGGTAAGGAATGTGACAATATCACTACTGAGGTGGGTCAGTTCTGCACTGATTACTCTGAATTGCAGCTGCACAACAAACTACCACAGATCACACAAACAACTCAAGTCTCCAACATGCTTCCTGCTGATACACAGCCACGTGTCAAACACTCGCTCACATCTCAGCCAAGAAACAACAAAGCAGACTTCACAACCCAGTGCTGCTGTGGTTCCCCTCCCTTCAAAACTCATTGCTATTTAAATTAACAGAAGAACCAGAAGCTTTCTTGAGCAAAGTCATGTACTTAAATGTCTTTAATCAATTTCAGTTCACTTCTCCAGGAAGAATGTAATTGAAGGGGAACTTGCAGGATCACAGAATCATAGGGGTTGGAAGGGACCTCCAGAGATCATTGAGTCCAACCCCCCTGCCAAAGCAGGTTCCCTACATCAGGTCGCACAGGTGGGCGTCCAGGCAGGTCTTGAATATCTCCAGAGAAGGAGACTCCACAGCCTCCCTGGGCAGCCTGTTCCAGCGCTCCGTCACCTCACCGTAAAGAAGTTCTTGCGCACATTGGTGCGGAACTTCCTGTGCTCCAGTTTCTGGCCGTTTCCCCTTGTCCTGTCTCCACACACTGCTGAAAAGAGTCTGGCCTCGCCACTTTGCCCCCCACACCTTAGATATTTATAGACCTGGATCAGGTCCCCTCTCAGTCTTCTTTTCTCAAGGCTAAACAGACCCAGTTCACTTAGCCTTTCTTCATAGGGGAGATGCTCCAGGCCCTTCACCATCTTTGTGGCCCTCCGCTGGACTCTTTCCAAGAGATCCCTGTCTTTTTTGTACTGGGGAGCCCAGAACTGGACACAGTACTCCAGATGAGGCCTTACCAGGGCAGAGTAGAGGGGGAGGATCACCTCCCTCGACCTGCTGGCCACGCTCTTTTTAATGCAGCCCAGAATGCCATTGGCCTTTTTGGCCACAAGGGCACACTGCTGGCTCATGGCCAACCTGTTGTCCACCAGGACACCCAGGTCCCTCTCTGCAGAGCTCCTCTCCAGCAGGTCATCCCCCAACCTGTACCGGTGCATGCAATTATTCCTCCCCAGGTGCAAGACTCTACACTTGCTTTTGTTAAACCTCATCTGGTTTCTTACCGCCCAGCTCTCCAGCCTGTCCAGGATACTGACACAAGAACATAATGCGTATATATAGCCCTTTGCTTCCTAGGGAAAAATGAAGTCAGCTTAGCTTCAGCAAAGAGAATTATTCATCCCTACATACACCACAAAATTCAGGGGGGGTTCAACTGCCATATTCCAGTGCCCTTGCCAGAAATCTGCTGAGCCCCAAGGCTCTGGGAGGTGACAAGAAGTTCTGCCCTATTCTACTCTGTGAGGGTGGGGAGAAAGAAAGGAAATGAACACTTCTCCAATATGATGTATAGCTTGGGTATTTGTAGCCTCACTCAATCATAACATGGGAGAAAGAAAAGAACCCATGGAAGACACAGGTAGTTTAGCTCAATGTAAGCAGAAGTAAGACCAGACAGGAAAAAAGCTAGAGGAGGAACCTCTCTTGTAAGCATCCTAGATACACTGGCACTCTCATGCCATCTGGATCTGCCAAAACACCACTGGAAAATAGGGCTGGCAAAGTGCTTAGCAATAACATTTTCTGTAATTGTGTTCAACATGGTTAAACAGCTATTTTACTGAAGGCAAACAAAGAGCCCACCCAAATTGTTAAGCTTAGTGCTTGCCTGCCACATTACATTTCTGTCTGCTAAGCCCTCCACAAACAGCTGTGACTTGAAAGCCTGAACAAAAGATAGTAAAGACTCTGCAGAAATTCCCTCCATTAATCTCTGATGTTTATCCATCACAGACCACGTGCCATGCTCCAAAATTACACGATGTAAGTCTCTAGTTAAAATAAATAAATCCATTTTAATTCAGAAATCCTTTCCATAATTGTAGTTGACTTTACTCAGACATAACTGAGAGCAGCCCCAAGAGAAATCAAAGCAATCTGAAATAGCAAAATGAAGCAAAGGGGTTGATAAACTAAGGGACCTTGAACATCAAGAAGTTCATGCACGGGATTAAGAAGTTTCATCTCTGCAAAGATCATCACAGAAATACCACGCTGAGTGGATAATTCAGAGAGGGCACTAAAAAAAAAATGAAGTTTTAGCAGAGACCTAGAAAACCTGCTAAAGGTATTGAAAAATCAGTATGTTACACAGAAAGCTCTGCCCCTCCTCTCACAGGCTCAGCTGTGAGCTGACCATTGGCTCCAGGGCAAAGCTGGCTGACACTTTGCTACGTTAGAGATTCTTATGCTACAACATTCTTCCATTTAGCAGAAGAAGCTGCAACATGTCAAAAGGCCGTGAGCAGAAACCAGCTAAATCCTAAGAAAAGTGAATGTTCTTAAACTTTGCAGTAACTTCTCATTGGGTAAACTTACCAATTGGTGGCTTTTAGAAGGCCAAAGGGTCTTAACCTGATCCTACCGTCAGAGGAAGACAACAGGAGGTGTGTGCCAAACCAAATGATGCAGGAAAAGACCTTGATGCCTGAACTGCTACAAGCTACAAGGCACACATCACACACTTGGTCAGATTCCAATTTCTAACTTGCACCACATAGCTTTAAAAATATTAAAGCACCTCTCAATGTCTAAATGATTATCTGTGTACTCACAACTATGGAATAAAGTCTTCCAGGACTTTCCAGCAGCACTGGAACAGGCCTTCCACTGCCCTACAATATCCTATAAACACTTCACTGCTTATTTGCTGGTGTTTTATTTGAAAGCTTAGCTGCTGTGAGTCTGACCACAGCAGCTGAGAGCAGCAGCACAGGTGGCAGTAATACGCAGTTACAGACCTGCCTCTACAGAGCCTAAAACACACACAGGTGATGCTTAATGGAGACGGGGCAAAGCTCTGCTCTTCAACAGCCTTCAGTATGATTGTGCAAGCCTGATCCAGACTGCAGCTGCAGACTGAGAAAAGATTCTATGGAGTGACCTCGAAACTGCCTGCCTTCTTGACTCCCTCGTTACAATGTCCTGGCAAGCCTCAGTGCAATAAAAGTATACCTATTTCAGTACAGAGATATTTGAAAACAAAAAGCCGACAATTCAGGAACGATGCCACGCTGCTGAGAAGTTGCACTGAGCAAAACCAATACGAGAGAGGACAACCACAATTCATCCTCCAGTATGCTGAATGTCTAGAGATGACAGCATGGCTTGTCATTCTGCAGGAGTTACTTAAATACACGGTGGAATTTTCAGTAAACGTCATAACGGTCTATGCAATTATTTGACACAGTTATCTCCCTCCTTCCTGAGGGACCTACGCTCTGCTGCCCACACAAGGCTCAGTTTAACCCTAAATCCTGGCTTAGAAACCTTTGAATTTAGTTATTAGTCGATTCAAGGCAAAATCCTAACAGAGACAACATAACACACAAACTACAAATTAATGTTACAAAAGCATCAGCAGCTAGCAGTGATACAAAGCCTAGAAAATACCATTAGCTTTCATTTAACATCTCCTTTCTAGAGCATGCTCTACCTTCACAACAAGTAGTAGTGAAATGGAGCACCTCTGCCCGCTTCTGCAGATCAGAAAGCTGCTGCCCCATTTTGATCAATATTTTCTCCTTTAAAAAAATCAACACATCACGCTTATCAGAACATCTACATCATCAAACCCAAAGAGCATCAAGGACGTCAGACCGTATTCCCCCAGTATTGGCTACTGTCTTTTCTCAAAAGATTGAGCAAGGTGGTTTCCACTGAACTGCTGAAGAAGATTCCAGGCATCTCTTGCTCTGTTCAGCTGTGAAGAAGCTCTAACTCAAGTAAGCTATCCTCTCCAAATCAAATGGCAATTTTGCTGGCTAACAACAATCTTATGTAATGTTAATTCTGTCTACTTACCCCTACCTGTGCAGCAGCAGGCTGCAAGTGTCTCTTCTTCTCATCTTTATTTTTTAAGAAACAAACAAAAGTAGTCTAAATGACAATCAAAAGCAACACATCCTTCCAGAGAGGCTGAGAGAGGGACTGATAAAGAAAGAGCACAACATGGGAGTGAGACCACTGGCAATTAGAAAGGAACGAAAGGCAGCTGGAAGCGAGCTGTGGGAGGGGAATGGCACAGCTGGCACTTGTTCAGAAGATTTGCTAATCTTCTAAGAACAAATTTCAACCTCACAGTACGCACACAGGTGCTGCTGACAGAAGAAATGCAACCAACTAAGAAAAAACACATACGGGCTAACTATTTTAATACTTGAATTCATGACAGCTTTGGCACCCGATCGTCAGTTCTGCTACTCAGTATAAGGCAAAAATGTTTGGCAGTTTGAGAATTGAACTCACGTATAATTATTGTGCTGGCATTCACTGTGTTCAGCAAGAGCATGCACAGAAGTGCATGGTGATTTCTGATGAGAAGACAGGCTCCTTGAGCCACTGTTACGCTACTATGACAAGATAGGAAGAACAAAGATGGCTGCCTTCTGTTCTACCAGCGCCCTGAAATTCAGCCTTTCCTGCAGACCCTCACTGGGCTGACACCTCCGAGCTGATGGGCATGCTGAAGTCAGTCCTTTTCACTTCCTCCTTAATTATCCCAAATGCTGCTGGAGTAAAACTGAAGTCAGACAAACGGCCAATGATGAGCTGAAGCAGAAGCTGTAGAGAAAATACTACCCCTTAGCCACTTGTACAGTGAGAAGGACAACAGCTTGCTGCTTTCCAACATCAACAAAATGTAAGACAAACCAGAGCTTACAAAAATAGTCTTTAAATCTATTACACTTTAAGGCAACAAATTATTTATGTGTAAAAAACAGCAAGATCTTGAATAAAGAAATCAGCACTTAAAAATAGATAATCTACTACTAGGACACATCACAGCTATTGCACAAGTCAGGCACCAATTCTGCTCTATGTTTTTTAGCAAGAGTACCTACAACTGCATAGCTACCTCTTAATGTAAAATACATTAAGAAATCAAACTTACAATAACAACAAGATGGCAATAAATATTCTTTACTTGAAAGCTGAGACCCACAAAGAAATGACCCAACCACACTGATGCAATAAATGCAGGCTGTGAAATGCCCTTTTACAATACCTCACAGATACACAAAAGCCTTGCCCACCTCTAAGCAGGTTTTCTTCTCCAAAGGAAACATTACAGAGGGATGAAAATTCATTCTGCTCCTTTAGTTCCCCTCAGCCCTGTCTCACGGTCAAAACACATCCAGGATCCCAGAGATGACAGAAAGCTATACCAAGTGTATGGAAATTCAGGTATTTCTTCAGCTTTTCTTGTCCTATGCTATTTGCTTTCTTTGGCTTCGGATCTAGAATTTGCTCCAATAGGAACTAATAACTTCCTCCTTATAACTTAACCGAATAATTAGTTGCAACAGTCACTCTGACAGTTTGGCTTTTCTCTCAAGAAGCCACTTTTGGGATGGCTCAAAAGCTTCTGGAAACAAAACCTGACAATTTGGGAACTGAGAGTGAACCTGCAGTTGGTAACCTGAGCTCTTCTCAGCTGCAGAAGTCACAGCTAACGCAGGTTCCTGGCCTCTAGCTGAGATCCTCTGACAGCATAACAACGTCACAGCTAGCGAGGCTCCCACACGATCCAAACCTTATCCATTTTACACACATACCTCTATTTTACTGGTCTAATAAGAAGCAGTTCATCAGTGGTTACATTTGCAACTGCTTTCACACCACCAGTTGGTGGAGATCAGTCTGTGTCAATGGCACAGATAGGAGATGCCAGACAGTCCAATGAGGTGTGCCTCTGGCAGTCACCACCTATATCACAACAGAGTAGCAATTAGGAAAGCACTTTTTAACAGCTGTATTAAGTAGAAACAGGCAGAAACAAGAAGTGAGCTGTCCCAGCTTGTTGTTGTGTGCACGTTTCTTTATTATATGCAAAACCATTACCCTTCTGTAGACTTTAAAACCACCCAGAACTACAAATTAATGAATTCCAACATAAACCCAAGCATTCCAGCCTCTGACTAATGTAGAAAACAGTGCTCAACGTATGATTTGTTGAGCTTTACTGAGGATGATGTTAGGACTTCCCAGTAGCTTATGACTGTATCCATTCACTCTAACAACCAAACCATACTCTCCAGCCATCAGTTCATACTCCAGTTTAGCAACATCAACTTCAGAAACAGAACGGTCTTAATCAAAGACTTAATCAAAGACTTATGGGCATGCTGCCCATAAGGGGATGTCATATAAAGTCAGAGGCAGAAGATGAGGTAACATACACACTGCTGCTGCATCATTTTCTGCCACAGCCACCAGAGATCTCTCAGTTTGCTGAATATGCTGCCCCAGCTGATGGCCCCTTCCAGCAGTGTCTCTGATGAGCTTTCTGTTCTAGCAGATTACTCTGATTACCACAAAGGCTATAAGCCACTTTCATACCGAGTCAGCTGCACTAACATCTATAGTATGCACTTATTCTTTCCTGAAAAAACATCCCATTCCCTGTCTTCTAGGGAACACAACGACTGAGCAACAGGAGAATTATATGAAGGGAGGGTGTTTATAATATGTATCAGATGTTTTAATTGACGCTACTTTATCACAGATGTAATGTTCTGCCTTGGTTTGCAAGGCAGATGACAGAGAGATATTCTTACCTCTGTGCAGACCACCACACCTGTGGAGAAATCAGGAGGAAGGGAACATAAGCTGAGGGAAAGAAGAGAGGGAGCTTTAAGTATACAAGCACTTTTCTTCTAGACTATCCCGAGGTTCTGTGTTTTTCCCCACCAACCTGCATACTCTGAACTACTTTCAAACCTAAAGAGAACTTGGAATTGTGGATATCTTCATTAAAAACCAAAAAAGCCACTCATGGTGAAAACAGATTTCATACCTATTCAGTTTTCAAACTGTTCCAGACTGGCAAAATGTCTTCATTTGCTTCCATTTCCTTCATAGGCCATAATATTACCCCTCTGTGGCAAAATCAATACAAATGCCTCTAAAACAGCAGCAATCCTCCTTAAAACCAGTGTCCTACAGAATACCACCATAATATAATAGTAATCAAGTTTTATTTTGTACTGTCTCTGTGATTCCAGAGAAGATATGCGTATACAGAGAAAATACAAAAGTCTGGAGAGAACGAAGAGCTGTGAGGCTCTGCCATTTCCCATGTCTATCTACTACCAGATTTTCAATCCTCAAATTGGTTCCTTCCTTCCAGATGCTTTAACTCTGGAGATGCCCTCTTTTTTTGTTAGTTGGATCTCTACCCAAAAGCAGTACAAAAAAAAGGGCTAAAGGGCTTTCGGTTCTTAAAGGAGCTTTATGTTGAGAAATTAAAGGTCAAAGCAACAATGAGAACGCCAGCACTTAGTCACTGTCTTCTACCGACCCATTGTCTTCAGACACATACTGCAATTCACTCCCATAAGGGCAGATACTGGAGTGGGAATCTTTTGAGCTCTTGCACAGTGAACAAAACATGAAAAAAAAACATGTTACTCTAAGCTTGGCACATAGCATCATAGAATGGCCTGGGTTGAAAAGGACCACAATGATCATCTTGTTTCAACCCCCCTGCTATGTGCAGGGTCGCCAACCACCAGACCAGGCTGCCCAGAGCCACATCCAGCCTGGCCTTGAATGCCTCCAGGGATGGGGCATCCACAGCCTCCTTGGGCAACCTGTTCCAGTGCGTCACCACCCACTGCGTGAAAAACTTCCTCCTAATATCTAACCTAAACCTCCTCTGTCTCAGTTTAAAACCATTCCCCCTTGTCCTATCTCTATCCACCCTCACAAACAGCCATTCCCCCTCCTGTTTATATGCTTCCTTCAAGTATTGTAAGGCTGCAATGAGGTCTCCCCAGAGCCTTCTCTTCTCCAAGCTAAACAAGCCCAGTTCCCTCAACCTTTCTTCATAGGAGAGAAAGGTTAGCCTAAGACATTCAAGTTCATTCATCAGGTTAGCCTAAGACAGCCAAGTTTCTATAACCCAAACTGAGCAATGGATCAGATTCAAACACCTCTGAAATACCAGACTGTGTGACAAAGCACCCAGTTGGAATTGGGTTGACTGGGGAAAAGCAAAGTTAGGAGAAGGGGAAGGGAGATCCAAGAAAAAAACACCACGTTAGCGTCAACAGAAATAATACAGATTTAATAGACCATGTAATACCAAGCGTCCACTAAGAGGATGACCTTTTCTCAAACACTGGAATAGAAAAGCCATAGAAAAACACTGTAATAAACCAACTTCAACTTTACAAAATCAATTTATGTGAGAATAAAAAACAAAAGACATGACCTTTTCGTTAGTATTAAATAAACCAATTCCATTGTACTAAAGTCTTCCTTCTGAACATGAGTTATTGCCTGACCTTTTTTATTCCACTGCAGGATACAAAGTGCTTAGGCAAGCATCTAAGCTCTTTTCTTCTTCCAAAATCCAATATACAGTACAGAGCTTCATGTAGCCATAAAGGAAAAAACGTGCACACCTTTCTTAACCTCAGCACGGGAGCTTGTGTAGGTACCATCAGTGATCTGCACAATCACCCTGAAAGCTGAGCCCAAGACCACACAGACCAGCAATCCACATGCCCTGATGTTGTGACAGGAGTGGATATTTGACCTACGGGCCTGTCACGGGTTATCTCTGGATACAAGTCCGTGACAGGGGGGCACAGGCCCCGGAAAAAAAACGGAAGAGCGAGGGAAAAAAAAAAAAAAGAAAGGGGTACGAACGGTTTGCCGCGCGATCCGGCCGGCCCCGGGCCACGCGCTCCGGGAGAGGGGGAAGGGCAGGGAGCTAGTGGATGGTTTTAACAAAAAAGGAATGCACCAGCAGTAGATCTGAGAAGGAACGGTAATTTACTAAATTTAACTAAATCAAACAAAATGAGAGAGAAAAGAGTATCCAAAACGCGAGATCAAAACACAATACCGCGAGGGAACCACGTGCTGTTCTCCGCGGCGAGCTGAGAAGGCTGAGTCGGGCAGCGGGGGGAAGCCAGGCGCTCGGTCCGGTCCGGAGCTCCACCCCCGCTTCCTCTTCGCGCCAAGTCCTCCCCAGGGAAGCCGCACCTCTCCTCCCATCAGGATACTCCACATGCCCGTAAGGGGCAGTAAACGGAACCAGAACATTAACTCTTTAACTCCTACTGGTTCACATGATGTTCTGATGTGGAATACTGATCACAAAAGAAAAATCACCAAACCACAACAGGGCCTAGAGAGCAAAAGCAGTTAAGGCTGGGATACAACCAGCTGTAAAATGATACCACTGTAATTCTGCACTGACATTTCTCTCCACAGACTCATCCTAGCAAAAGCTATTTGGCATAACAAGCAACCTACGTACAAAACAAAAAAAGCATACAATGCACAGTGCTCATGGGAACCCAGAGAAAGCCCTGTTTTGCACATTTGTTAATATGCTCATTACCTTCAGGTCTCTGGAATTTATTGTCCTTCTCGTACCACATGCATCCCTGCGCTGTGCTCAGACCGTTTACTGGATAAGCTGTCTCTAAGAAAACAGGTGTCTTCAGGGAGAAATCAGTGGCTGACACAGAAACACAACGTGCAGTTTGTTACACTTCAGATCTGCCATCCAAGCATGCTGTTTTCTAAAACAGAATTTCCTCCTCTCTTCTCCTACACCCCTTTACTATATTAACTTGTACACAACTCTTTAGACACAAAAATAGCTACTTTAGTCACACAGCAAAACTCTGGCCCATGTGCCAATCTTGAAGCAAAGAGCAAGTGGACTATTACTCAGAACAGCACAAGTATTCTCTCTGGTTGCACTAACTTTCTAAAACAGTGTGGCTAGTCAGAACCAATAAACAAAAGTCAGATTTCTCCAGCCACTTACAGGTTATTCTGAATGCACTGGGGCTTTTTTATTTCACTCTGCCTTAAAAATACAGGAAAGAAACAATGCCAGTTAGAATTTGATACGAAATTAAAATGGGTAGAAGCCTTTACCAAATCAACACAAATAAATATCTTTCTATAGCAGGAAAAACATGAAAACGCACAGATCATTTCTCATGTATCACCTATTCTCATGCAGAACAAAATAGGGAAAAAAGCAATGACAGAATTCAATCAGGCACAAATGTCTCACCTACATATTTATTTTCTTCTGGAAGATATGTCTGGATTTAACCTTAGGCCCATACAACTGTCCAGTACTGCTCTGTGTCTGTGAAGCAAGTGAAGAGAGAAGGCTCTGGGGAGACCTCATTGTGGCCTTACAATATCTGAAAGGAGCGAATAAGCAGGAGGGAGAACAACTGTTTACGACTGTGGATAGTGATAGGACAAGGGGGAATGGTTTTATACTGAGACAGGGGAGGTTTAGGTTAGATATTAGGAGGAAGTTTTTCACTCAGAGGGTGGCAACGCACTGGAACAGGTTGCCCAAGGAGGTTGTGGATGCCCCATTCCTGAAGGCATTCAAGGCCAGGCTGGATGTGGCTCTGGTCTAGTGGTTTCTAAGGAAATTATAACATGAAATGCTATCAGAATACAGAAAAATAGATGTACTTATGCCAGCTGCAAATATACCGTCCTCAGACTATCCGAAGTCACTGGAGGTACCTCTTCATTCCACTGCTGCGTTTCAAGCTTCTTGCCCAAGATGCTCCTTTTCATTTTTTAATCAAAATGATTTTTGAAAGCAACTGTCCCTTCTTTAAACTGTTAAGACTAATCTACTTAATCTGTTCCCTGCTGGTTGACAAAGTTGAGCAAACAGCTTTAAGTTCAGAAATAGTAGAAGCTGACATCCAGCAGAACACAGAAGGTAAAAGCTGTAGTGAGAGAGGGCACAAGGAAAGGGGTGTTCCTTAGCACTTAAGGAATAAGTGGAAAAGGATAGCTACATACAAGGTTACAATCTTCGTTATCTTCTTTCTACTGCTCTTATGATAAAGAACTGGATTAAAGGCTTACCTTGTATCTGGGCTCATTTTCTGCAACATTTTCATATACTGTAACACACGTGCAACCTGAAGATACACAAACAAATAGCTTCTTAAGTCATCTGGGCACAGCAAAACGACCAACTCCTTTGACTTTTTCAGACATACAGACTTCTTGCGGACACAGTCCTCTTTTATGGAAGGGTTATAGGAAGGCTAAGGGTTAAGTAAACACCTTTGCTCTCTGCCAGCTGGGGAACCTTTTAATAGTTTAGCAGATCCATATAACAAAATCAGATTCCACAGACATACACGAATAGAATAAAGCACTTATCTAATTTCTAACTGAAGAGCTTGAAACCTGTATCAACATAAGTCACCACTTATGTAGCACCAACATTCTGTGTGACCTACCTAGAGGACAATTCACAATGGTTAACTTCAGTCTAAATGTGCCAAACTCTTTACATATCTCAAAAGAAATCACTGGAAATAAACTTCCACATGTTAGCCTTTGTAAATTCCTGTAAAATTTTAACTGAGCAAAATCTTTCCCTCAGGTGTGAGCCTGGACTATCACATCTCATCTACCTCTTCCTTCCTCCCCTCTTGGCGACTCTGTACTCTCATATTTCATGTGCACCCAGTAAAGAGCGTCCTTAGGCCCAACAAACACCTTATTCTGAATAACTCTCTCAGAAGGGCACACTTCACACGAGGCCATGGCTCTGCCCATCTCCTTCCTCCCAGCAGTTCACCCCCTGTCCCGCCGCGGGCAATATGGCGGCCCGGCGACTCCCTCAGGTGCCGGGCTGCAGCAGTCCTCCCCGCCGCAGGGGGGCGCAACGGTCACCGCGGCCGCTCGGCCTCGCGGGCGGCAGCCAATGGGAGCACGGAGAGGGCGCAGCAGGCTGGGCTCGTTCTGTCCCGTCCCATCCCGTCCCGCCCTCCGTGACGCATTCGGCCCGCGCCGTCGCGGTGCATGCCGGTGCAGTGCGGCGCGGCGGGACCATGGCGAGCGACTTCTACCTGCGGTACTACGTGGGGCACAAGGGGAAGTTCGGGCACGAGTTCCTCGAGTTCGAGTTCCGGCCCGACGGTGAGCGGCGCGGGGGGCGGCGGGCGGGGCGGGAGCTCTGGTGCCGCGTGCAGCGGGGCCCGGTGGCCTTAACGCCCGTCCTCCCGCAGGAAAGCTACGCTACGCCAACAACAGCAACTACAAGAATGACGTGATGATCCGCAAAGAGGTGAGGGGGCGCGGCGGGGGGCGCGGGCCGGCCGGGCGCTGTCATACTGAGGTGCTGCTTGCAGGCCTACGTGCACAAGAGCGTGATGGAGGAGCTGAAGCGGATCATCGACGACAGCGAGATCACGAAAGAGGACGACGCGCTGTGGCCCCCTCCGGACAGGGTGGGCCGCCAGGTCGGTGTGCTGCTGCTTCTCTCAGGGCTCTTACAGTTCTTATACACACACTAATTAAAACTGTAACTGGACTTCTTAGCCAAGCCAGCACCACATATAGGAAGGAAAGAGAGCTAATTCAATTCAATTAAGAGCTGATTCAAACCCCTAAATGGCAATTTAGCTGTGAGAGTTAATGTGAGTCACAGACACAGTGCATTCATACCCTGCAATAAATAAAAGTTGTCACCCCAGTGCTTAAATTTTTCTAATGTGACAGTGCAGCAATCTGACATGATATCATCGTTTGCTTTGCAGGAGCTTGAAATAGTAATTGGTGACGAGCACATCTCCTTTACAACGTCAAAAATTGGTTCGCTCATCGATGTAAATCAATCCAAGTACGTACTCTGCTTTTGTGTTGCTGTTGTCTTTATGTAGCCTTCTATATTAGAACCTGCTGATTATTAGGTGCTTATACTTTATGTGGTTTCAAACTACAGATCAGCTCCTGGAGGCACAGGTACTCTCTGCTGCGGCACAATTAACCTAATGTCATTGCTTGATAGATTTTCAAATTCTCTGAGCAGCTAAGCTTACTACAGGAACACCTGTTAGATGCATTCAGAGAGTCAGAGTCTGAACCATACCGTCGCTGGCCTGTGTCCTGGTTCTGTTAGAAACATGGATGTACTTCTGTATTTCAGAAAAGACTGGATATTTTGTTTCGTAAGTGCAAAGCAATGCTACTATGCAGTGATAAAAATGCATATCCTGTCAAGACTTAAACCTTAAAAACATGGAATGCAGAACGTTTTATCAATTGATACAAGAAGAAATTAATGTTATGTCAACAACGACCCCGAAAAATCCTGCTATAGGCTTTTTTTTGTGTATATATATAGATCTATGTATAGGTTAATTCTAAAGACTGCTCTTACAACTTAAGTCTTCTTTTTCCTTTGTTCCTTCTATTGTGCACTGCAGGGATCCAGAAGGTTTGAGAGTGTTCTACTACCTGGTCCAGGACCTTAAGTGTCTAGTCTTCAGTCTTATTGGACTACACTTCAAGATTAAGCCAATCTAAATCAAACAAACTGAAGTTTGTACTGCAGTGTCTGTACATGGGGGGGAGGGGGGATGCTTTTTCAATTCCTTGCTTCTTCAGGCCCGAAGCTTTTATGTATGTTAGAATTTTTTTTACAAACTGTAAGTGACTGTCTTAATAAAATGTTGACATCAGTATTTTTAATTTAAAATTTCTGGTGATAAACTGACTTCCTAACACTTCTTTTATCATGGTACATTTAGGATATGTCATTTCAGTTGTATAACAGAGGTATATTTCACTTCTCTGTGCAGTGGCGGATGATAGAATTAAGTGTGGCTCTGTGAAAATATACTTCTGTCAGCTGCCAAGATAAACTTTTGTTACTAACTGTAGTATTAGGAAGACCTGATCAAAATAACTCAAGCCCTGGCTCTGCACATGACACGTGGTTATAGTAAAGACACAAGTTGTAACAACCTCCTGCTTTACCCACTTGCCTTTAGAGCAGAAGTAGACAACAGACTGCGCAGGGACCATCCAGGGTCTTCACAGATGCTCCCATGCAGCTTCTCTTGGAAGAACTGAAATTAAAAGTGTAGAACATGTTAAGTTCTAGACTAGCACACCTTATGTGTAGCATTGCTTAAGAGGCTTGGAGGAGGACCAAACACGTGTCTCAAAGTGGTAACTTGTAAGCACTATAGGAAGCAGATGGATAGCTTTCATTACTAATGTGAACTTCAGCTGGCAGCCTGATGTGTGCTGGTGCCCGCCTCACAGTGAGTGGAGGTGGGTTGTCTTGCTTTTAACTCCCCAGTTAAGCTTGAAAGTGAAAGAAAGTCACTGCAAGATACAGAACTTTTGAGCCATGGTGAAACTTGCTTAAGACTTCTGCAATATGTAAGGTGCACTAACTAAAACTGTGCTTCTTTCAAGTGATTGTTCTGCTGTAATGGGAATCTTATCAAAACCAGATCCGGATTAACCAGCAAGTTTCCTGTAGTGTGGCAGGTTTAATTTAACTTTAGCCAACTTTTAATGTGAATTAACACTTTTTTCTGCATATTATATGGAGCTCAAGAAAAGCAACTCCAGTTTACTAATAGATGATGATTCTACAATGGTCGTTACGTGCCTTACCTGAGGCACAACATCAGCTCTGTGACTGAAGGTATTACAAAGCATCTGGGTGAATCCTCTGAAGCTGAAATCCGTATTATTTGAGTAGGAAGCGTAAAGCAGTCCTGCATCCTGTTCAATATAACCAAACATGCTGTTTCCTACAAAATAAAAAAGAACAGATTATGTATTGGCATTTGTCAACCATGACAGCATGCTAATTACTAAAGTTCATCTTACACTTTAACTCCTCTGCCCAAGCCCTCCCTCAGGTACTCCCGGTCTTGCTCAACATCTTCATCAATGACCTTGATGAGGGGATAGCGGCCACCCTCAGCAAGTTTGCTGATGATACGAAGTTGGGAGGATTGGCTGACACACCTGAAGGCTGTGCTGCCATTCAGCGAGACCTGGACAGGCTGGAGAGCTGGGCGGTAAGAAACCAGATGAGGTTTAACAAAAGCAAGTGTAGAACTTGCACCTAGGGAGGAATAATTGCATGCACCGGTACAGGTTGGGGGATGACCTGCTGGAGAGGAGCTCTGCAGAGAGGGACCTGGGTGTCCTGGTGGACAACAGGTTGGCCATGAGCCAGCAGAGTGCCCTTGTGGCCAAAAAGGCCAATGGCATTCTGGGCTGCATTAAAAAGAGCATGGCCAGCAGGTTGAGGGAGGTGATCCTCCTCCTCTACTCTGCCCTGGTAAGGCCTCATCTGGAGTACTGTGTCCAGTTCTGGGCTCCCCAGTACAAAAAAGACAGGGATCTCTTGGAAAGAGTCCAGCAAAGGACCACAAAGATGGTGAAGGACCTGGAGCATCTCCCCTGTGAAGAAAGGCTGAGTGAATTGGGTCTGTTTAGCCTTGAGAAAAGAAGACTGAGAGGGGACCTGATCCAGGTCTATAAATATCTAAGGTGTGGGGGGCAAAGTGGCGAGACCAGACTCTTTCCAGCAGTGTGTGGAGACAGGACAAGGGGAAACGGCCAGAAACTGGAGCACAGGAAGTTCCGCACCAATGTGCGCAAGAACTTCTTTACGGTGAGGGTAACGGAGCACTGGAACAGGCTGCTCAGTAAGGTTGTGGAGTCTCCTTCTCTGGAGATATTCAATACCCGCCTAGACACCCACCTGTGCGACCTGGTGTAGGGAACCTGCTTTGGCAGGGGGGTTGGACTCGATGATCTCTGGAGGTCCCTTCCAACCCCTATGATTCTGTGATTCTCCCTTCTCTGGCCACGATCTTTGCTAGACAACCCTCTGCCTTCCCGCAGTGCTCCTGCGCCGTCCCCACAGCACTCACCATTCCTCCCCACAAGTCTTCCACTTGGCCCCGCTGCCGCTCAGGGCGGTGTCAGGCCGCGCCGCCGGGCGCCATCTTGGCCGTGGGCAGCTCGGCTTCAGGTCGGCAGAAAGCAGCGGCCGCCATCTTGACTGAGGGCAAAAGCGCACGGCCGGGAGGGTGCCATGGGGGTAGGTCGGGGCCGCGGCCGGGCCGTACCGGGCCGAGACGAGCTGAGCTGACGGGCTGTCGCTACCTCTTGCCTTGCAGAGGATCGGGCTGCAGCTCCGCGCCACGTTGGAGAACATCACCCGGCTGCGGGCCGAGGGGGAGGACTTCCGCTGGTACCTCAAGGTGCGGGCTGCGGGAACAGGGATTGCTGCTTTTAGCCTGAAAACTGCCGGGCATGGTGCTACTCGGCAGGGAACCGGCACGGAGGGCCTGCTGCTTTAAGTGTCACATCTGTCCCCTTTAGCACGGTGAGCTGCAGAGCTGCTGGGTTTCTCCCCACGCGGTGCAAGCAGGCTGCCACAGGAGTAGCTCACGGGTTCGTAATGCACGCGTGGCACCCTGCGCTATTTACAGTAGCAAGCAGTCTCAGTCTGAAGGTTAGTGCCCGCACTGCTGAGGCAGATGCTGAGCCTGACATCCCCAGCAGACAGCTGCAGTAAGTGACAAGCTGTGTTCTTCCCATCTTCTACTTAGTGGCTGCGTCTTGCAATACGTGTTCCACCCAATGCACGTAAATTCTCTGATTTATGTTATTTTTCAGCTGAAATGCGGGAACTGTGGTGAAGTCTCTGAAAAATGGCAGTACCTCCGGTTGATGGTAAGTTTCCCTGTGGTAACCTGCATCAAACAAAGATAACAAGCCTGCCTTGTACATGCAATGAACAGGAACGTCAGGGTGCGACAAAAGCACATGAGATGAAATAGCTCCTGGTAATAGCTGCCATATGCAGTCAGGAAAAGCTGTTGTATTTTGTATTCAAAAAAACATATGGAGACTTAATTGAAATAAGCCATTGGAATGGTGACTTGGTGATAAAATATTGACATCTGCTTTGAAAAGCCAACTTTCTGTGCAAACATCAGTTGAAAACAAATTCTGAAGTGATATTAGGATACGCTTGTGCTGAAAGAATGTTGTTGGAGAAGGCTGAGTGATTCAGGGGGAGTTCAGCATGCTGGATGCACATTTGGAAACTGAAGAAGCAGAATAAATTTGTCAGGGATAAGAGAAGGCTTTGTTATTAGAAAGGAATAATCATCTCTACTGAATGCATTTTGAGTTATTAATGTAACACACCTTTGTGTACAGGACCTAACTATATCATTATTCAGTGTTTTAAATCTAGAACAGAGTTACTGGAGAATTACAGCTTTCTGAATTACACACCTCTAGTTTCTAAAAGCCTTCTCAATGCAGGATTTTTAAAAAGCAGAAGTTTGAGACAATTCTTGTAAAACAAACAAGCAAACACAAAAGCTGTACCTTTGCAGGGGCTTTCAGTGGCTCAGCTAGAACGGAATTAAAATGTCTCCATTGTTATGATTTGTAGGACAGTGCTCCCCTGAAAGGAGGCAGAGGAAGCGCCACTATGGTGCAGAAATGCAAGCTGTGCTCCAGGGAGAACTCCATTGGTATGTGCTTAGAAATCTAAGAATCATCATCCATGTTATACTTTTCTCCTACATTCATTTTTCAGTCCCAATTTTTGTTTGAAAGGTGTTCTCCCCCTCCCCCCCCCAAGTACAATGATATTTGAGTACCCAGCTGATACTATCATGCTTATGAAGGAAACAGAGAGGTCAGTCATCAACAACATAAAAAAGAACTGAAGTCCACAATGTTGGACAGCAGGAACAACACGGCCAACTTCACAGCATGGCTGGGTTATTTTTTCTTTTTGAGATTTGAGCAAACAGTCTGATTTAAAGAGATGCAGCTGCTTGCCTAGCTCAGGCTGTCACATCTCATTTTTCCACTGCATTCTATCTTTCTCTAATTGGGCTTTTCTCTCTATTGGGATGTAAGTGCTGCTTTATAAAGACATAAGAAACATCAGAAAAGTGTAGGATGAACTAGGCTATTAGTTATAATACCATTAAATACATAAAACAGTAATAAACTAAATGCATGGTTACGAAAGTTACTTGCGGGTTCTTTGCTGCTCTGCGCCCTACATAGGATTTCCACAAAGGCAGCTTGGGGGCAGAGCTGGAGATACACAGACAAAAAATGATGTAGAATGATGTACCTTGCAGCTGATGGGTTCTCAGGCCTCCTGGTGAGTTCAGGTTTCTGCATGAACAGAACTCTCATCCTTCAGGTCATTTTACAAAAGCATCATTTGAATTTTATTTTATTGGTAGGGTAACAAAATGGTGTAACGTAAACGTCTCCAGAGAAGCAAGAATAATTCCATCTTTTGAAGAACAACTGCAGGAATCGCTTGCTTACTTTATTTCTTTTATACTTCATAAGGATTTCTTTTCAGAAGGGAGAAACAGCTGGGACTTGGTTTGTGCTGTGTTCTGAAGATGTGCTGCCACCCACTTTTACACATCTGTTCTTTTTTTTTTTTTGGGCTTTTAAGTCAGACAATCAAACCATATAATGTAAGTTTGTTTTCCTTTATGTAAGTGAAATATGAGTAGACATTAATAGTATTTCCCAGTTCTTGCTGTATCATCGCGTTCCTCTTTCAAGAATACATAAACTATATATGTCCGCGTGGTAAAAAAGATTTCTCTTGTAGACTTCTGAACAGTCTAATGAAGAATAAAACTTGCAGTTTTACTCATTACTTGCTCAGTAATGATTTGACTCTTCACTTCAGTCTCAAATATAGAATAATCTGTGATACATTTCACAAGCAAAACATGAAACTATACTCAAACCAAAGGCAGTTGTTTCCTTTTGAAGGCTTCCTTGTGGCAGTGAGACATTTAGTTAATTACAACCTATTAAACAAGCCCTAGGATTTGGCTGTCACTTGGGACATCAGAGTTGATAGTACTGCCTTTAAAGCAGTTCATTCCCAGAGCAATACCTGTCACTGTTTTATTAGCTGAAAACTAACAGTATTCTGACTCAATTATAGGCTGAAGACAGTGAGAAATTCAAGACAATAGTGGAGTTTGAATGCCGAGGTTTGGAACCAGTTGACTTTCAACCACAGGTGAGTTCATACTTGTGATTTGTTTGTCAGCTTTTAAGAGCACTTACTAGAGCAATCAAAATATAGTTTTTGAAATGCTGCTGCTCTTCCTGGAATGTCCTGGACCTCCCTGGTTTTCCATCTTCTCCACAGTACTTTATTCAACTTGAGAAGATCACAAACAGCTTAGCAGCTGAACAACTCTGAATTCTTTGTACTTGTGTTCAATTAGCATGTAAAATTAAAATACCCCTGGAGTATTCGTGGCTGAGCATCACTCATCTGAACTGATCTGAAAGGTCTTCATTGCTCAGGTTATTGCAAAAGGAAGTCTTCCAGAGGGGAATTGCAGGAGCATACACATAGCTAGCCACAGTCAGGGGAGCTCCACTTTGGTTATTGATACATAACAAAGAATAAAGTTCCAATTATGAACAGTCATCAGTATATGACCTCTAAATAAATCTTGCGATTTGACATCAGAGCTGTAGGAAATGTATTGGTAATCTTCCATTGGAAACTTGATCAGACCGAAACTGAGGAAGGCAGTTAAAGGCTGGTGCAAAGCACACTTCAGGGTTCAGAGTCAAAGGATTTCTTCACTGCCAAGCCAGTTCCTAGTGATGCATTTGCTTGTGCACGGTCATGCTGTATGCAAGCTAACTCCTTACTATATTTAACCAGATTAGGTGTAAATAGACTGACAAATATAAACCTGCCTTATCCTTCCCTTAGACTGCAACACTATGCTAACAAACAGACGAAAAAAGCTGATCCTACAAGGAATCAGATATAAATGAAGTCACCTCAGCATTGTACTGCATTGTGCTTCATTTTTAATTAGAGTCCATCTCTTTGAGCAATAGAAGGGATCTTCTCTTATTCCTGTTTGAAGGCTTTGATGTCAGACAGAACTAGGAACTTGAATTTCAAGTAAAATCTATGAGAAACCTCTGAGATGCAGGAAATGTTTACAGATCTGCATCCAACCTGTCACTTTTATCTGCAGAACAAAGACTCCACAGATTTCGTAAGCTTTTCATATAATATTCCCTAAGTGTAGCCTGCGCACTCGACTGGAGAGTACGCTTGAATCCCTGAGCAGATACTTCAGTGAATTTCCTAGTGCCTAAATGAATAAATATATATACATCTGTGGTTCCTTACAGTTCTATAAACTATGTTATATTTGATAAGATCCAAACCATCTGCCCTGCAGTCTAAGGGACTGGCCATAGCATTACTGTACATTTTTTTAATAGATACAAACAAACCATCCCTGAGGTCAGTTTAGTATGGAGGATTCCTTACAGAATTTCTCTCACACCTTCAGCTTCTTTGCTTTGTGCCAACATTAATAGACTAGTAGCAAATGTGTGACAATGAAGTCAACAGGAATTTTTGCTTTAACTGTTGGTCCTTCGCCTGTCAGCAGAGGGCAGACGAGGCATTGCAGTTCCCAGATTCTTCAGCAGAGATTGAACGAGTCTGTGCTTTGATGGCAAAGCTGTAACAACGTGTCTGGTATAGAAGCTTGAAATTCAGTCACATGCCTTGCTGTTCCTTGGAGTGCTGGTGAATCTCTCTTTCTACTCTTTATTCTGTACTTCAGCTCTGCGTTTTTCACACACAGTGGTGATCTTCCTACTCAGCTGTGGCTTCCTTTGAATTGGGCTTCTGACAATTATGTACAGGGCATATTTACACTGTGCCTTGCAGATAACTCTCCTGTTGTCATGTCTGCCACACTGTGGTCTGTTTAACTCCCAAACATTTAACCTTCCACTAAATCCTAAAGTATTTTACAATCATGTGGTTTACTTCACACATTCCTATGCAGTGAAGTGTCTGTCTGGTACTAGAAGAGATTTCTTTATCAAAAATGCTGGTGCAGATCCCTAGCAGAAGACCAAGAAACCAGCTTTCCTTCCTAGATGCTTCTCAGTAGAATTCTGCAATTAGCAGTAGCACTACAAGAAACCTCCCTGTGTACTATTGAGGTGGTTGAGATTCTTAAGTTTACTTTAAAACTAATAAAGATTATTTTACAGCTTGAAAACTGTAAGCCATAATACAAGTGATGTTTTAACAGAAAAATCAGAAAGAACATCTTGTTCTTGTGCTACATCCCACTGATACGTAATTTCCTTCCTGCAGCTATTCCTGTCTTTTCCTTCACCTCTTTAAAAACACTAACAGTTGCAATAGTGATGAATTCTACTATTTAGATGCTGTTATCTGTTCAGTTAGCTAACTGACCCTCCTTGCACTCAAGGCTTGCTAATCACTTCTATACTTAAATCCAGTATAGGCTACTTCCTTCTCTAGAGCAGCTCGGATTATGATCATTTTTAAACCAGAACAATTAACTCTTTTCCATGCTTTTTCTATGTTTTCTCACAGGGAGTTAATTATGTAGCTATTTTATGCATAATGCCTGTATAAATTCTAAGTACAAATTAAAGCTATTAGTAGTTGGATGCTGATAGATCTCAACTTCACTTTTTTAAGTTTATCTAAAACTATTGAAAGTACTTTTCTGGTAGGAAACACAGAAGAACAATATTGTCTTATTTTACACTGTGGTTGTTTGTATCAAGACTTCCCATTTCACAAGTGGGGAAGGGTGAAGGGTCAGAGCATCATACTGACCTGCAGAGCAAGGGAAGGCAATGATACTGCCTTCTACCAGAATGCAAACATGCTCACAAAGGTGTTCATCAATATATAGTGCAGAAGACAATACAGGAACAAGTCACTTACCCTTTCTGAAGGTTGCTGAATGCTCCAGAGGGGACAGTCTCCAAATAGAGATCCTACTTCCTCAGCTAACCCTTAAATGAAAGTGAGGAGAGGTGGACCCACATTCCACTCCTGGTTTCCCATGTGCACTGCTTGCACCTGTGTGCCCTGGGTTAGCCACACCTTCTCACCTGGTACTCAGTCACTGGTTCAGGCCATGACCTAGCAATCCCCATACACGACCCATGTCCAGGAAACAGACTGGCTGTTTTTCCTACCTAATTTAGGTGAAATACAATAAAAATGTGCAGCATTGCTTTCTTTAAACATCTCAATGATCATACTTCATATTTTCTTGGTACAACTCATTCTTAAAGACTTACTGCAAATGTGTTTGCAGGCAGGATTTGCTGCTGAAGGTGCAGAGTCTGGCACACCCTTCAATGACATAAACTTGTTAGAAAAGGTATGTTGTTTTAGTTTCATTAGTAATTCTAATTATCTGGCTTCCGTTCTGTACGACAGCAGCCTGAAATGTGTACCTTGCACATGAGAGGCTAGTTTTGCATTTTCATGTAGGTATGAGAAAGTCGTAACTGGAGAGAGAAACTGCAACTGTGAATAACCAGCACTACTAACAGTTTCATTTTATCAGCATGCATTTTATATCTTGGGAGCTGACAGAAACAGAAATGCAGCTTCTAAATCATTCAGAAATTTCAAAGAGCAAATACCCACAGTACTACATGGCTGCTGTTATCCAGAGTGGTGAACCGATTTCCTTAAGATGTCTGTACTTTTTCCTCTGCACAGAAATATTAAAAAGTAAGATAAAGACAATCTCCTTCAAAGCACAGGATAATGACTCCAGCATTGCAAATCTTCCTTGGCTGTGAGCAAGAATCTCAAGGTCAAATCTGTTCCCCTGTATCCTACTTGGCAGGGATCTGCTTGTCTGCTGCACCACGTGACTAGGGTATTGTAAATGATAGATAATCCTTTCATCTGCCATGGTTGCTGTTTTGTCCACTGCAGGCTGTGGACTGCTGTTTTATTTTTTTCAAACTTTGTGAAGATGAGAACACTGACACTGAAGTCCATTTAGGTCAGTCCATTTCAGGTCAGTGCTCTCGCTTCTCTAAAAAATTAGACTACAGCTTAGATTTACATTGGAAGCAGCATGCAAATCAGTAAGACCCAAACCTTGAGTGAGGCTTAGCTTCAGTTAATTCCAGTCTGTGATTTAGACACTACTGTCATCTATCATCTGTGGCTAATGCTATGAAATCTTAATTCCTACAGGACTGGAATGACTATGATGAAAAAACAAAGGAATCTGTTGGAATCTATGAAGTTACCCACAAATTTGTTAAATGCTGATGTTCTCACTGCTTACAAACCTTGGCATGCTTATTGATGAGGAAGCTGAAAACATCAGAGTTTCCCTGGCGTTATCTTTCACATGGCTGAACTTAACAAATGGAAACCTAAGTAAATTGTACTTACTGACTGTGGAACGTCTAATAAAAGATTTTTCACAGAGAGCTTTGAGATGGTCTTAGCACACACTTAAAGTTATATATATGCCTAGCTGAATTCAAATGTTTTCTTAATGTGTTTTTTGGGAATACATATGGTTGAGATGGACTGCTGTGTTAACAAGTATTTAGATGACTCACTGCCTTGAAGTTTTAATTAGGTTTAATTAATCACCAAGAAATATCCACGTTCCATTCTCTAGCAAATAAGGTCTTATACCCACTACACCTAGGAGATGGATAAGAGCATTGGTAAAGAGAGTGTGCTAATTGCTGGAGCAAAAATGTCCATACTAAACTGTCAGAAAGTTATAAAAGACACAGAAGTGACTTATCTGAGAACAGCTGAACTGCTATTGGCACTTATACCTGTTACTCCTTCTGAAAATAAAGTTACCCTTCTGAATACGTTATCAGGTAATTTCTAGTTGCAGACACTTTCTACTTCTTGGCACTCTCACAGTCTTGCACATTGTTCTCATGTTTAAAAAATAAATAACTTGTTAACTTCACTTTTGCTCTGAGTATATTAGTTTCTTCATCCGCCAAAACCTTCCCTTCTTTGTTCAAACTGAAAGGATAAAACAGGTAAGTGTTAAACCAAGCTTTAAATACTTTTCCACTGAAAGCTACAACAGTACATCACAGGCTGCAGAGGAAAAAGCCCTGACAAGGAAAAGTTCATAAGCCTTTGGGGTTACGTATTTTAAGCATGTGTCTCCCCTTCCCCGTGCTTGCAGTACATACACTATGGTGTTGCTTACACTTCTGCACTAAATAAAGATACCGAGCAAATCTGAAAGCTGAGATACACAAAAGAAGGGTAAAGGTGAATCGGTTTCCGAGCTTTAAAACTCAACGTCACGTCCTACCAACATGGTCAGACTTCAAGTTCTACCGGTCTATTTGGCTGTCCACGACACAGCGGACCGCGCTGAAAGAAGCACACTGCAAGAATGAATCATCTGACCAGAATAAAAACAGTATGGAAGTTATGAAGATTTAAAGACTGAGGAGCTCAAGTTATCTGTACCACGATGAATATTCTGCAAAGGGTGGGATTTCAGCAAAGGGCACCTGCATTTGACTCCAAGCAACTTTAAGCTCCTTGGCTAAAAGGTCCCTTTTGCTCCCACCCACTTTAACTGCCAGAGTCTGAGTCAGGAACAGCAGGAAGAACTTGCCTGCACCAGTCTGATCCTGCATTCACAGCGTGATTAAGTTTCAGTGATGTGTATGCTCAAGCTCTCTTGCAATCCTTAAGAGATTTCTGCAAAGACTTGGTCTTCAGAACTCCTACTACACACCCTGATGCATAAAAGACACATCTGTAAGCTCTAAAACTCTGGCATTTGGTACAATAAAAGACATCTAAAGTCACAGAAGGCAAGTACAAGAGCAAGGAGAAAGTTCAAGAAAATGTTGTGCTAAGGTTTCTGCTGTAGGAGGAATTTCGCAGAGAGAACCCCAGAAGACAAAGTTCAGTGATACTTCTTTTTTAAGGCATAAGAGCAAACATACACAGAGAAGCAAAAGCAGCAGATTATTGGACAGACTTCATGTATGGATGGTGAGAGACAACGTTGCAAGAAGTATTCTTTCTAACCCTTACAAGAAATACAAGCTATTGGTAAATGGACTACTCATACTGTATGATTTTGATACGGTAATGAAAGAACTTTATAGTTACTAGTAGATAGTTTTATTAAATCACAGTTTTTTCCAGTCAATTTAACAGTGCAGTGGGTGATTGCAGGTTAATTAAAGCCTCTCACTTCATTTTTCATTTCTCAGAAAGTTGTTATATTGGAAAGGCTTCAAACTGTTGAGGTAAAACCAGTTCTGATATTTATTCAAGTTTAAAGAGAAAAGTAAGTGTGACCACTTTGTAAGCAAGCTTACTGGAAGTGCAGATGTAATCACTCTTTCAGATTTAACACAATTGCTTGTATTATTTTAAAATCAAACAGTTTAAAGGTGCTGTTGTCTATCACAACAAAGATGTCTGAGTTCATAATTTGTTAACAGTGCTTTTTATTCTAAGTGTGTTTTAGGAACATGTCGGTCTGTTTGAGTAGATGGCTCCACTACTTCGTTTCAACATTGTGCATGTTTTTATTTCCTGAAATGCGTACTCAAAAGTCTGTGCTTGATTTTTTTCCATTAAAAAATCAAATTGAATCTACACAGTGTTCAAGTTCAGTGAAGATAAATGAAGCCAACTGAGCTTAGTTTGTCATGTTGAACACTGGTTGGTATGTACTGCCAATTAGAAAAAGTCTGCTTTTTGTACAACTGTAAAGTGTTCCAGCCCCTTTATTAACTACCAACCTTCTTGCCTTTTAAAACATTAAAAATATCTTCTAGTGACTTGTATACACACTGAAGGAATTCTTTACCATTCCTAGTTGGGTAAGAGGAAACGTTGCAACCTATCCAATCATCGTGTACTTGATATCCTACTCCAAAGCCATCAGGCACCACTGGGCCAAATCCTCCTAATTGCACAGCTGGACTAACCAATGTGCTTGTAGAAATGATGTTGTAATTAAGCCGAGCATAGGCTTGGTCTTGATAGAAATCAGGCAGTGCAGTACCTTTGGATAAGGCCAAATAGCGCAACCCAAACAGATGTCGGTCAAATCCCTGACCTGTTGAAAGAAAATAACAAGTATTAGAGATAGGACTGATTTCTGTGGGAAGTAAACTCACTTATCTCGGCCTCACATTGCTCTTAAGCCACAAAAGGTCTGTAGAGCTCAGAGTTTCTTCAGTATAAGCAAGAAATATTTGTCATAACCCAGACATTCTGCACTTCTAATGCACTTACTAGAATGAGGGCTTGCTGTTTCGCTGCTAGCCTCAACCAGGAATCACAATAGTAAACCGAACTGCAATGTTAACAGACAACTTTAATAATGCATCGCATTATTTGGTTAACTAATTATCTGAGCACTTCCAGGTTGTTTAAAGCAGATAAAGGCTTTCCTAAAATTTATTAATCTAAAAAGGAAGAGGATTTTGCATCAATAGAGAGAGGCAAATTTTAGACTCTGTCAGCTAATGTTCGATAGTCTTCTTGAGTTTACTGAAGCAAGTTATACTTCTGGAAAAGTCAATTCAAAAGAAAAATACCAGGAGTAGCACAGCTAAAGAATAAGTTTGATTTGGAAGCTGTTACAGCCTAAATACCCCTGCAGGCATAAGACAGCAACTCTTCAGTCATAAAGCCAAAGTTCTTGGTTGCCCTGGAGAATACAGTGCACAGTATTTATCAGTGCTTCAAGTCACCCAACTGCTCTGTGGACAAAACAGTACTGAAGTATAACAACCATGTAGGCATGTTAGCAGTGAACTAGGAGCACAAAGGCATTCCCTCCCAGTTCAGAAATGAGTCTCAAAGAAAGCACTTGAAGCTGCAGCCTTCTGCTAGCTTTTGTGATGAATATGAGGCCTCCATCAAAATTCGGTTATTTAGGTGCAAAGTAAATTTTAACAGCAACCATAACAAACAGTTCAAAAAGCAGAGTGTTTGGTACAATCCTGCTTACCCATAGCAGCTTCTTTTGTCAAACGGCCATGGTACTTGGAGCACTCCACAATCAACTCCTGAAGCTCTTCTGGGCTATGCTTGGACGGTTCCCTGACAAAAGCCTCCGAACATTTCTTTGTATGGATAGAGGCAGGACGTATAGTCTCTGTGCGCCCATGTTTGAAAGCTGCAGTACTACAAGATTCATACGTAGCAACAGTCTGAATGTACTGCCGAAGGAAAGCCATCTGGAAGGCAAGCTGAGCCACAGCGTCTGGGCTTACCTTCTTCTGCTTTAGCAGTTCCTTGCCCCCTTCATGGAACTGAATCATATTAAGAGACAGTCCTTCTACACTGGCATCAAAATTCTGCTTTGCTTTGGTAATTCCTGCTTTTAAGGCATCGTTCAGCTTAAAGTCAAGTTTCTGTACAGCTGTGGAAGAGTCTACTGAGGCAGGCTGGGACTGAGGGCTCACCGCTGGTACTTCGGTACTGTCTTTAAAGACCTCGTTCTGGAATCTGAGCACAGCCACACCATCGCCCCAGGAATGTTCAAAATTAACTCCTGCAGTGCCATCTTTAGCTATGATAAGATTGAAGGATTTGTCGTACCAGCGGTTAGCAGCGTCTCCGTGCAACATAGTGTGGGACAAGTGCACAAAGTCTTTGATGGGAAAATCATCTAAACTGAGACAAAACACAGCAGAGTCTATTTTTCGAAGAGCCTCCTCATTGCCATTGTCCAGTAGATCCTTTCTCAGCAATGCCCACGTATCTCGGTTCTCACTGGAGAGGTAGCCGAGAGGGAAGGCCGAGGCTGGACTGTTATCACTAAGGATGTATTTGAAGTGTGCTTGTATTTCTGAAGGCTTCAGCATATTTCCATCTCTATCAATAACATCAAATACATAAAAATTCCCCTTTCTCATTACCAGCAAATGTTTTGCCTTTTCATCTGTATAAAGCTCATCTCTGTTGAGTTTAGGCAGCCGTGTGGAATTGAAAAGCCTGAAATACTGAGACATATCTAGAGGATATGCATTGACCATGTAAGCACCAAACCAAGAAAGTGAAGAAGGCACAAATCGGATAATTTTCTTAAAGAGCTGAGTGTCACTTTTTTGGGGATTGAGGTGAAAAACTTCTGGTTCAAGATAACCAGCCCTGAAGGTCTTCATAAAACGTATAGCAGAAACAGTCATGTTTGTAGCTCGTACGAGCTGATCATTATATTCAGATTTTGGATCGGGATTAAAAGACATAAATGCATTAAAATTCAAAACGACA
This sequence comes from Pavo muticus, assembly GCA_016647715.1. NCBI lineage: Eukaryota > Metazoa > Chordata > Aves > Galliformes > Phasianidae > Pavo > Pavo muticus. The sequence goes on from JACDJE010000181.1 coordinate 623,969, forward strand.
GGTTCACGTGCTTTTAAGTACATATCAAACCAGGGACCTGAAAACAGAGAGTTGAGAAACAGGTCAGAACATAAAAGCAGCATTCTGAATCAAACAGATGTTCAGAAAGTCAATATCCTGCCCCAGTGATCATAAATAAATACCTACTGCAGCGCATCTGAACAGGAAAAACATAAGCAATAACTCCTCCAAGGATTCTCCCAACCTCCAATTATGAAGAGTACTGCTGGTTACTTGTAAAAACACTGAATTTGGAGCTGTCTATACAAAGACTTTCAATGTTATTTACAATGAGGGAAAATTTCCTTGTTTTCTGTATGCCTCTAGCAAATCACAACTTCTTCCACTTTCTATCCACTGACACTATCAACACTGAACAGAACTGGCAAAATGATGACGTTAGAGAGAACCTCAAGGTAATTCTTCCAGGCTGAGGGCAGACTTCAGGAAGAATTACATTTGATACCCACAGGTCGTTTAGACAGTCTCACTTCATTGTGTGGCCTGTTGACATATCAACAGCACACAATGTGACACAAATGTTCTGTCCTTGCCATAACCAAGGCAGTCCATCATAGCTCTAAAATGTGGTCATGCCTACACATTTGTCTCTGAGAAACAAAAATCCAAGAAGCAAAGGCAGGAAGGGTGTTGGTTTTGTTTGTTCATTTGTTTATTTTAAGTAGGCTCTATTATTAACAACTTTGAACTCAGTAACGTTTGATACTACATGCTGTCTGGAAGCAGATAAAGGAAGCACGTGGCCACCAAAGGCAGCTGATGGGCTGTAAGAAGGGCAATGGGTTAATTCAAGGATCTAAGTCACAATTATAATTCCTGGTCCTCATCGATTAGTAACCGCATTCCTCATCGTCACATCGCCTTTTAACCTTGGACTTCAAAGATGAAAATGGGGGCAACTAGACATACTTTCAGAAACCAAGCAGAACATATCTTTCATGAGGCCTAAAAAAGAATTATAACTAAATAAAAGAAAGATAAATGCGCTGTATTTCACTGACACAAAGCAGAAGCACGTTGGTTAGCCTTGACAAACACCACAGAGTCAGCAACAGCTAAAACTCCACCTACCGTACAAAGGGAAAGGATAGCATGAGCTAATAAACTGAACAGCAGCTTACATGAAATACTCTGCTATTCTCTACAGAATTTGTGGTTGCTGTGCAACTTGCAAAGCCAACACCCTAATGAGTAGTCTCAGTAGACAGCGAGGACAACATGCGAACTCCTAATTCCATAGGTATTTGAGTATTTCCACCTTTGTTGCTACCCATCCATTCAAAACTTTCACAAGCTTATGTCTGCATTTGGAAGTCAGTGGAAGCAACAATTAGGAAGAACAACCTAAAAGCTATGTATACCTCCCTCTCAATTTGTATTCCTTTATTCTCATCTTTCACTTTCTGTATCTCTCTGTTTCTTTTCCTCTTTATAAGAACATGAGTTTATAGTTGTTGGGGCTTTTTGTTTGGTTGGTTTGGTTTTTTTTGGAGGGCGTTGTTTCAAGTCCAGAGTACTGACCACTTCTGCCTCTATTTTCTGACCTCCCTCACAGTTGAGTTTTCTTGCTAAGTAACTTGGAATTACTTGAAAATCATCACTTTCATTTCCTTAATAGAGCTACCTGTGTAATTAACTTGTAATACAGACTATGTCTGTGGCTGACCTCTTCCTTCCATTGTTTTTCACTCCAATAGCACCGCTTCTTTCCCTCCCTTTTCAACTGCACTGAGTATTCTCACTCAACTACTTGAGTATTTCCTATTCAAGAAAGGAAAAAATGTATTTAGGACTGCAATTCTTGTTTAGCAACATTCCACCATCCTACAGAATTTTGGTGCATTCAAGTTACATGAAGGGCCTTCTTCATTCTACCAGAGACTCAGAATTTGCCCAAATACTGTCACAGGCAATATTCACAGCATGTTATTCCAAGCTTATGCAACAGAGAGCTTAAGCTTTAGCCCATTTTATTTGTAGCATTATGAGCTGCCTATTATGAAGTATGATGACCTAAAGACTCCTTCTGCATCCGATTAGAATCCCAGAAACACAGAATAACCTGAGTTGGAAAGGTTCACCAAAGGATCACCAAATCCAAACCCTGGCTGCACACAGGATCACTCAAAAACCAAAACCGATGAGAGCAGTGTCCCAGTGCTCCCTAAGCACCAGCAGCTAAGGACTGTACCCACTGTGCTCTGGGGCAGAACCTTTCCCTCACCCCTACCTGACTCTCCCCTGATGCAACTCCCCACTGTTCCCTCAGCTCCTGTTGCTGCCACCAGAGAGCAGAGCTCAACTGCTGTCCCTCTTCTCCCTGTGAATAGTTGCAGTAACCATGAGGCCTCCCCTCAGCCCCCTCTGCTCTGGGCTGAACAAACCGAGGGACCCCAGCACCTCCTCATACAGCTTGCCCTTTAGACCTTCACAGCTCTACAGAAGCAGAGTATCCCTGGGTCAACATACCTGTGATGTAACTAGTATGCTTGTTCTGGTTGTCTTGAGCAACTAGTTGCTCATGCAGCTCTCTTCCAATTCCCTTTTCAAACTGATGAGCAAGTTCTTCAGTTTTCCTACAGCAATCAGTAAAAGATTTGAAATGCTGTCACAATTCATATTTTCGATATGTGACACTCAACTTTGAAGCAACAAATGATACTGCATTATGACTATCTTATTTGTCCATACCTGAACTGGTCATCATTTAAAAGAGGTTTCTGGGCATTCAGATATCGCCTAATTGTATCTTCTAGTTTGGGAACAGGCAGTCTGAAGGAAGGGGAACAGAGACACTTCAGCAATGGTATCGATGAGATTTCAGCTTCTTACACTGCAGTTGTGATTTCTCTCCAGTCTTCTCTATCCTTCCTTACCTTACCCCTTATCTCAATGGCTTAGAAGTTTCTTATGCAAGAAGGAGAAAGGGAATAGATAAATATATGTCATCACAGCATAATGCTCTCATGAGAAGCACAACTCGACTGTTGTTACTGCAGTGAAGTGTCTTAGTACCTTGCAGGCAACACAGCGACACAAACAGCTGCAAGGAGCAGCAGCCACACAGGAGAGAGGTTTCATTTCACAGAACCACCGCATCACAGAATACCCCGAGTGGGAAGGGACCCATAAGGTCCATCAGGTCCAGCCCCAGCTCCACACAGGACCATCCACTTTGGCAGCCATCTCCTGTCCGTGGCCTCCCGCTCCCTGCTGGGTGCTGAACATCGCCATTCTCTTGCACGTTTCCCACCAGTATCACTGTAAGCTTCCTCTCTGCCCGAACACGAAACGGATGAGTACCCATAAACAGCCAGCGAGCCCAGCCCGACCGCGGCTGAGAAGCACCACGAGGAAAGACAACTGCCCTCTCCTCACAGCCCCACCGGCCGCGCCCGACCTCAGCCCGTGTCTCCCGAGAACGCTCCTTCCAGGCCCTGCCACCCTGAGGAGCCCGCGGGGCCGCCGGTCCCACAGGGCAGCGGCCGGCGGTACCTGGGCAGGCTCTTCTGGTAGTGCATGGTGGGCACGATGCTGCGGTGCAGGAACTCAGCAGCGCCCGCGCTGCTGTACGCCCGCCGCCAACAGCACAACACAACCCGCCCCACCACCAGCTGCCGCGCCGCCATGTTGCCCCGTCACGCGCCGTGCGGCACCGCCCCGCTCCTCCCGCTGCCGCTGCCCGGGCCGGGATTGAGAAGTGCCCGCCCCGCGGTGGGGACTCCCCTCTGTGTACCCGCGGCCGGGCCTCGTGGGTGGTGAGGGGCTCACAGGGCCGTCTAAAGGGCCGTCTAATAGTGCGACGGGTGCCGGCTGCAGTGCTCGGGGTTGCAGTTCCGCCGGCAGCGCTCAGCTCGGGAAGCACTCCTGCTGCATTGCTTCATCTGGAAGGTGTTTGTGTGCATACCGTAACGGCAGCAAACTCGTCTGCATTGTGTCTGCACTGAGACGGCAGTACGGGTTCAGTACTTACTTGCATAAGCATTAATAAAATTTTACACGATTGTGTTGTTTTGTCAGCACTCCTATTCACCACACAGAATCCGTATATTTCTCTTCTGTTTTGTGTATGTGTGCATGTGTGTGTCCATATGTCTGACAGACCGTACAGTGTTCTGTTCGTGCTTCCAGGGAGGACTATTTGCTGACCCTTGAGCTCAGTGTTCACTCACCCCTTTGCACACACATGAGCACATACGTACACACACTGCCTTGCAATGTAAAACAAAGCGTTGCAAATACTCAACTTTGTTCTGTGGAGTATTTTCCATAAAAATACTGAACAATCTCTGAGTAGCTCGGGCTCTGCAATAGCATTTCAGTGAGTGCAGCATGGTGAGCAGTCATGGCTCTGTATTTTTGCTCATAAAAACAGCATTGGTACTGAGTGCAGACACGGTGAAGGAAAGGAAAGCAATCCCCGTGGCTTACTCTGATAATCCTCTGAAAGTAAATTGGCCCTACTCTAATCAACAGAGTGGTGGAAGAAAAAGTGAAATCATTTTGCTTCCAGGATAATAAATGCCAAATGCCAGAAGCCTTCCTTCTGTGTTTCAGCATACCGCTGGTTTCTGATCAATGTGTGATTCTTACGCTGCACCTTCAGTCTTGTTTTGGTCAGGAAAACAAAAAAATCCAAGCCTGCTTTAATTAATGAAGTCTAGTTTTACCTGGCTTGCCCTGTTGTGATAGTCCAGTTCAGAATGTCACCCGCTCTGCCCTGCACAGAAAAACAATGCGGTAACGTTCCTTCTCTGTGTTGGTGTGCCTGGCTTACACTGCTCCTTTGTAGGGGTAGACGGCTAGACTCCAAACTGGGAAGACCAGGGAATGCACTCTGAGCATGTCACTTTGTTTTGAAGCAGTCTTGTTTTAGAAATACTACTGCATTCTGTTCTAATTTTCCAGAGCCCCCTAATCTTCTTGCAGGCTCTTAATGATGTAGTCGATAATAGGATTTTCGGTATTAATTTGGAACAATAATGCCAGCTGCTTGCTTGGTGGCGATTGGCAGAGGGGTGACCTTGCAGGTCAGCTAAGCAGAACTGGAAGTGCTTTGATCTGATCTATACAGAGCGAAGTCTGTTCCTCTCCAACAAGAGGAGCGAGTGGATTCTCTCTCCATGGGATGCTGATTCCTCTCCAAGGAGCACGGAGGACACCATGGCGGTGGCTTTGGATGCGATCCTCGCTCGGATCAAGGATGTTTGTAAAAGGAACGGTTTGCTCATCCTCTCGGTGCTGTCGGTCACCATTGGCTGTCTCCTCGGGTTCTTCCTCAGGACGAGGCGGCTCTCCCAGCAGGTACGTGTGGCACCGCAGAGTGCATCACTGCAGGGAAAATACTTACATAACAAAAGGCACAGCAACTTGTGGAACTTCAGGATGGATTTTTCAAGATAAAAAACATGTCTCTGTGCTTGTTCAGTCTGTGTAATTTGATCTGTTTGTTAATCTACACGCTGCTCTTTGGGGCTTTTCACAGTTCTCAGACAATGTGTATGGCGAAGGTTCTGGTCTTTAAGACACTAATAAATCCAGCACAGCCCCATTGTAACAACGCGAGTATGAATAATAAGCTACATGAATGTTAAAAACAGTATGTTTGTTGGATTTTATATTAGTTTGGAATGTGTACATCTAAAGAAAACACTGGCAATAATTTCACCGTCAGGTGTACGGAGGTACAGATGTTTGTGCTACACTGATGGTATTTTATATTAATGAATATGAGATCTCCCATCGTTAACAGAACATGCTATTAAAGTCACTTGGGGATTTCTCCTCCAGTGTACTTCAGCTAAGCTCTTTGCAGGTACTTGTTTCTTACTGCTGTATCAATCTGTCAGTAAACAGGACAACAGGCACAGCTGAATGCTTTGAGTACACAATGTAAATCTCGATTGAAAATGATGGCACTTAGTAAACACAATACCTTAAAACAGTTCTCTGTTCTGCTGCCATAACTGCAGTCGGAACACTTTCTGTGTCCAGTCAGTAGCTTCATACACATCTAGCAAAGCACACGAAATGCAGAATAAAGGGATTATTCAGGGCAACCTATTCACAGTAGTCCCCAGGAGGCAGCATATTTCATTTTTGTCTTCCTTTGCAAAGGAATGAAAAATGCTGTGTGTGTTTTTGTTGAATTACAACACAATATGTAATTTAATTAATTTAAAAACAGTCTTTTAAAGCGTACAGTCTTTGCCACCTTATCTGCTAGAGCTGCAGATTTTACCTGCTCATACCACTTGGCTCTCAGCTGTAGCAGGTCTCACACAGGCAGGCTGTCTCAAAACAGTAAGCATCTCTTTGTGTATTTCCAGGAAATCAGTTATTTCCAGTTTCCTGGTGAGTTACTGATGAGGATGCTGAAAATGTTGATTCTCCCCCTGGTTGTCTCAAGGTAAGTGAAGACAATGCCTGTTCCAATAACCATTGAAGTTTCCTAAATAATACATTCAATCACCACTGTTTTTTAACTGAATAAATGTTGGAGAGCCAGGAACTGCTGTACATGTGTATTTAAAGTAGAGCTATGACCATCTTTTTTAATCAGTGGGAACATTTCTCTAATACTTCATACAGGTACTATAGAAATAGAAGTTAAGTGTTTGGAAAACATTTAACCCACCGTACCAAAAAGTCCACCTTAAATTTAAACAATTGAAATAATGCACCACACAAAGAAGATGAAAAAACACATTTAGTTTATAATCTTTTGCAGCACTTTGAGAAATCTGCTGCAGAATGAGAAATAATGGGAAAAAAAGCATAACTCCAGTGAGTTACTGATGTATGCCTGGCTTCAGGTGGAAGTGAAAGTGGTTTCTTAATACATTAAAGGTGGAAGCTTGAATGGTGCCACCTTGCTGGTGCCAGAGTTAATGATCTAGATCCCAGTGCTCAGGATGCTCAACCAGCTGCCTTAGGAAGGCTTTTCTCCCTTTTAAATTTATGTCTTCCCGATGATTACAATAACAACCGAAGTACTAACAACCAGTAAGATGGACAAAAGCCCTCTCATGTACACAGTGCTGAGAGAAGAAAGAAAAAGAGATGAAGAGTAGCAAAGCTAACTTTACCTTAACAGATCTTGTAATATTTAGTGCCTTTCCTTGAAGCCTCGGTTTCTGGAAGCTAATAGATATGTCAGAAACTCATTTTTCATTTTAAGAGAAAGGTGTGTTTCTAGACTTCAGATCACTGAGAGTTAAAACACAAATCCAGTGCTAATTTTATTTTTAAATGCCACCTTTGCATCCAACTTTCCATGGCTTTTCACAGAATGAAGCCCATTCGTGTGCTTCCATGTCTAACACTGACAGTGTGACCATAGGCTCATACCTGGTTCTGTCCCACACGGCTAGAAAACATCAATGCAAGATAAAAGATTTTTTGGAGAGACGGAAGGAGAGTTTTCCTAGGAAAACATAAATGTAACATGAGGAAGTGATGTGCTAAGGACAGAAGAGAGTAGAGTTGCGTGCCTTCCCTAAAATATTTAGTTCTTTAGATTCCCTTGGGGGTTTTGATATGCTGGGAGGAGGAGCAGCACGGTGCAAAAGAGCTGCTCTGACACAGCCTGCAGTTACTATAGGTTACCTACAGATCTGTCAGCAGGGAATCTCTGAGCTGTACTCAGAATTGATGAATTCAGTTTTCTAAGGAAGGAAGAGAAGTAACTTAAAGAAGAGAACGTAAAAGGGATTCACTTTCCTTGTAGGACAGCATAAGTCTAACTCCCTGTATAACAAACTAACCCTTTCTGAAATTTCAGGGGCTTCTGCAAACAAAAAGTACTCCAGATGTAGTTACATTCTTGTACACCCTTGTTTGTTTGTTTTATTCAATCCCGAACCAAGTGTGTGGTTCAGAAGACTGACAAGACTAGAAAATCTTGCACTTACAGGTCACTAGCTCAAATCCAGATTATAAAGAAGCGGCTGAAAAATTGTGCTATCCCTGTGACCTGATAGAGAGTTAAAATGGGAACTTTGCAGGCGGTTTCTCTTAGGAAGGAGAGATACTCAGGAATCTCTGAACTGTATTTATTTTAAAAGTTCATTGCCTGCAGAAGAAATCAGTCAAACATCAGGAGATTGTTTCTTCACTGTATTGTTCCTTAGCTTATGCACTTATGTCACAGCACCTGGAAGTGCTCATGTACCTGTTTCTGATGTCTCCAGTCACCCGTGGTTTTACTTTTTGTTTTTCTGGATACACATAAATCTTGAAAAGCAACTGCCAGTAAAACTAGCCAGCCAGTTTGAGTCCCACGTGAGCTCTTGGGGTTGGCGTGATGTGGGCCTTCATTAAGGACGGAAGTTGGTATTATTTCTGTTATCTGGTTACATAAACAAGCTTCATAGCATCATACAGTGCTCTGAAAGAAGTATATTTTGCTTGCCCCCACCCTTTGCTCAGAGTTTTAGCCCTGCTCATCCCTATTACTAGCCACTAAGTGTGTGATGTACAGAGTTTGCTGTGGTAAGATCAGGTAGCCGCACAGCGATAGCTACACAAACAACATAAAGAAAGATAAATAGTTTGACAGAGTTTGTATCTGCCCTAGGGATATTTGGTAGGTGTTTGCTACAAGATCGGATTTTAGACCCTGCAGTTACAAGATGCACACTGTTTCTTACATGTATAAACATAGGATACTATTTTTAATACTGGAAATGGGAATAATAAGAGAGCCGAGAGAGAATAGAAGCCAAACATGAATTCGTGGTTGAACACATACGCTGTCTTAGACTGAACAAAGCTGAAAGATCATCTGCAGACCTGAAGTTCTCTGATTCTGTTTGGGACAGAGGCCTTGATTCTCTTCTGCTGATGACTGCAATGCAAATAGTTCATTTGCTCTCCAAAAGGTTTCAGGTTTTCAAACAGGCACTCACATTCACAGCAGTGACAGAGGTGGATCTCAGTGCATCCTGCCCTGAGTGCTCTGATATGTTTAGAAAAGCGTGGGTCTTTAGCTATGATCTGCTGACCAGCTGGTTTGAGGTGCTCAGATTTGTTAACCAGACTTCTCTCCAGATAATGAATTTCCTCGCTTCAGCCAGGAGATGGCTCTGTCTGGAAGAGCCAGGAACCACGAGCTGTTAGCAGAGCGTTCGCAGCCGCTCCAGTGCAGTAGTAGCACATCTGGAGGCCTTTGAGGCTTTTCCTAGTAGTGTTACCTACCAGAAAATCACAAAATCTCTAACTCTCGCTCAGTATAGTTAACGAAAATCTCTTCCCTCCCCTCCCCTCATGCCTATCCTTCACCTGCAGTATTGCTTTCAGGACAAACTGAATATCAGAGATATCTGCTCATCGCTTCAGTTTCTCAAGTTCTGAGTGCTTGAAATTTAAATCTAATGCCAATATCTTTGTACTCTACACTAAGCAAAGACTGAGAAAGAAACAAACACCCAGTTTTCCCATCAACAGCATCTCAAATTTGCTAAAGCTACCATAAATCCTCTGAGCAAACACGCTCAGTGCCAGCAGTGGCCGGCAGAAGGGCTGGCTGTGTGCAGGTTTGGCACACCAACCATCACAGTGCAGTAGCTCACGTGGTGCCCACTCCCTGCTGAGCATCTCTGCATCTGTGCCCAGGGGTCTGGGGAAGGCAGGCTGGAGAAGACCAAGGCTTGCAGCCTGTGGGTATTATGTCTAGATAATACTGGAAGTGAACAGATTGGTTTTTTTTCAGTATCCAGATATATAGTTTCACAGGCCGTACAGGAACTTAATTATCTTGTTCTGAGCTCAGAATAATTATTACATTTTAAATTTATTTAACAATAACCATTTTTTGGATAATTAAGAAATAACGTGTAGCAGAGATATGATCCTTTTCCTTATGCAGAATCTATTAAGGAAAGATTGTTCCCTTTATAGTCACACCTAAATAACTAATTTGACCTGGATTTTTAACAAATGTAAAGCCCTTTCCTTTAAGTGTACTGTTCCTAATACAAGCAGATGTATGCTAATAAAAATTACATTTATTTGAAGGTTCATTTGGGGATAGTAATAAATGTTTGATACTTTTGGGGTTCTGTTGGCTGAATTAAATACGATATGCTAAATATAGAACTGTCTGTCTTTAAGGGGATTCCTGTCCATAATGCCATCAGTTCTGGTAATCCCTTATCCTTCTGCTCAGATTTCTGAGTGGGTCATTCTTATTCATGCTGTTAAAGCCTAGTATTTAGTTAGGAAACTACTCCATCATAGTACCCTTTTACCCATATATATATGTGTTGATATATATATATATATAAATTTTTTTCAGTTCTTTGATTAGGGGAAGGCATTGGCATTTTAACATCCCGCTAATGAAAAATACTGCACTTTCTGATTTATGGAATTCTGTTCCTGTTCAGCTCTACTGCTACATACCAGAACCTGTTAGCTATATTTGAAGAGCTGACAACTGTTTGAACTTTGTAAGATGTGGAGACACGCTGGGTGCAGGCAGATGTGAGCTCACTCAGCCCATGAGCCATGCGGACCTGCACCAGCTCTGTGCCGGAAGCCACAGAGCCGCATTAGCGTGGCTTTGCTCCCAAGCCTGTATGTGAAGAGCTGATGTGGCTCCACGGCTTCCGGACCAGTCTTGGCAGCTCAGGCTGAAGACAGAGCATGTCCATGTCTGCCTGCAGTTGCCTGGGTAGACATACCCTAAATAACTTCTGTGCAACGGAATATTCTTTGAGAGTTTAGGGTTTAGCTATGCTGTGAGGCAGGCCGGGGGCTTGGGAAAATTGTGCTGTGCACTGTTTTGCTTGCTGTTAGCTGAAGATGAAACTGATAATACACCACAGACTGGAATTTATTTGTCTGTTTTACTACTTAAGTTTCCAGTTTGCTAGGGATGAAAAATTTGACCTGAACACTCAGAGGCCGGAACTGAATTTTGCAATCTGAAATTTCTACCATGGATATAAATCTGTGACTGATACAGCCAACATAATGTCCATTCATAGGGGAGATACAAATCTCTACAAGGTTATGACATGTATCTTTTTTTTTATTTTATCATTAAATTTAAACGAAGAAGCTAGCTAAAATTCATTCACACGATAGTACTTGTTTGGTATGAATGACAGTATGTTCAGTGCTATTTCTTCTAATCCTTTCCTGGAACTGAAGATTGAATGGGAAAGGACAGACAATATGAACTTCTGATCAGTTTTGGTTCGGGTCTTCTCTGCTATGTACGAGTTAAACTATTCCCTCTAGTCATTCTTTGCTAAATATCAGTCACTGTTCCTATGCTTATGCAGTTGCCAAGCTGGGCTTTGAGGCTTAATGAAGTGCAATAGAAAAATACTGGCACTCAGGAACAGGACTTCCCAGCAGAAGAGAGTGAGCATTCTGTTGGGTTAGTGTGGGAAAATCTGGGATACTTGAATGGTAACATAAAGCGTGTATATCATCCCATTTCTGAATCACCTGTTGTGTGTATCACTGTAATATAAATAACAACAGTAATAAATTTCACCCTGGTGGGAACAAGGTGTTAGCCCCTTCCTAGGATATGTTATCTACAGTTTTACTGAGGAGAAAGTTCATCTAGAGATGAGAGTTTTAAGGAGATAACTTAAGGAAAAAGATGTATAAAGTTTTCAAATGAAAAGCAGAACTGTACTTGAATGAAAGTGAATGGGAAGTTCTACTCATAGGTAAGAGAGGAAGCTCACCCAACATCAGTAACTACTTTAAATTACCCATATCTCTATTGCATTGCAGAACTGATCACAGGTTACCCCAAAAATTCTTCAAATGGTGCTTTAAGATTGTGTGAGCTTGTAGAGGAAAATTTCATTCTACCTTCTTAGGAGACCTTGTGAATCCCCTCTCCATGCCTCGGACAGTTTCAGAGGTTTCAGAACATTATAAACTAACATTTTCTTGTAGCTACATGTATTTAGAGGTATCATATCTAGTAGTCAGATCTAACAGAATCATAGAATCATAGAATTGCTCAGGTTGGAAAAGACCTTAAAGATCATCAAGTCCAACTGCAACCTAACTATACTACCCTAACTCTAACAACCCTCCACTAAATCAAGTCCCTGAGCACCACATCCAAATGGTTTTTAAACACATCCAGGGATGGTAGTCTTCTGGTGTTTTTTCTTACTGGCATAACCTAGAGGGACAAACTGTTTCCAGTGAAAAATGACATGATGCAGAGTTTTTCATGTCGCGATGACAAAGTTGGACCAACTCCATACAAATTATTTAGGCAGTATCAGTAGGGATATAACGATGTGCGGCAGACATCTGGAGTCACAAAGTGAATGAGCGTGGAGAGCACTGATAGAATTACAAATGGGGTCCAAACAGTTTGTGACCTGGCAGAATTCTTCTGCAGTCTTCTAAGTATGAAATTGTTTATGTCTTGCAAATAAATGGCAATGGCATGTGAAGTTTGAGGAGCTGTCCGAAATCCTTCTGCTTCCTTAGGATAGAGCCACGTGTGAAAGATAAACAGTTGAATAAATATGACTTTTTTATAATCAGAATTTGTATTCCAAATCCTTCTGGTCTTTTCTTAATCTAAAAACACTTGAAAGAACTGTCTGAACAGAAAATCAAGTATCATTGAGATTCTTGGCTCTTTCCATGCTTCCCATAGGTGGAAGCTTCACATCCACACTTAACAGATAATTTATTTTTATTTGCATACCAAAATCTGAATTTAGGAAATGTTTTATCAGAACAGCTAAAGTCAGCCTGCCAGCCTGAATTCTGCGTGTGCTATAGTATGATGTCTCAGGTCTCCTTCGTCACTCAGCAATCAAAGGTTGCTCTTCGTTCCTTCCAGCATTCACAGATTGTCACTTTGGCTTCACGTGTTGGATTACTGGAGAGGAAGTAGAGGCAGAACAGCCACTTGGCATTGATGTTCCTTGTTTGCTGAGCAAAGTCCTGCCTGTTTTGCATTAGTTTGTAAGAAGAGATTCCCTATAGCACACTAATAAAGTACAATGCATTATTTGAGTTCCTGCTCAAAAACTGCATGCCATGATGGGCTAGAAATGTAGATTTATTAGTTTCAGTTTCTTTTCTTGAAGCCTAGCTGTAAAATTAAACATAATTACTGCAAATAGCATATTGCAGACAGCTAGATTTTCTGACATTTTTATTTGCTGTTATTTGAAGACAGAGGGCAAGATTTTCCATCATGCTTGACACCTTTGAGATGCCACTGTCTTTAGCAAAATAGCTACCAATGACAAAACCTGCCTGGACACTTTCTTGTGTAATCTCCTCTGGGGAACATGCTTTAGGTCCCAGAGGTCCATTCCAACTCCAGTTCTGTGATTGTGTGATTCTGTGATTCTTGTGTGACATGTATACAGGTAGAGACAGACAGATGTGCCAACTGGTGTTTGTGCATGTCTGAGCAGGAGGCATTTTTTCCTGTGCAGTGTGATATAACATCTGGAGATAAAAAACTTATATCACTTTCAGTAAAAGAAGACCATGCAGGTGAAGCAGAGGTGGGCTGCGGTCCTCCCGCCAGTACCGCTGTCGCTGTGGGGTATGATGTCAGCAGCAGACTTCTCTGTCACAGTCATAGCAGTGCCTAGCTCTGTTGGTATTCTATCATGTTAGAAGAAAGGAAAGAATATCCTGGAAAGAAAAAGTCTGCTAAAATCATTTTAACTCTACTGGAGACTAAGAGCACAATCAAGCATCAAACTGTAGAAAGAATCAGAGAAGGCTCTTTATTTCTTTCTCTCATTACTGTGAAGTGTCTTATTTTCATTGCTGCAAGATGTTTCTCTATAAATGGTACCTCCATGGAAATGAAGCAGCCTGGTCACCAATGAGGGAAGTGCTGATGGTCTGTGTCAGAACAGAGATAGCTTCAGTCTTTCAATTTTCACTACAAATTATTTGTCTTTAAATAAGTGCCTTAATTTTGCTTTTTTCTTGTCTGTAGAAGATAAATAGTGCCTTCCTGTATGATTTTTATATTAGTGAAGCATTTTAAGATGATTAAATGGCTTGAGCTGTGGAAATGGAGATTATTACCATGTTGAAACTTAAAGGCACTGACCTTGACAAAAAGCTACGAGACAGCCCGCCTGCCCGATCAAGCAGCATTAGTGGAGCCTGCACTTCACTTTCATGATGCTTGACTGTAATATAATCATCTCTAATGTAGCTGCTAGAGCAGCTTCCCAGCCTCACTGGGAGAACTTGCTTAGCCAGGTCTTTTCTGTGGCATGCAATTACAAAATGAGAATGAGGGAGTGGGAATGGGATGAATGAAAACAAACATGATTCTAGGACCAACTGCTTGTGGTTAATACTTGACCATTACTTCTTGACAGGATTAATGTCTTTCTAATCACACTAATCCTTTCTGATAACTTCATCCATAATCCATCTATTTCAAAGCAACATCCAGATGGCTTCTGGTGGCGAGGAAGACAAAATAAACAAGCAGAATGGAGTCTTTACAGCAGCTCCTTGTATTTTCCATTTCTGGGGAAATAGGTTTTGATCTTGAAGGAAGTAAAAAAAATGCTTTTTATCAGAAGGCAACAGATAAAAAAAGTAGAGGATGGCAGGGAAGACAGGAAGTTCTATTTTTGTATGCAAATAAAATATTTCATAAGTACTCTGATGCTTATAGTGACAACCAGAATAAGCCTAGAGGTGCTCACAAGAGTTTAACTAATTGTTTGCAGCAGGCTAATTAGATTTCCAAGATACTGAAAGAATTCCCTTCCTCATTAATTAAAACCTGCTAGAATAATTTTTGGTATTTTACACAGATTTCTCTCCAAGCAGACATGAAACATAGTATTTAATAGTTCCATTTGTTTGTACTGTTACCAATGTTTAAAACAGTATAGTAACTGACCTTGTATTTTTATTTAGTCACATTTAAAATAATTTGTGGAGATATGGACATCTTCCTTTTCCCTTCCAGTTTCCCTTTGAGAGCTTTATCTAAGTTTCACTGGATCTTCCACTGATCCTCCTCACTGTCCTCCCTCAACAAAGACACAATAAAGATGTAATTTATTGTAACATTTCATAAATCATATGGAGACTTTCCCCAAAAAGTAAACAAGATTTAATCAAGCCATTCTAGATAAAATAATGTATCTGTTTTGTTGCTTGTTTGAGCTTTGTTACTAACAGTAAGCAGTTAAATTGAAGTCTTAAAGAAATCATTAAGCCTTAAATATTGACCCCATTAAAATGCTGCAAGTAAATAAATTTTTTTAATAGCTTTAACATCCAGCTTCTGAACAAACTGCTACCATCTTATTCATTGACTTCCTGACTTTCTCCAATAAAAATGAGTAATTCAGAGAGGAGATAAGAGAGATCTGGCTGAATGGAAACAACTTAATTACTGAAAAGAAAGCAGAGTTGATTTAGAATTACCCAAGTCTAAGTTAAAAAAAAAATAACAAAGAAAAACAACAAAAAAAGAAACACGGGCATCTTTTACTTGTTAAGAAAAGAAGTATAAAACTCAAAGAAGAATCTCCTCCTGCAAATACTGTGAAGCATCAGTTTTGTATCATGAGGAGATCTGAAGGTTATTAAACACAACTTTGAAGGGGCTTGAAAGCCACAGAAGCATAAGGACCACAGGGCAGATATGTACACAGATATATAGCAGGTAGAACAAATTTGGAGGTTATTGTTCCGAATTGTGCGTAATCTCTGAGCATACACAATTTCATCCAAGATCTGTTGGACAAACAAGGTCATAGAATAAAACAGCAGACTCTTCTAGTCAGCAGAAAAAAAAAACGACACAGAAAGATCATTTTCACATGTAGCTGGAACAACCTATGCAGGAAATAAAGAGGTCATGGGGCTGTTTCGTTTACTTTGATGCCTGTTATTACATCCAGTACCAGATGTTTCAAAGCAAGGTGCAAAAAACCTCTTAAATCATAGAAATCAGATTTCACTTACATCCTGCTCGACAAGGTTTAATATTTCATCCAAAACATTCAAATGTATTTTGGAGGCCTTAAACTTGACATTGTATTTTTTTCAATACAAACTAAGAAATAGTCCCTAGATATGAAATTGCAAGAACTTTTTCTCCTGTTTTGTTTTTTGGCCAGACTGACTAAATGAGTAAGAAATAATGTAATTATTCAGAAAAGCTGCAGGTTGGATTTCATTGCCTTAGTCCTTTTTTGTCTATTTGGCAATCATAATATGGAAGCTATGCATGAAGCGTATTTGTAGAAGCTCCTTAAATACATGCTAAGTCAGGCGATTTTAACCTATAAATCAAATATCTGCCCTGTTATTCCAAGCCTAATCAGATTCTGAGGATTTATAAGAATATGAAGTATCCTGGTTTTCATTCATTTGTGTTTCTTAAGAGTCTGGTTCTGAAGGGCACAGGAACATCTTTGTTCAGTCATAGAAGATGCTTGGGTTGCTGTTGCCAAGGGTAGCAATATATCCAAGAGTGTCTAATGAACATTAGTTTTAAAGGTAAAACCTGAACGTGATACAGTGATCTTAGGAAGCTATTCCTTCTGAATTCCTTATTACATAGAAAATGAGAAGAGTACTTTTTCTCACCATTCTTCAGCTGCGTTATGTGAACACCAGAGCTATAGTGATGAACAGTGAGGAAATCCTGTGATGTAACTGTGTGTTACTTCATACAGTAACTGTGGTGCTCAGTATGTCTGCTAATCTTGGTGTCTTCTGTTCCTTCTGACATCAAGTGTACAAAGTCAAATGAAAAGCAGTTAATGACTGACTATAGTCTCTGACTACTGACAGACATTTCTTCCTGAAAATTAGTCCGAGCAATTGCTTAAAATGTTCCCTGTTGCTCTACAGCCTTCGGAAAACTGCTTCCATTGGTCCCTTCTTCAAACTGAGCTTTGCAGGCCATGAATAACACGCAGCATTATTTGAACCCAGACCTTGATTCATGCTTCATCACACCACAGTTTCCCCTGTTGCATCTCCATAGTTAATTACTTTTGAGAACTTTCTCATCACAGCATGAACCGAGCATGACTTTATCTGGTGACAGGATAATCTCATTACAGATGATGATCTTGTTAATGAATATCCCCAAGACAGAGCAATCTCATTATTAGCCCCCTCAGGATTTGCCACCTACGAGCCAATGTCTGATTAGATTCTAGCTGCACATCATCCCCCAGATCCTAACTGTGCAATGGCTGAGGCTGAGGTGGCACCCCCAAAGGCACACGACCCAGTGGAAGTGCTTAATTATGAGGTTTTGCCTTCAGTTCTCCTGGACATACTTCCCAGGTGAACAGACATGACAGTTCAAGTACCATGCACAGCAGAGTTCGTCTCCAGCTGCTCTGCAGAGCAAACACAACACAGGTGACATCAGGGACTCTCTTTCCCACAGAGATAATGGCTTCAGGACAGCACCAGAAAAAAAAACTGTACTGTGTCTCCTCATTAGTGCCTTCTCTAAGTAATCAACATGCATGGCATCCTACCCAATAGCTGCAGATCTGCTTGGTCAAGGCTTTCATGCCACTTGTGTCAGTTTCCCTGCGTAATATACCTGTGATGAACAATTAAAACAGTTACTATGGAAAGCATCCAGCTAGTTAGAAATCAGCTTATTCTAAGACATTTAAGTCAATGCTTTAGAATATCGAGTCTTCCATAGGGAAATGCCAAGGAACTATCATTGCTGCTACTCTTTTTCAATATGTAGTGCCGTGTTTGTAAACAGAGCTCTACAGGCAAAAAGAAAGGTGGAATTTTATCAGAATGTTCAAAGAGAAGGAAGAACAGTGGCTACAAAAGTGAGAGAGATCAAGATGCTCATTTTCTAAATGATCCGTATTACAGTGCAGCCAGCATTTTCCCTTGCTCCTGCAGCATTAACAAAAACTGTCCTACATGAGACAGTGGCGATGCAGAAAAGCAGTGCATTTTCTTAATTAATCTAGTGGAGAGCAGGAACCTGAGCACTAAACCCCATCCATTTGATTTCATTAAATGTACTATAAAGGTTAAGCTGCACTTTAGTATTGGCTCTAGACAACCTCACTGAGTAGAGTGAGGTCAAGAAGGTCTCATTCAAGGAGGTGCAGCTTAGTACATCACTGTTTATGAGGAAAAGCTTGATAATCTGTTCTGCTTTGATGATAAATCTAGGCAGTGGGGTCACATCAAATAGCAAATGTAATATTTTATTTCAACTTTAGTTTTCCTGAGATGCATGTTTAGAAGAGTTTACATCGGATTATTCAAAGCTAAATCTTAGTTTAAAGCCCCAGGCAACACAGGTGTGATTGGAAACTCACATCTCAGTCTCGGATTACTGGGAAACAGCGGCAGGGACTATGCCAGAGCAGCAAGGGCAAGTTCAGGCACCAAGCAGCGCCTTAATTTGCCTGTAAAAGAGGGCTAGTGGGGGTTAAACTACATGGCAGAGAGTTATATAGCATGGCAGAGACAAGCTTTGTGAGGCCTCTGACCATCTTCTGGCAGTGGTGGGAAGAGCCAAAGGGGAAAGAAGAGGTTGAGATCACCACAGCATTTTCTTGAGATGCCATACCGGCTCATGAAGGAGTCTCCTCTGCTCACAGTACAGCTACAGAGCCTGTCTGCTCCCCAGCATGCCCTCTACTAAAGCAAAAATCTACTGTGGTGTGTATGGGTTTAGAAAAAAGTAAAAGGTTTTTTGTTGTTGTTGGTTTTTTTTTTAGGTGAAAAATGAACCGTATGTCAAACTTCCCCTAAGTATTTTTAACTTTGAAGTTATGGTCTTTCTTCACACGAGAAGGAATGAAAGGGCTGATCAGATTTCTTTCATAGATCCCTTCCAACCTGAATTATTCTACAGTTCTGTAAAGTTATGTGTAGGCTTTCATGCCTAAGTTTGCCTGACTGATTATTGGCATGGCTGCTGTGAACTGGGCCATCAGACATAAGGTTGTGTAAAACTGTCCCTCGAGCCTTCAGGGAGCAGTCAGTAGGATTCGATCACCATGTGTGCAGCCTGAGCTTGCAAGTTCCTTCAGGAGACCAGAATCTCATATGGCACAGAAGAAATGTCTTTTTAGATGCACAGGGTACAGCTTTGTGTTACTGCAAGCTTCCAAAAACACTGATATGAAGGCAATAACACAAGATGCAAATGGAATAATAGGAAATTAGGATTTCTGTTGCAATGATGTTATGCATAAGGTGCCATGTATTTTGTGTTTTCTTTCCACAGCTTAATGTCTGGGCTAGCAGCCCTGGATGCCAAGACTTCCAGTCGATTGGGTATCATAACTGTCACTTATTACCTGTGGACAACATTTGTGGCTGTAATTGTGGGAATAATTATGGTCTCCATCATCCATCCTGGTGGAGCAGCACAGAAGGAGAGCACTGAGGAGGGCGGAAAGCCCATCATGAGCTCTGCAGACGCACTGCTGGACTTAATCCGGTAACTACATTCATTCTTTCTGGTTTCTGGAGATAATGTTTTGTACATAAATGCCTGAGGAGGAGCTGTGGCCTGGGGATAAGGTCCTAAGCCTTAAAGTCTTCACAGTTTTGCACAGACATCAACTATGAGAGGCCTGTGAGCCGCTCACTCCCTTTTTGCTGTGCTAAGAACCATCCACAGCTGCACTCTCTTTCTACCCTGAGTGTACACTGATGGTTTTTATTCTTCCACTACAGAAATAACCACATTCACTAAATAAATAAATAATAACACAACTGTGGGGAGTGGGCTTTCAGCCTAGATAAACATTACGGGTGAAATCCTGGCTCTGATGAAGTCAATTGCAAGACTCCTAAATATCTATGTGGAAGTCTGGATTAAATGTAATGATGTATCTGCTGGTTTGAGCTAGAAAAGCTGATCCTTCAGCTCAGTGATAAATCACTTCCATTCACAGCTGGAGACCATCTTTTCAGGCCCAGATTGGCTTATCTTCTCAATTCATTCATTTCCTCTCAATGTATCAGTTGCACATGTGCACAGAAGTTTGCACAGGAAGCATCTGGTATTCTTCATAAAAAAGAATGCTAAGTGTACAGTGGAGTGCATGAATCTTGGCATGGTGATGCACGTATTCGCCCTCACTTATTTAAGATATGAAGCCACTTTGAAATGATGACATGTATTATTATTTCTTGTGATGTTATATATGACATTGTCAGGTTTGGAATTTTTGGCAGAGAGGAAGGATGCTGCTAGAAACAGAGGAAGGATGTTGCTAGAAATTGAATTTCTGGAATTTTTGGGTGAGGATTCTGTTTTTAGGAGTGGTTTTAATCAGAAATAAAGCAAAGAACTACTGCAGAGTCTCATCATCATTCTAAACACCTATAACATTAATCAATGTTCACATTTCTAGAGTAGTGATGGTATATGGAGGAATCTGGTGATAGCATAATGTAGCATGTATACAGTATTATTTTACAGGTGGTGCATCCCCCACGTATTTGTCTGTTATGTTAAAAAACAGTAACAAAACCTCCAGTGTATGTGACACGATTAGGACACTACCACATGATTCTGAAATGGCTCTAAACCTCACATCATCCAGGGCATGTGTAATCTGATCAACATATTGAATTTACTACCTCAGAAAATGTACCCACAAGTCAACCATTTTATGTCTAAACAGAAGGATTTGAAAGGGTTCCATTCAAAAGTGAACCCCCAGAGATGGGGGACGTGATCTGTGGATGTGAATCTGCCCCTGCTGACTTTCTCCTGAGTTCAGCCTAGACAGAAAGGCCACTGAATGCAGCATAATATACACATTTTTAGCCTTTGCACTGAAAATCTTTAGTGCTGTTGTGGACTTAAGTATCTGAATTTTTGTTTTAATCTGATCCGGCTTAAAATCAAACACATCTTCCGTCTCTGGAAGACACCCATTTAACCAGCTAGTTCACTTTCATACCTGTGCAGGAATCTCCCCTTCCACAACTTGCCCCTCTTCTTTGGCATTGTGCAAGGATCTAGGCTGGGCACAGGTAATTCCAATGGTAATTTTCAGTCTGAAGCTTTGCAGGAGATGCAGTTTTAAAGAACTGTTTCTCTCGAGTTCTCTCTAGCTGCCACTTCATTACTGGGCTGAGACAGATGTACAGATCTGCCTTAATTATAGTCAAGATTTCTGGTACAAGCTCATGAAATCATATTTTCATCCATATTTAAAAATACAAATCCTCAGGCTAAGGATCATCATCTTGTTCTCTTTAATGCATCAAAACACCTGGTGCCTTATGAATTTTAATGGATTTATTCTCATGATGTGCATCGCTTCTGTGAGGTAGGGAAGAGACGTTTTCCTTTCCTAAAGCTGGAGAACTGAGATGTATGGGGAAAAAATACCTCACTGAGGATCATTTAGAAAATTCTGTGGTCCCAGAGGAAATATTCCCAGCTTCTATGAGAGCTAGCATGTGTCATGTTCTAGGAATGTGGTTTTGGGGGCATCTCAATGGAAATAATAGCCGTGAATCAACAAGGACTTTTGCCTTCTTTTCTTCTATGTGAATTATTGAAATTAACTCTGTACTTTTTTCCAGATATAAGAAAAAGTGAATATTAGTGTGTTTTCTTCAAGAACTTAAGCCCACCTGACAGACAAAATAGAAAATGCATAGAACTTGGGGGTGAACGTTTGTAAAACAAGATCTATTACACGGGACTGCACTATTTACATTAGCAGTTACTATTTCCACCATGCTCTGTTGTCATTCGCATATACCTTAAGTTTATATGGGTGAATTTCATTGCCACTTAAATCATGCTGTTTGCATTTATCATCAATGGAAACAAATTTTGGCTGATGAGATAACGGCAAATGATTAGACTTTATAAACATCCACTTGTGAAAACAAATCCAAGCCAAACTGGAGGTTCACCTTCCTGTTTTATATACAGCTTATCGTGTGTGCAAATGGGAACCACAAAACATAGGGCTCACAGACATTTTTAGTCCTTCTAAAGCCTCACCAAACAGAACAATATTGTGAGCCAGATGAGCTCAAAAGCTCCAAATAAAACAACTCAGTGAATACAGACGGGATCAAACCACACCTTAACCCAACATAACACAAGAGTTCATACACGGTTTACTGGAAGGATAAATCAGAGCAGTTTTTACCACTGAATATTCAGGGCTGCATCCAGTTTAATAGACTTTGAAGCAGGTACCTGGAGACTCAGTTTGGCTCACATGCTTTAACCGAAAGAGATTTTTTCTTTGCTTTGATTTTTGCTATTGGGTTGTGTTGTTGTTTGGATGTTTTTTTTAAATCTGCCATTAATAGATAGAAAAGAATATAAGCACAGTAGAGGATTTGTATTTTCATGGGAATCCCAAGCACTGTTAAAACAATTTCCTTTCTCTCTTCTCAAGCTAAGGCCTATTTTATTTTGTATAGAAATTCCATTTCTTCAAAACAGGGCAGGAGAAGTTCGGTATCTGCTGCAGTTAGGAAGAAGTCCAGGATGCAAAACCAAGAATCATGCTTAAAGAAGTTTACAGCTGAAGACTGAATTGTATAGGCAGGCGTTAATTTAAGAGTGTATTAAAAGACTCAGAGTTTAAACTATAAAAGAACTTCTTTTTTAATAGCCTTGATCTACATTCCAGTATCTTTTACCAAAAGCCACTGTGTACGTCTGATAGAAATATTTGTCTGCCTCCTGTGGCAAAATAGCATTTTTTAATCATTTCAGTTTTCCAGATTTCTTTTATCTCACAGAAGAAACCTGATGCCAGCACTGTTCACCACTGCGTGTGACCAGATGTTCTCTTCTAGTTAATTTTTAAGAAGTTCAAGCTGCTCAGAAGCCTGAAGTGCTCTGAAGTCCATAAATGTATGGTACCTATTTGTCATAAAAGGAAACCAACATGGAAAAAAGATAATTCCATGATGAAAATGATGCTGGGAAGAGGGACTTTGAAGCAGACGACACATGGAAGCCATGAGTTAAAACGGCATTAGGAAAGCTTCAGCCCCAGAAAGGAATAAATTACTCATCCTCCTGAAAATTGGCCTGTACATCTTCTGAAATGAAGGAACACTTTCTATTAAATAAATTTCCTTTCCTGGAACCATAGTGCAAATATGCTGGGCCTGTCATGCTACTTTTTATATGAGTCAACCTTTTCAAGATTCCTAAAGATTTGGGTACTTGTGCTTCCACCCCAAAGAATGAATTTTTCAGAAAGTCGTAGCACTGTCAGAGCTGTGCCAGGATATCATCTTTCAGAAGAAGCAAGGGAAGGAGGTTCACCCTCCTGATCCCTTACTGGAACTGAAATGCCATGCAATAGTATCACCCTCAGGACATATAAAATGTCTAAGTATTTGACAGACTGATTCCATATTAGTTCGGCCTTGATCTGCACAAAGACAAGCACAACACAATGCCTTAGTTCTGATTAGTGATTTTTGCATTCAATTAGCATCTTTTATCATAATAATAGTACTTTAAGGTGTCTATTTTGCAAGAGCATGGTCGGTCCTTTTAGCCAGGGTAGAGAGATTGATACTAAGGACAGGCTTCCTAGCAAGGTGGTCGTTGGCCCAGTGTGCAAGAGGCAGTTGGATGATGCCCTTAATAATGTGCTTCAGCTTTTGGTTAGCCCTGAAGCGGTCAGGCAGCTGGACTCAATGGTCTTTGTAGATATTTTCCAACTGAACCATTCTATTTTCTTCCATTCCATTCTATTCCAAATGAGATGATTATTTATGTGCAATATGCATCTTTGCATGTACCCTGAGCTAGGTCTCTTGTTCAGGCTTGCTGAAATAAATTTTGCCCTCGATTTTAGGTGTGCAAACCCTGATGGAGCCCACTGACACCAGCAGGAAGCTATTTCAGATGTATTCCTATACAACTGAGGAAAGGATATGTGGCTCATGTGGTACAGTAACAGTAGTCAGGAATCTACACAGCTGATGATGGAAGTCATGCACAGGAGAGTAAACACAAATGAATCTTTGAGGTTAAGGGAATGTCACTGAGAAAGAAGAGACACCTGACTTCAGATTATAGAAAATAGGAACCGCAGTGCTGTTCATTCTTCTGCAGAGCTGTAAATATTGGAAACTTTATAGTCCTCGTGTCAAGCTACTCAGACTCCATTTTTATTGTCTCCATACCCTTGCTGTACTGAATAGTGCCAAAAACCCACTCTTAAACAATGTTCTTGCAAGCTAGATTAGTTCAAATGTGAGAAATACAGGACAGAGAGCAGTGTCCAAAGCTGCTTTATGCCCAACACAAATATAGGCCAGTAAAATATTACCAGGACACATATGTTGCAAAAGCACCCAGTCAGGTGGCTTTAATTCTGCAGCGTGGGAGACTGCAGCCAAAGACTGTCTGGTGTGGCAGGGATTAGGTACTGATAACATCAAAGTCTGAGAGCAAAACCAGATTGCTGCTGCAGAGCACAGAGTGCCCCAGAGGGAATGGGTGTTCTGAATCAAGGAAACATCTGCTGTACCTGTGGCTGCTGGCCTAACTTCTTCTTTAAAAAGATCTGCAAAAACCAAGTGCTTTGAATCAACGGATGGTGTGGTCAGGACTCCAAATGAGTATTTCAGACATTCAGTAGTATAATTACAACCAGAATTTGGCCTTTTATTTGTAACAGAAGTTATCCAGCAGCCATCAAACTGTCTATTCCAATAGCTGTATACTTGTCCTTCATGGCCAATTTGGATAAAGGCATGAGCAAGAAAATAGTCTAACAGTGCTGATATTTGTCTCACTATCATACTTCTCGGAGTCAGCAATGTTTTGATGAGAGCAGGAGGGCACTCATGTCCTGGAGGCACTACCAAAGCACTGCTGGAGCTGAAAAATGAATTTCTAAAACAATTTAGCTTCCTAAAAGAGCAGAAAGTTAAGGGAGCAAAAATGAGTGAGTGATGTTAATTGCCAGATTAATTGCTGGGAGACAATGGAGAAGGGAAAAAGGCCTCCCATTAGCAGTGACAAGGTGCTAAATAGTTTTACAAGTATTACAAGCTGCACCCTCAGAGCAGCTCCTTAGACTGGACCGTGTTTGCTACAAGTCTTCAGGATTTTCTTTAAATTCCATGGCTACCTAATTGCAGAACACCTGTTGCTTTAGTCATGCATACACATTTCTAACTGCTGGTATATCCTTATGCCTGAATCCTCATCTCATACAAAAATGAGGGAAGGATTCCAAAATTTGCTAGTAGAATAGACCAGCCTGTGCATCACAGCAGGGTACACGCAGAAGTGTTTAGTAGTTCACTTGTCTGTATATGCTGATAGCACAGCAAGTACAGGGCAACTATGTCATCTGTGGTTCAGTAGCTCATCGTCTGTAGAAGGTTCATATTGGAGCTTCATATATGTTCACTCTTTCAAAGTGTGTTAAACACACTTGCTCTGTCTGGCAGAATTCCTGAAGCAGAAGATGCTCTGGGAAATGTGTCCTCTGTTCTTCCTCAGGGCAGATAGTATTCAGCTCAATTTTTTTACATAACCAAAAGCCACATGTCTCAGTTTCTGTTCTACAGTCATATCCTTGTCTTAGACCTAAATGTACCTATGTTCAGCACCAATCTCCCTCACTTTTATTCACTATATATAATTCTCTATTATTGTGTGAAATTATTTTTGCCAAGAATGCCAAATTGTGCCTGAGGTTAGAAACAATCGGTTGTGCTAGAGAAATGAATCCTAGATCACTTTGTTTCCCACGGTCTTATTTTGTGTTCTGTATTTTGTAAGCAATCAGAAAGTAGAACTGGAAATCTAGAAATATTTTATCTGCTTAGCTCTCTTAATTGAATATACACCAGAGCATTTATAGGTGGTGACAGCAACAATTATTACTTCTTAAGTACTGACCGTGTCTTTAATTCAGCATATGACAGTGATAAACACAGTACCTGTTCTGAGTAGAGGGACAGCTTCACTTTATGATCCTGATACCAGATCCATGTGGGTATAACTTCATCCTTGTGAAGGTAGTAGAGATGTGGCAGGGCTGGTCTGATTTCGAGTTGGATGCCTGGAAGATAGGAGGACAAACATCAACATGCAGCAAGATGTATCTCTACAGCAAGGCTTTGTCAGATGTTTCCCAAGAGGCCTGCTGAATCCATAAACTCCCACTCATCTCCTGAGTATCTGTGGCTGTTTCATACTTTCTTATTATTTGTTTTTGGTCCATTAGAGTCTTATTCCACAGATTGCTCCCTTCAATGTTTTTAATTAACAAAACTAAATTTTGGCTAATACTGGATTTTTTCAATCCAAGTAAACCAGCTTAAAATAAAAAATAAGCTGAAGTTCTGGCAAACACATTCAGGTCAGCCATTCACTAGATAAATTGTGTCTCAAAGACTGGATCACAGTGCATAATATATTAAAAATTATTGGGAGCATTCCAGCATCCAGTATTATGTGGGTAGTTGTAATTCCTGCAGGATAAAGAATGATAAAGAAATAAAATGCTTTAATCCTCCACAAATTTGTCTAACATTTAATCTAGCTACTAACCGCATGATATTTCCTTTCTCGAGCAGTCTCAATTTGTTCTTAATTCTTCTAATTAAGGCTATAAAGCGGAGATAGAAAGTAGAAATCATCAGCAATTAAATACATATTTCTTTGTAGCGCTCTGTCTTGTACATGACATTCACAGTAAGACCTAAGCAGGACTGCGCAGTGTGATTCCATTCTTCAGAATAATCCACATTCACACAGTAGGTTACAGCAGGTTATGTCACAATAATTACGTTATCACTTTGCAATCCCATAGCACCTTATATCTGATCACCACAAATCATAAAACAAATGCAATTTAATATTAATGAACTCTCTAGCAGTGTTGAAGCAGAATTCCCTTATGAGGCATACTAAGGCAGTAACGAACTTTTCCCTCTCCTGTAAACCTCCTCTCCATCTCTCCCAGGTCCAGCTCCATCCAGCTGTCCTTCAGCTAGTCCCCTGCCTCAGCCAAGCTCCTGGGGCTCAGGCAAAAGGCTGTCTGCGTCTGATAGGAAAGCAGTGCACATCTGGCTGTTGTCTGTGTCTTGTTTTGGCTGCAGATTTGACACTTGAACCAGAGAATGGTCGGCTTTTATGGAAAGTTTGCAGAGATAACTCAGTGCTTTGCATTGCTGTTACATAAGTGAAAGCAGTCAGACTTGCAGCAGCGTAGTGAGCACTGCTTGTCACTAACCACATCACTGCACAGTGAGTGTCTTAAGCTAAATAATTCTAATTAAACAATGGTGTGTGCAAGGGAACTGCATTAATTTAACTAAGTCTTGCTAACTGAACCTTATGACGAGTTGCTTATGTAGGGAGAGCCTTCTCATCTCATGCCCCTGCAGAATGCAGCCATCATCATGCCTGGGGATCTTAAGCAGGACAGGTAAAATGTAAGGAGACATTGCCAGGGTAGAACCCAGCTTAGAGATGCTGTGATCCCATAGCATCCCAGGCGACAAAGGAAGGTCATCTGAGCTGCCTCACCTCCACTGGCATGAGAAAGGGCCAGGAGGGGTGAAGATGAGAAGTGAAGTGCTGCACATCATTGTGAGCTCACCTGATATTAAATACTGTGCCCTAAGGCAGCAGCCTTACCAAGATGGCAAACGATGCCTTCACTCAGCTTGTCTGCTCTCACAGAGGGCCAACACTACAACTCATTTTCAGTCTTCTGTTTCAATCATTAGGCAGTGCTGCTGGCCTGTAATTCAAATTCTTCTTCCTATGCCTTACCCTGAAAAGATTAATTCCCTGTTTTAGTAATTGCTCTGTCTGATGGTATTGAAACAGACTTTACCTCATAATTCGAGGTTATACCTCGAATGTAACCTCGAATGTCACATTATCATGACTTAAAACAGTAATAAAAGTGTTTTTTTCTAAACCAATGCTGCACACATATGCTGCTGGTGCAGAGGAAAAGAGATCTGGAAAATGTCTCAGTTTGGCATGCATTTAACTATATACACAGTCAGCAATTCTCCTTAGAATAAGAATAGCCTTCTCACATATGCTTAAGAGCTGTCTTGTCTTGAAGCTTGAGTTGGTTGGGAAATTCAGAAGAACTCAGGAATTATTCTCTTTGCATAAGTTTATGTGAAAGCATAGAATTGGGTCGCAGTGTGCCTCTGTCTTCTGCCTTTAGGCCTGGACACTTGGTGCTGTTGGAAATAAATCAGTTCTATTGGGACTATCAGAGTAATCCTACAAATATTGCTTCCCAAATGCTACATGGAAATATATGACTTTTCAGGGTTTTTTTGCTGAATTATTCCTCTTCGAAGCCTCTAGAGGGTGTGCTCTCCATTTCAAATTAGGATTAAATAACTTTCTACAAGGCAATAATCTAGTTCAAACAGAAGTTATAAATTAACTCCAGGCATTATTGGGTGAAATGTTATGGTCTGAGATACGGGGAAAGTCAGAAAGAATAACAAGAGTCCCCTTTGGAATTAAGAATATTTCAGTTTCACTGCAGATCTCAGAGTGTATGGTGATTATTTTGGGCTATAACTCAGCTGTCAGCACAGATGAAACTGTTTGCCTCATGTCAGTCTTTTGTTCCAAACCTCAGAACAAAACTAAAAGTTAGCAAAGACTCTGCAGCTCTAGTTCTTTTAATCAGGAATCATATAATCTGTTTGAAATGCGAACTGCTTGTGACCAAACCTCTGCAAAATCTGCGCTGCTTAGAAGTTTAGTGATGAAAATGTATCAGGACATGCTACTGCTCGTAGGTCATCTCACAGCAGTGCTTAAAGTGCCAAAGTAGATTATAGCACCCATGGATCTCAGGAGTACATCCGTGAACTTTGATTCTGTCTTGAATAGCTCATTATTTAAATAAGCAAGACAGAACACAGAATAAAGAAATATTCTTCTCCCCAGTTAGATGGGGAGTTATACAATTTACGTTGTCAGTTACAACACGGAGACAGTGGCAGAGCCAGAAACTAAAACTAGAGTTCCTGGGTTTCACTCTAGTATTTAGAAATGAGTCCCAAAACACGAATTCTGAAGAACTGTCCCCCTGCTGTGCCTTGCTGAGTCGATCACATCTGTACGGCAGCCTCCTGTACCATTCATTCCTTGTTAAGGGTAAATAGCTAATATCTCATAGACCTGAGACCCAGTAAACAGAAATTGCCTTCAGTCCCATAGAATTGATTTTATTTGTTCATTTCTAGGAACATGTTTCCAGCCAACCTTGTTGAAGCCACATTCAAGCAGGTAAGTGGCTACTGTTCTTTTACCACTGAAAAGGTGAGCCAGCATCATAGAAAGATGCATATGGTATGTCTTCGTAAAACAGAATCCAGATATAGACTCTGTGTATTACTTCAGATATTAAAAGTACCTTGAGCATTTAGGAATTAATGAGTACATTTCCATTAAACTCAGCAGTCTTGCAGCCTGACTACAACTGGTAGGTCAAAATTATTTTAATAGTCCAGTAAAGATCCCACCTGGAGCTCCCATCTGGAGCAAAGCTGTGTCGTAGGTTAGGCCATGGATACATTCTTTTGCCATTTCTTTATCAAGAGAAACCTTCAGGATTTTACATTTTTGCTATAGCATAGCATTCTAAGCTTGTTTTGAAATATCAAATAACTAGCTGTTTTACCTCAAACTCTTTTGAGGATCAAGCCTGAGTAGCAAAATGTACAGCAAGTGCTTCAGGCTAGTGCTGTGCTATGTCAGCCATACAATAGCCATTTCTCAGAGAGAGGATGAGTTAAGACACCTCGCCTTGCTAATAATACAGCTCTGCTGTTTCCAGACTGGAGCCAGCACACATCCTGGTTGTGCTGGGGGATCTATATGTGGACCCCATTTTCATTCTATTCTTTGCTCTGCTCTTAGAGGGCACTGTACCACCGCATAAAGGTAGAACAGAATACAATATCCAACTAAAGCAACAAAATAATGTCTTTAGGAAGAATTTAATTGCTAAAATTGGAATTTGGCCAGAAAATCTTATCTAAAAGTTATGAGTAAGCAAGAGGCATGGCTGTATTTATTTCACCTGTGGAAATATTTAATGGGAACTCCAAAGGGAAGGGCAATCAAACACCTGGGAAGTAATTCCTGATTGTGTCCTGTAGGAAAGGAAATACAAGGGAATGTCTAAAACAACTCTATCAGATCATGTGTTTGCTGCACAAGGCTCTGATTTTAGGAAATTCTGATTTTTGCTTTTCCAAAAATCCAACATTTTCTACACATAGTGTCAAGAGCTGTTATTCTTTTCATGCTGTTCCCCCTAACAGACAGCCTTATTTAACGAAGAACTTATGAAGTCTCATTTTAACTATTAATTTCTGCTGGGATATTATAGTAAAAAAAAACCTTTGTTTTCTTCCAGTATCGCACCAAGAGTATTCCCATCATTAAAGCTAACAAAGCATCATCTGAAAGCACAACTCATCGCATTATAATATATGGAGTCCAAGATGAGAATGGATCCAATGTCCAGAATTTTGCCTTGGACATCACTCCTCCACCTGAAGTGATTTACAAATCAGAACCAGGCACTAGTGATGGCATGAATGTGCTAGGGATTGTGATATTCTCTGCAACAATGGGTAGGTTTCAGACATGTTGGTTTGCAATAATCCAAGTATCCATTTAAGAGAAAAAGATAACAGTTGGGCTGTTGGGTTTCTTGAATAAGAGTAACCTACTTCCAGACAAGGTCCTTCACTGAAGTTCTCCCCAGCAAGCAGTAAATTGGTTTTTGCCCTGGAATCTGCCCTGTTGTTCTTATCCATTCTTAATCACATTATATTACATTATTAGTGTAAAATATAACTGTCACGTACCTGTCTAAGAGCACAGTTCAGATAATAAGCCTCAGAGATATGATGGGTGAGTTTCAGAGGAATATCGTTTAATCAGCTTTACATTAGTGGATCCTGTCTTTGTTGAAACTTCATTATTTTAATTTTTTCATTGTGCAATGCTTATGTTTATATACCGTCTAGTAGCTTATCTCAGTGAACTGTAAGAGCTTCTCTCTAGCAGATTTATTCAGTTTCACTTGCTGGAGAAACACTGGTGCCACGTGTGGTATGTTATCTTTGTGAGTTAGGAAGAGGGACTTTAACCACTCCCTTAACATGCCCTACTTAACGATGACAAAGGTTATGTTCTGATGATTATTACAGGAAAAAGCTGATACAGTTTTCTTTATCTATTATCTAATTTCTTTTTCTAGCTTACCACGGTCAGCTATGGTTGTTCCATAAAACATCTTTGACTGTATTTATTATATTACAGTTCATACAAACACAAGGGGTCAAAAATCAAGTCCAGAATTAGCAGATTTGTCTCTCTTTTTAATTTCTCCAGTATGTGGTATTCCATATGCAGCACTGCTGGAAATTGGCTGTCCATCAGTTGGTTACATCTTATAGCCAATTCCCAAAGTACAGTGTCACAGCAACCAATATTCCAGCCAAGAATTATTGGACATGAATAAATTAATTACATGTTCTTATTAGAATCAAGGACTTCTTAGAAAACCAGTCATTGTCTTCACAGAGCTGAAAGTATTACTGTTACCGTGCCCTAACTCTTGCTGGCCCAGGAATCGAGAGATGGAAGCCGAGAGCTGGCTTCCTCCTGGCTGATGCACAGAATGTACTGCCTCTACTGCCACGTACACAACAGCCCCAGCTGCTGGGTCAGCCCTGGCTGTAGAAGCTACAAACAAACCTGAGACACTAAGACCTCAAACATGTCAAGTGGGTGACAGAGCCCTGTAGGGAGCCAAAGAAAAAGGCTGTGCCTTGGCTCCCCAGTGCTCTGTGTCTGCATCAGGTGTGATTTTCAGATATATTATTTATTCCTACTGCACAAAAATCTATATTCATCCAGCCATGTCCCATTTAGTTTACCTTGAGTTATAGCAGGAAGGGAAAGCTCTGGGAATTTGCATGAAGGCACATGAGAATTTAAACACAAATTTCTATATTCACAGGTATAATGTTGGGAAGAATGGGAAACAGTGGTGTTCCTTTGGTCAGCTTTTGTCAGTGTTTAAATGAATCTGTCATGAAGATAGTGGCAGTTGCTGTTTGGTAAGTAACAGTTTTAGTAAGCTTTTTTTTTTTAAAGAGTAAAAAAATGTTGACAGAAATGGCATAAACCTATTTTAAGGGAAATAAATGAGAGTGAACAACCCTTAGTTTTGTGGGAATGCCCTGTCACTTTAACAGAGGCACCCTATATATCACAGTGTAGCTGGGTGGGTGGGTGGATTATAATACATCCAGCCCACACACGGGAGCACCTCAGGCTGGTACTCCCATACCTTGTAGCACAGCTCCACAGAAACTCTCACCTGGTTTCAGCTTGCTTAAGCTAATAGGCCTCAAGATCTGTACTGCAGCCAGTGTAATTCCTGCTAGCTTGGCAGTCTCTGCAGTGAGCACCACAGTTCAGAAACTAGGTAGTCTTCTGCACGGGCAGTCCAAGAGCATGTCTAATGTGTATTGGTAATTCTCTTATGTCTTCCGAAGACTGCATAAGCAACTACTTAACAGTTTCTAACTGTCACATCAGTATGAACAGCACAGCAGAGCCTGGGACTCATTCCCTTGCTGCCAAGAAAATGACCTGCCTTAAACTACAAAGTCAGAGCCTTCTTCTGAACCCAAATATTTTAAGTTCATTCCTGACCAGCAATATTACCCCAGGTAAAGGATCAGTAGGAATAGTGCTTCGGGCCTGCTCCTCAGGTGTGGGACAGGGCCTAAGCACATCTGGTCTGACACAACTGAGTCCAGCTGTGTCACTTATGGATGGGTGCTTTTACTACACTGAAAGTGGGACACAGGAGTTTTCCCCCTCACGCTGTTTGGTGGAAGTGAACTATCTCCTGTTAATGACTGTATTTCTTTTTCTCAGGTACTTTCCATTTGGAATCGTGTTCCTAATTGCTGGTAAAATCTTAGAAATGGATGACCCTTCAGCCATTGGGAAGAAACTGGGGTTTTACGCCATAACTGTAGTGTGTGGTCTGGTTGTGCACGGGCTGTTCATTCTGCCAATGATGTATTTCTTTATCACCAAGAAGAATCCTATTGTCTTTATCAGAGGGATTCTTCAAGCCCTGCTTATTGCTCTGGCCACCTCCTCCAGGTATTATCTAGTTTCAGTGTGTGTTTGTCAACATTTGGAAGTTATGAGTGGAAGCCATTAGACAGTGGCATTTGTTACATTATTTTCCCTCACCTGAAAAAATATTGTACAAAAATGATTTTTCTTAGAGGACTAAAAAGGTAATAAGGGTGTTTTTCTATAAAAACAAATTCTGTGTTTCTACAAAGTTAAAATATACTGAGGGACACAGTTTGTCCAGAATACATCTTTGGAATTGGTAGAGACCCTCCTAGTTCAGTCATACGGAAACATTTTACACTTTCTACTCTTCTTAGTCTTTGGGTTTGGGTACGTTAAGAAAAGACTGTGGTTGCAAGCTATTGTCCAGCAGTTCAGCTGCTCTCAAGGAACAATATTTTTTACATTCCTTTCAGGGAAAGTGTACAGCGAGCTTTAACCATAGCTGAACAGCGAAATGGGAAACAGCTCATGTACTGGATAAGAAAAGGAGCACCAAAGTGGATCAACTTGTGCATAAAAGGTCCTTGAAAGGCCTGGAATTGACTATCATGGAGCACAAGACACGAAGGACAACACAAATCACGTTTCCACATAGCTGATATAACAAAAAGACAGCATTGTCACATCTGTGGCTGGCGGCTTGTTACTCCGAAATAATAAGAGCAACTGTACCTATCAATACATGGTACAAGTGGCTTTTATTAGTAGCAGTACAAGGTACTCAAGGGACAGTGCAAAAGAAAAAACTGAAGGAGTGCCAGACCTGTGCCAGACTTGGGAAAAGAGCCTGAAACATTCATCCCTACTGCATTGGCCTGATTAGGCTAATTATTTCCTTATAGTTCCAATGAGGTCCAACAAGGTAATGTGGGGGAGGAAGCACGTATGCAGATGGTTGTTTCTCTCGTGAATGTACTTACATTAAGGTAAGAGTAAACAGAGCAGAAGGAATGTATAGGAATTAAAAGAACGGAGAGGAGGGAGTGATTATTTCAGCACAGTTGTAATGTATTGGCTTTCCAGCATGTTTCGCTTTACAGGGTGTTTTCATATTTAATAGTTTGCTCCAAGCTGACCTATAAAGAGCATCATACTGAGAAACACAAAGTCAAGAATAAATTATGTGCTGGGTGGTGTTTTAAACTCTAATTAGGCTTATATAATTAAGGCAGACTGTTTTATTAGAGCATAAAAATCTTGAAGTTTGTGATGTCGTCACATCCCCACGTTCAAATGAGATGTTAATTTTACACTCAAAGATGTTATTGTTGGAAAAAGCTCCTTACTCTCACATTTGACATACTTGACTATTTGCTGTACTCCTCTAGGAGTTCTTGGAGTTCTATTTCTGAAGGTGCTCTATTGCTGGCAACCCAGGCTTTTTCTCTGTTCTATTTCATTAATTCTCTTTTTCTAGAAAGGAATAAGGAAATAGAGATATTTTTTCTAGGAAAAAATAGTTTTTCTTTAAAAATCTAATCTGAATTTTTCTATTTTTAGGGAACAAAAAGAGAAAACTTTGTTCCTCCTTTATCAGCTACAGAAGAGTTTGTCCTTTTTTTTCCCTACTTTAGTCAACCCACTTTTTCACCACAACAGGTTCCATTATCAAGTATGGTTTAGTTAAAACTGGATTCCTTTTCTTAAGTTTCCTTATTTTGCACCATCATTGCAATTTGGTTTTATAATCTATTAACTAATCCCTTAACTGGTCTTTTAGGGCTCGTGCTTTTTTAAATAGCTGTCTCCTATCAAAGCAGTTCACTGCTTCTTCATTGGACCTCATCTCCACGCTGTGTCTCTCACTTTGGGAGTGTCAAGTCCCTCTATATATACAAAGTGCTTTCTTTGCAGTTTATAATATATTCAAGTCCAGGTTGGTTATGGTATATTTCAAAGCTGAAAATGTTCCAGTGCTAAGAGCATTAGTCATAGTGATAAAACAAAAAGTCAGATGTGATATAGTAACCAAAATACACAACTAGATCTACAAAGCTTTGCAGGGTTTTGATTCCCTTATTCTACACGAGTGCCAGAGTTATATTACAACTTGGAGAAAGTTGTAGTTGGTTTGGCAATTTTAAGATCTGTTATTTTTTTCTCTTGATTATTTGCAGTACTATAAGGAAAGAACATGCATGCCCTCTAGCAAATGTAAGCTGGCCCTTCTAAAAGACTTCCATATCACAATGATCATCAGAGTTTAACATTTAGGCAGCGTTCAATCACTTAGAAACCCCATATCCATTTCGGAACTCAGCTTCTCATGAGGAGAGTTTGGCTCCAAGGGATGTCCCCAAAAAAGCCAGTGTGGAGTACTCAGCAGGCATCAGACAGAGCTTCGAAGTTTGGGAACAGTTCTGGCAGCAGCCAGCAACTCAGGCTGTCAGCAGCCACCAGCAGGACTTGCTACTGGAATGGATTTACTATCTCTACTGGCAGAAGCTACCACCAAAGTTAAAGTGAGCCCTGAGGAATGGCTCTGAAAGTCCAGGTTTGAAGCTCAGACATTTTTGATGAATTTAATTTTTTCCTCTTCTTGCCAGTGTGTATATTCTGTAAATCTATATAGGCCCAACATGGGTTTTAATGTTTTGCTTCTCAAATAGCATTGTCTTGTCTAGAGATGGCTGAACTTTTCACCTTCATTACACTGAAAGGAATGGATACTGCACATAACTGAGCTTTTGCCAAAAGAACATGCACAAATGCACAAGTAATTGGGTCTGGACAGGAGAGCTGCTTCTCCCAATAGTCAACACATCTGTATTCGGTTAAATAATACTTGCCACAGGGGCATTATATAACACTCATCATGTGGGTATTGGATTTTCAGATCATCTAAGAGGAGAACAAAGAGCCGGTTTTAAGTATACTGATGGGTTTCTTGCAGATGTTTCTCTGTCAGCTCATGTCTACATCTAAAGATAGAAAGAAAAGCACAAATCAGCGTTCTGATACTCATTCCAGTTAGTCTGCACCTGTGGAAAGCTTTCTTTTTAAGCTAAAAGTCAAACTGCATGAGGGAAAAACAGTACCATGTGCAAAACCCAAGAATGTAACACAAGGGAACCTGAGAGCAACTTAACAGTCATCTCGTGGCAGTGATTTCATTGGATCTGCACATTGTTTCAACCCATTTTCCCCTCAGTGAAAGTTTCTGCATAGCCCTGAATTTTGGACCTGCTGCTTTCTTCCCCCCACGTTAACCCTGATCTTGTCACCTCTGTATTAAAAAGCAGTATTTGGCCCACAGACAAAAATTCCTTTGTTTTTAGCTTTCCTCATTCCAATGGCATGAGGGAGTTTTATTTTTCTAGGTCATGTTTCCATACCATTAATGAATTAAATCAGCGTCTTCTCAGTGGTACAACCCATCAAAAGAAGCAATTTTCATCTTCTCTGAAGACAAACAATAAAACACGATTCGTTCAAGGGTTTTGCTGCTTATGAAACACTCAGATCTTGGCTATTGCACAGTGTAAATTAAAGGCAGATTTAGTGAAAGGGAGAGATGAGATCAGTTTGTTGATTTTTTGGAGCAAATATCAAAATGCATTTGAATGATAAGATAAACAGAGCAGGCTGAACAGCTGTTCTTCCACAGTGACTAGCTGTCTTTGTGCCTCACACCACTAAGAGCTTGGCCTGATCCAGCATTAGCTTATGTTCAGTCCCTGCAGCTGCAGCATTTTATCCAAAACAAAATTGAGATAAGACTCTAAAAATGTATTTTTAATTGTTAGAGTTAGCAACTCGAGGGGAGAAGATCTGAGCTGAAAGCTTTAGGAAAGTTTTAAAAGACTTAGCAGATTAAGATCAGTGCTTTAGAGTATTTTTTCCTCCAAATAAATGTTGCATGTCAGGCCTGCATAGTTCTGCCCCTCTGTTTACTACTGGATAAAGCTGCTTTCAAGAACACGAACTTCACTTTAACTGGATAGACAAATTAGTGTATTTTTATTAAATGTTCTTTTTTTCTTCAGCCACTGAAATCATGTATGACCATATCTCAAAAATGATAGTAGAAAACTTTCTGTTTTTTCTTTGCTACTACTTGTAATTAACCAGAGCCAAACCCTTAAATATGGGACATTCTTTCAGTAGCAATAGTTAGGACTGACACTCTGCTACCTCTGAGATCTGAATTTGAGTGAGACTGTAGGGAATAGTTGTCTGTGCTAGGACACCAGGATTTTCTGTTCTGCATTACCTGCATTACTGCTGATCTTATAAATACTTTATGATAAACGAGGCAGAGAGAAATTCAGCCATTTGCAAATGAATGTGTAAAAAAAACCAAAACAGATGCATGCCCAAGAGAGAAATGACATCTAGTGTGTAGTTAGAGGTGTTATGCTTTGCTCTGTTTGATTTTCAAAGTAAATGTTGATTAAGTATTAGGACTGCCAGTATGAAAAAGTTGAACGTAACCCTGTTCCCAGGGGTAATCAGATTTTTCTATTCCTTGTCCTTTCTGTTTATTTACACATCTAGTGAATTTCTTTTGCCTAGATTTTCATGGCAGTGACCATAGTAAATCATTCACCAGTCAGGCATGATAAGGCTAGGGAAAACAGAGATTGTATTGAAAGCATCCTGTCATAGACCTTTCTTGGTCCTTCTGCATTTCTGTTGCAGGAAGCTACTTTTCCAAACACTAACTGTGCTTTTCCTCAAACAACAGCTTGCACAAATACAAAATGACAGCTCCTACTCATGGAAGCATTTTGCTAATGCAATCCTGGAGACTTTGGAGTTCTGATACCAGGGCTTTCGGAACCTCTCGTGACTTTGTATGTCAAATGTAATGACTGAGAAAGAGTTTGTTGATCAAATGTGTGTTGTTGTTTTTTTTCCATGAAGAACAGATAATGGCCATTGTAAGACAGCAGAGATAAATTGCTGATATGAGACTCATAACACAGTGACTTAGCAATTCAGACTGCTCATACTAGTGGGAGGACACTTGTTTCACTGCCAGGGGCAAGTAGCTCACAAGAGAGCAGAAAATTAAAGAACTCTGTATCATGATACCAATACTTGCCCCCAGATTATCTCTCTCTTTTAAGAAGTAACTTTAAAGTATTTACGTAGCATTTCCTTGCCATGAGTTAAGAGCCTTTCTTAGTTTGTACCTTTCCTTAGTTTA
Source organism: Pavo muticus (assembly GCA_016647715.1). Lineage (NCBI taxonomy): Eukaryota > Metazoa > Chordata > Aves > Galliformes > Phasianidae > Pavo > Pavo muticus. The sequence goes on from JACDJE010000181.1 coordinate 662,311, forward strand.
TGGCTACTTTTGCTGCTCAAAATTGGCTTTCTATTTCAGAAGACCTGGAGGGAAACTTCTTTAAAAAACAATGCACATTAGTTTTCAAAGGTTTTAATAATAAGCTGCAGGGGTGTTTCCTCTATCTTGCATTTGAGTGTACGACACTAACTCTGCAGGATTTGTGTCCCTTTTCTTCAGAAAGAGGGAAAAAGAGAATTACATTTTAATTTCTTGGAAAGCAGAATTTGCAGATAACTCTAGCATGTGTATGTCCGACTGCATTCATCCGCCAGTACTCAAGCAAATGAGTTACAGGGCAAGTGAGTCACATGTGCAGACCAAGGAATACAAAGCAGTGCTCAGTGCAGAATTCACCCTTCCCGGAGAAGGTTTTCTACAGTTCATTCTGTTCCCCAGAAAGAATAATAATTTTGGTGTATTTCTGTCCACTGTGTTGCAGTTCAGCCACGCTGCCTATCACATTCAAGTGCTTGCTGGAGAACAACCACGTGGACAGGAGGATTGCAAGGTTCGTGCTGCCTGTGGGAGCCACCATCAACATGGATGGGACCGCACTCTACGAAGCAGTGGCTGCCATCTTCATTGCACAAGTAAACAACTATGAGCTGGATTTTGGGCAGATTATTACTATAAGGTATAAGCCTCAAATTCCACACACCCAGATTTGCTTGTCTAGTTGAGTGTGATGTTCTTATGATTCTCATGCCTAGAAATGTTCAGAACAAAACTCGTTGGCAATTTTCAAAGCACTCATTTCTCATCGGACAGTTACTTTAAAGTACTGTGGGGATCAGGGAGTGTAGAAGGGGAAATTGTACTGGTACCGTTTAAAAGAAGCACACAGACATCAGCAAATAGCAGGTTTCTGACTGAGAATGATTATCTAGTTTTTACCATTAGGCACACCCTCGATCATTTACTGAAATTGGTACATTTTACTATTATTATTGGTGTTGAAAATATTATTTTAAACTTCAGAATAGTTTTCACTTTAGTTTGTATCTTTGCATAAGAAGAAGGTGTTATAAAAAAAGAAACTAAAAGCCCTGTATTAGATACAGGGAATAATGGGTGTTAGGAAGCTCTGTCAAGACTTGGAAGAGTGGGGCCAGGGAGGGAAGAAAGATGCTACTATCAGGGCAGGTTTTCATCAAGACATCACAGCACTCAAATATTTTTTAGATGCCTTCTCTGCTGCTTGTCAAAGCAGAAGCCTTCATGAACAACCATGGTGGTAGAGTGTGCTATATCTGCATACTGCTGTCCTTGAAAGGTCGATAATGGATCCAAAAGAAAAGATCCAGCTGAACAATTATTGCCAGAATAACTCCAGTGACTTCCAAAGAATGCCTCAGGGACTGAAACCTGCAGGTTTCCAGCAGGGAACAAATGATTAGAAAAACACTCTTCATAGTCAGAGCCTTGTGCAACACGTTTGAGATCGGCTTACTTACCCAATCCGTGACCTCATCACTGCCCCATTTACTCTGCTGGGCCTTGTCCATCCTCTGCTGGACTTGAAAAGCTTCATGACAAAAAGCCCTGAAACTAGCCCCATATGACAGCTGGGGCTTGCTGATGGACTTCTGGCAAGATCTGGTAACAGTAGAAGCAGAAGAAATAAGTTGTGCCCATGTGAGCTCTTGCTTTGAATTGTCTCTCCCTCTCGCTAAAATTATCAGAATGCTCCTGTACTAACATTCAGTTTTTTGTGATTTGGAATTTGGGGGTGTTTTTGGAATGTGGTCCCAAAATATGTTTCAGACGGACATTACATGTACCTTGAAGCAGAGAATGGTGATTTTAAAAATTAGGAAGTAGGATGGAGGGTGATGGTAAATGGGAAGAAGATAAGTTCTAACTCTTACTTAGCAGAACCCTCTTTGATCTTTTTATTTTCACTGCCTATATTAAGTGCTAGTGTGTAACAAGCAAAAAAATGTGAAGACAGTAAAAGGAAGATACAAATTAAGATTAGAAAAATCCCCCCAAAAAGGAAAAGAAATAAAAAAGTTGGGTTACAAAAGAAGGGAAAATAGGAATCCACAGTGAATTCAGTACCTAAAGAATATCTGAAGCCCAGTTCTAACTATGGGCCAAACCTCCCCTAAATTCAGATAGTCTAGGAGGTGGAGAGTTGAAATTCAAATACTGGATGCCAGGATGATTTTTTGAACAACGTTAGAAAAATAATCAGCCTACTCTGTTCACAGTTTGTAAAATCCAGGTTGGCAGTTTATGTCAATGTGATTATGCAAAACTAGACATGGCAGAAAAAGAGAATAAAGATCATATTCCTATCAACTGAGTCAGTTAGTGGAAGAAACATCTACATTAAGGTCAAAATACAATGGAGAAGCAGATGAGCTTGCCTGTACAACATTGGATAAGCATTCTTATTTTTGCTCCCTATCACAAGACATTCTTGCCTGAACTGACCTGGAAGGCAGAAGCAGTTCTAATCAGCAAGCAAGTTTAGAGCACTTTTAATTATTCATATTCATTATACTTATCTCTTATACAACTACTGAGCTTCAGTACCTTCCTTCCTATCTATACTATGCCTATTAAAATGCTATTAAGATGCTAACTTCTTCAAAATTCAGTTTTAAATGTTCCTCTTCCCCCATCACACCCACAAACAAATGTATTTATTTCAGGGAAGGGCTCTAGTTACAAATACTTCTGCTGCTCTACTGGTACACTGTACGGCTGTGAGCAAGATACTGGATATCTCTCTGTCTCAGTTTCCATACAGGTGAATACTGTTATGCTCATTTTCCATCAAAGAAGGCTGACGAGACTTAGGTGCTTGCCAAAAGCTCTGAAATTCTGGATCAATGAATGCAGTGGATTATCACCATATATACTTTATGTCATCCATTTACAATAGTCAAAATTCATTTTTTGTCTTTCTGCTGGATGGCCTGGTTCTTGGAAGTGGCCATATAGGAGGGAATGAATATATACAGTCACTTTTGCTCCTGGAAAAAGGAATAAAATCCATCCCTAAGATAGCATTATGAAGAAAATGTTAGACCGCCAGGTCCACTCTTGCTCTAGTCTCCCATTCATTTCTGCTTGCCTGGCTGAAAAAATGGTGTGAAGGTCAAGTAAAAATACTTTCCTGAAACTGAAGAGGTACAGTCACATTTGTGCTTGCTTCACATTTAGATCCAAGTATGCAAAGCCACGTGCTATGCAAGCTTCACCCTTGGCCCAGCCTCTTTACCCTTGGCCTAGCTTCTCTGTGATGGACTGACATGAAAGGCCTTCACTGCCGCCAGCACGGGATTTGCCTGGCACAGGAGCCATGAGTGAGACTCAGAGAAGTCTGCAGAGAGCTCTGCTGCTGAGGCTGAAGCCATGGGGAGCACCACTGGCAGGCTTATGGCACTGGTGACATGACCCACCAGAGCTGACATCACTCAGAGAGGCCACAGCCCGGCAGCCTCCTTTCTCCTCACTTGTGAGGTTAAGGGAGAAAACAGAACTTCCTTACCGAAGCAAGGGCTGCAAAGCTAGAGGGTGAGAGTTTAGCACTGGGCAGTGCTAAATAGAAGAGGTTCGTCTTGTCCTTGCTCTTTGAGCTGGCTTCTTTACACCAAACACCAGCATGTGACTTTTATAATAAGGACTGGTTTATGAAAGCTCCTGTAGAAACATGGTTTTGTTTCTTGCAGAGCAATCCATCACTGGTAAAGCTTACTCCTTTCTCTCTTTGTTAAAGCATCACAGCGACAGCTGCCAGCATAGGAGCTGCTGGTATCCCCCAGGCTGGCCTGGTGACAATGGTCATTGTCCTGACCTCAGTCGGACTCCCAACGGATGACATCACACTGATCATTGCTGTTGACTGGGCACTGTAAGTAACATTAAGCATCTGAGGCTTCCAGTGTGGCAACATTGCTAAAAAGCCAAATGTTCTCCAAAGGTATTAATATGAATATACCCAAAAGGAATGGGAAACATGTAATTTGGACAAGAATGAGGGGCCAGCACTCCTAGGAAATCTGTTTTGCCAGTGCTGGTTTCAGTGCAGAAGTTGCTTTGCTGGATCCCTAATCACTGAGGATTTTGCAGCAGAAACAGAAGCTGAAACTTGATGTATTCAGACTAGAAGGGATTCCCGTTACCCATGAGAAGAAGCAGCTTAAAAATTCATAATGGATGATTTATTTGGACTCTTATGTCAATGTCCATAAACAAATAAACATATTTTGAATAGTCTAGGAAGATGATTGATTGGTAAAATACTGGTTTCTAGCTCACTGGCATTTCAAATAATTACATAACTAGCAAATGTATTCACAAAGAAGCAGTCTTTTTCTAAAAAAAATTAATCTGTGTCAAATATATCTCCATTACCAATCTTAATGCAGTGCAGTTTAATTAAGTCAGAGTTCTGTGTAGAAATGTATCTCAAGTCCATTCTGTTATGGTGGCCGTTTTATTCAACTTCAAGTCACTGAACTTTTCTACAAAGAACTGTGAGAAGGAATTACTTACTTTCCTGTCCAGTGTAACTGAATATACATATATTGCTAATAGGAATCATGAGAATTGAACGGCTGTTTACGAGGGTGGATAGTGATAGGACAAGGGGGAATGGTCTTAAACTGAGACAGGAGAGGTTTAGCTTAGATATTAGGAGGAATTTTTTCACTCAGAGGGTGGTGGCACACTGGAACAGGTTGCCCAAGGAGGCTGTGGATGCCCCATCCCTGGAGGCATTCAAGGCCAGGCTGGATGTGGCTCTGGGCAGCCTGGTCTGGTGGTTGGCGACCCTGCACATAGCAGGGGGTTGAAACAAGATGAGCATTGTGGTCCTTTTCAACCCAGGCCATTCTATGATTCTATGATTCTATGAATTGTGTTGTTTGCATATTCTGTGACACACTTTAATAAATATCAGGAATATTCTCATGTGAAGGAAAAATAGCATCTGCTGGGGTCACCTAAACGTGGGAGTGGCTGTTCAGATTTTATAAAGCAGCCTTTCTACCGCTAGCCATTGGAGCTCCATACTTATAGAAGCACAACAAAAGTCACGAAGTATTTTAAGCTGTATTACAAAACCCTTTTCACTCCATATTGCTCAGTTTTCACCCAGCTCTTGCAACATCATCATTTCATTGTTTTTCCAGTAAGCCTTCCAGTGTATATGGGAATTATGCTTTTTGTTTTACAAAACATCTCAAAACAACAGACAAAAAAACTCACTCAGGCTATAGTTCCAGATGCTATTAAAAAGTGAGCAAGAAACGGACTCAATTTTCTGTCTTTTGTGGATGACCTTTCATATACAAAGTATATTTCAGTATTCCAGCATTTGGCTTCAAGAGCCTGCAGATGCAAAGTGTCAACATGGTTGACAAGATGAATATTTTCAATATTAGCTTTGGAAGCACTAGAGTATGCAGAATGCTTAAAGAAGTCTGATGAGATGATCTCACGGGACTGAAATACCCATTGCAATGCATTGAAGGTATTACAACTCATTTAGGTAGACACAACATGTATGTGAACTATATACCTTTTGCTGATGCCTGGAGACAAAAGAAGAAAATGAAAATGTTTGTCAGCTCATTTATTGAATACAAGATAAAAGTTTTGCATCTTTAATTATAATATCCTCTAAAGCTCAGGTACCACTGCAACACTTGCTGCAAGTGTTTGCATTGAAAGAAATGCCATGAGCAGCAGGTTGGCCTCTTAATAGAGAAATGTCAGTGGTGTGCGATGCAGTTCTACTCACATGTGGTGCAGACATCTGTGTGCAGACAGGAACATGGAGCAGGATTAGTCCAACAATGTGCCAGGCAATCCATTTTCTTAAGAGTTTCAGTATGGTGCTCTGTTTCCTCAAAAAAAAACTCTGTTTTCAGAGCAGATCCTAATCAGAGACCAATAGAGAGTATAAACTTTGGAGCTCTGCTCATACAACTTCTTCTCCATCACAGCTCTTTGCACAGTCCAAAATTAACATTCCAGAACAGCCTTCCAAGAATCCAAATCTGATAGTCAACCAAGAAGAAGCCTAAGTGTAACAGGAACATCTCCCAGTTAGTGCTGCAGCAGTTTTCCCTGCTTAACTAAACATGGTTGTGGGAACTTTCCTCAAGGCAAAACCCAAACTCAGAACAACAGGTAGCAGAAAAATGGAGTCAGCAAACAACTTTAGCACTGGATCCTAAGTTCAACAAACACATGTAGGTGTAGGCGCTGAAATCTGATGAAATTACTTGCAATTGCATGTATGATTTGGATAACAGCACAGGCAAGTAACATTTCATGCAAGAACTCTTTCTTCTAGTTAGGCAAGCAACTGCACAAACATTTGCAAACATTTAGATTACATGCCTAAAATATATGGAGAAAAAAACATCAGCACACAGTTTCAATTTCTTTTCTATATTCAGTTACAGGATCAGAAATCTGGGCATTGTTGATATTGGACTGTCTCTACCTTTAATAAGCCAAACATCTGGAGATTTCTGAGCCTCCATTTTATAACCCACATTTATAAATTAAGTTACCAATTTGACACAGCTTTCAGATGTGAATGTTTTTCTTGGAAAAATGTGATATATTTCAGCCTTAAAAACTATATCATCTATTTGAAATCTCACCAGTTTTAACTAATAGATTCCAAGCAGTTTCAAGTGAAGCACTTGTCTGTGGCAACCACTTGCTCTTGTGTATTTACAGTCAATATTTTTGAGGTGTTGGTGGGTAAAAGATGCAAAACAGGGAAGAACTGGTTCCATAAACAAATAAATGGAAAATAGTGAAACTGTATGTATGCACAATACTGTCAAACATAAAAAGTGAAACTGGAAAAAAAGGTAACTGAAAATGAAGCATCTTTAGGAGCCAGAGGTGCAATGGCAACCGTGGCTTTTTTCTGAAATGAACAGGGTTTAAGTAAGTAAGTGGTCACTCCCTGCCTAGATTGTGAGTTTAGTTATTTAGCAATCTTCTGAATAGCTTTTAATTGCATTCTGTAATTCCTATTTATACAATGATCTTCTTGCTGAGAAGATTGCTTAAGAATGCCGGACTAGGATCTTGATACCTACTACAAGGTACTGTTTGGACTGGCTGCCCTTTACTTGTATTGAACAAAGACATTTGCATCAGCATCCTCCAAATGAGGCCATAGCACTGGAGCTCAACATAAAAAAGCAGACAGATGAAGTCTTGATCTGCTGTGCTAAGACTTTCCAGTGCTGGATCAGTCTGCATGCAAAGGGAAGCAATAGTGCATGGGTGTCCAACCTTTTGGCTTGCCTGGGCAGCGCTGACTGAAGAGGAGTTGCCTTGGGCAGCATATATGTAGGTTGCACCAAAAGTAATGCCTCCTATTTATTTCCATGGAAACTATGACAGATACAAAGTGTATAATAGCACTACTTGATAAATTCTCAGCTACAAAACACTATTTTTTTGACACAATCATCACCATTAGCTTTGCATTTTCATCACCAGTGAACAAGAGGCTGCATGCTGTGCCTGTAAAAATCTGCACCAGTAAATGTGACCCACTGTCACCGCTGCTGAAACACACCACTCACTGCCTCACTGTGCTCACATCCACTGTTTGGTCTCCATCAACACTGAGCAATTGTCAGTGAATGTCAGTGAGTGCCATATTTTCCCATGGAGGAATTCAGTTCCACCATTTGCTTCATAGGCACTTCATGTCAGATGCTATTTTGTCAGACTGCCCTTCTGCTGCCATCTCTTTTTTTAACACAAAAAAAAGAGAGCAACACAACCATAAAACTAGTGGGATATGTGACCTTGTTTTTGTGGAACCACTGCATCAGACTGTGGCTGCAGTTCTCAGTGAGTTCTCAAGGTGCTGGTCAGAGTGCATGTGGAGGCACAGTGCACGAAGCTCAGAAAAGATTGGAAAACCCAGCGGAGCAGCTAAATAACAGAACTTCTGAACATGTTGTCTTGTAAAAATAGCCAAACTGACTTTCGGCTATAAATACTGCAGTGATGAAGGCATGGGCACGTACCCAAAGAGCCAACAATTTACCCTAACTTTGTCATTTACCAGAGACCGGTTTAGAACAATGATCAACGTCCTGGGAGATGCCCTGGCTGCAGGGATTATGGCCCACATCTGCCGGAAGGAGTTCATCAAGGACGGTGATGAGGTAAGAGCACCGCGAGCCAGGGTGTGACAGTGCGTGCTGTGCTGCGGCAAAGAGCCTGCCAGCTTCCCACATTTGTTTCCAAACAAGATGTAAAGGCAGAGGGCAGAATTGGGCAATGGGCTACTTAGACAGATAGGGTGGAGGAGTCTTTCTTCATGAGTTTAGGCAAAAAGCCACTCAAGTTCAAGTCTTGGCAGCCTGTATCTGGGACTCGCTGGGACTCAGAGCAGGAAGGAGCAGCTGTGCTGTCCCGCACACACACGCGATGCTGGAGCTGAGCTCTGTGCTCAGTACCCAAGTCCTGACAAGGTGTGCTGCTTCTGAAGGTGGGAACAGCAACAGAGCAGGGTGACAAACCTTTGGGTATGTGTGTAGGGGTGTATATGCACAAACAGTAAGCTCACAACAAAAGCAGCCACCACATCTACCTCCATATTCTGCCCCTGCCTCCCTCCACTCCCATGCTTTTTTTCCCTTCTTTCTTGGCATGCATCACTCAGTCTTTTCTTACGCCTGGAATGCCTTCTCATAATCTTCCTTGCAATTCTCAGCAAAGGAGATTCCTAAATCTCTGAGCCCACCATGCTGGCAGGTGCCAATCCCCAACCATTCCAGCTAATGACAGACCTTTGCGAGCTTTCTTTCACAAGGCCAGGACAGGTTATGCAGAAAAGGTTCTTTGCCCTTGTGAAACTGCCATTCACAAGGCATGTTTCACTTCTGTGTGTCATCTGGAGTGTTCTACTCACTTACAGAACTTAAAAACAGCAGTACTGATAGCAAAGTTTAATGACAGTATTATTTCTGCCACTGTCCAGACAGTCTTTCTGATAAATCCCACTCTCAGGCCTTCTTGGAACATGCATTTAAAATGCCAACTCTTTCAAGTTTTGTAAAGGTCTTGTCCTCAGAGCTGCTTAGCACCTGCAGTGATTACTGATGACAGGATTAGGCCTGAATACATGGGCTACACGTGCAGCTCGTTACAAAAAAAGTGAACACACAACAACTTAATGGTGAGGTGTGTCATCAGGCACAGAGCCGGGAGTGCATAATGCAGGCCTGACATTTCACTGCTGAATTTAGAACTCCGTTGGAACTCAAGATGTTTTGAGAATATAAAATCCCTCCTAAGGGATTATTCAGTCATCTGTGATGAGATTTTTCTTTGCATCTCGCTCCATAATTGTATTAAAATATACCGTTAGTCAGCCATAAGTTTTGGCAGAGTAATTTGTGGACTTAGTAATGTATACCCAAAGGCCAAATTTTGTCAGCTGCAAGCCCACGTCTTTTCCAGTATTTGTGTCTTGTTTTCCCCATCAGAACTTCTGGTTTGATTTAAAGGACTCTTAAATATTTAACATCTGAATCACTCAATAAAATTCTCGTTATGTCTTTTGAAATAGGACAAACTGAAAAGACAGGTATTGCTACACTGGGTTAGAAGAAAGGCAGAAGGCCACGTCAAATGACTTCCTGGTTTCTGTAATTGCACTTAAGAGCAACCACTGCTCAAAGCTCAGCATACTGAGTCCATATCTCTCGAACCTCAAGTTTTAGTTTTTATTTACACTATTGATATTGCTTATTGATGCAAAAAGGTATTGCTGTGGGTATAAGCTAAATCAGAGCTGTAGTAGAATTTGCATTTTTCCATACTTAGAGACTCCTTAACTTTATCCAGGTGGTGCAAAGATGCTTTTAGTGTATATAAGAAACAGGTCCTGGCAGTCTGTGGAGGCCCCAGGTAATCCTGGTGAATGCAAAGCAGACTAGAAGTTCCAAAGTAAAAATTCCCTTCCTTTTGTATACAGCAAAGAGTGGCTGTATTCCAAATCTTACTGCTTTTCACATAGGTGCCATTGATCTGTGAGACTAAACCTCTAAACATCCACCCGATTGTGGCTTACCAGAGAAACGGCTGTGTGAAGACCATGAATGAACCTCGTGGACCAGAAACAGCGAAAGAGTTAGAGCAGCACATACCTGTACAGGTGGAGCAAGAAGAAAGCCCTGTGGAGAACCACACTAAGAAATCCAACAGTAAAGACCACTGCACTATTGAAATAAATGAACTAGAAACGAATGTGTAACTGCTGCACTCAGTGGTATCTCATACCCCAGTGACCTGATACCCAATCTCTACCTCACAGCTGGAAGAGGGACTCTTTGCCTTGAACAGAAAAAGGTGGAATTCTCACCACTCTGCTTGTACCGGAGCGAGGGGACCAGCTGTGAACGTCAGGAAAGGCACACAGCTTGCAAGAGACACAGGCTTCTTTAGGTGGAAGATTTCAGTACTGAAAAACTAACTAATGGATGGCTGCTGTTTTATTCTGCACTCATTTGACTCCAGTATAGTATTTGACACTCCTTTGGCTTCTTTTTTTTTAATTTTTTTTTTTATTTGTCCCTTTCTGATTTTCTAACCAAAGCCTTTTTTGTGAATCCGAGTAATTGCAAACACTGTATTTATATCTCTTTTTTGCTCTGTAAAAATGTTTCACCAAAACTGCTAAAGATATTAATTTTGTGTAAGATTCTTTAACTACAGACTTTGTGTTTAGCTTTAGAACAGCAGTAAGAAAATCACACTGATTTCCTGATCTCAAAATGTTGTACATATCACCAAACAACACCTCAAGCCAAGGTGAAGCAAAGTGTGCATTTTTGCAAGCAAGTGCAGTAAGGTAATTCTGAGGGGCAGCTTTCAGAGACAGGCATTCAAGTGTGATATGTAACAGCATGATCCTAAGTCACTGAAGAGCACAGTTTGCCTTCCAAGTGCCAGATTTATTAACCTTTTTTTAACCTAACTCTTCAGTAGAGTCAGTACCATGCACACACGTGGCAGAGGCAGCGTGAGCCCAAATCCATAAGCACTGGTGCTAATGTGTCCTCCCCTGCAGCCCGTAGGCCCTTCCGTGTAAATATGTACCCATTTGAAGCTTGAGCTCCTGAACCGTACACTTATCCTAAGGGCAGACTGAACTCCAACTAGAATACGATGCTGACTAATATTGGGGTTTTGTGGGGAGTCTGCTGGGGAAACCGGACTGCTATTTTTCATGATTCAGTAGTCAAACGACATGGAAAGTAATACCCTTTGCATAATCTACTGAATCAGGTACAAAAACATCTGCTGAGTATGTTTCCAACGTTTGTGATAGAGAACATTTTTAATAAACTTGCCGTTTCAAAACCAGGCTGTCGGTGCACTTCTACCATTGGTGCCTTCTTTCTCTGCCAAAAAGAACAGGGGAAGTGAGGAGACCTTTTCAAAGTTGGAGGTTGATCCAGAGGTTACATAGCAGTTCCTACCAAGACAGTTGACATATTATATGTAGCTACCTGGGACATACCGGTTTCAGATAACACGTGCTTGCTATTCTAATACGCTTCTCCCACCTACAGCAAAAAAGAACCCAGTCAAAAAGGACAATGCCTACACTTGCCAGAAGCAGGAATGACTCATGCACATGATTAATGGTTTTCCTGGCATGTGCATATTCAACTCTTCTTTGAGGGATCCTTGTTCAGAAAACTCTTTTCCTACACACTAATTAGTTACCTCAGATGGCTGTGGTGAGAGGTAGCTTAAATTTCAAACCGTGAAGCCAGAACCAACAAATACATTTTATTTGCCCATAATTCCAGAGGTCCAATCCCTGCTGCTTCCACAAGGTCTGACCTCGAGACCTGCTTCTTTTTTGTCCATTTCAAAACAGCGTATGCCGCAATTCAGCAGTTTCCCATCGCACAGGCGGAGATTTGTAGATTTTTTAAATGCAGCCATACAATTAATACTGTTGTTTTTGTTGTATGGACACTTTGCAAGAGGTCTCATACAGTTTCACTGCTGATGTGCCCTCTGCCCAGTTTGTATTCTGCACAAACACCCATCCCACACATCCCAGTGCAGTTGCTCCTTCTGGTTGCTTGCTAAATAATCACTTTTCGATTATTCAGAGCTTTTCAGACAGTTGTCAGGTACTCAAGGCAATTAATCTGTAATCAAGAGATGTCCAACTTTAACGGAAATTATGGTAACTATTTTCCTGATTGATCCTAGAGTGAAGAACAATGAACACAGAACACAGAATAAAAAAACCCTGACGTTATTCAGGACAATTTGCTCTGAAGAAGTTCTGTGAAGCACCTGCTCTGCAGTGCCATTAAGATGTGTGATTTCAGGGGGCTGAGGCTTTCTGTGTGGGCAGCAGCACCAGCATCTTGCTTTGACCTCAGCCTCGCCTGCTTCCCCAGGCCTCCCCTCCTCCCCAGCTGTACAGACCCGACTAGTTAGGAGGCCAGATGAATAAGCAGATGAGGAGCAGTTTTAATTCAAACCAGTTCACATATGTTTTTAGTGCAGTCCTAATAAACAGTTGTGTCAATACAAGTGGAGGGGTGACACAGGGACAGGAACAAGCAGACAGGGATGAAGCAGTGTAAGCTCACGTGGAGAGGGCAGGATCTCTGCACACTGGCTGTGCCAGCACAGTCACTTTACAGTCACTTTCAATAGAGAGAAATGATGATGAAAGGCCACGTAGATCCAAGATTTAAAATATCTAGTTCCAAACTAGGAGATTTTGGATGGGTCTGCCCACACCGCATGCCAAAGCACCTTGGTTTGCCAAGCAGAAAGTGCTGCCAGCCTTACCACCACCTTCCTGTCCAACCACATGTAACTTTTGGCTGACTGCAAAGTGCAAATCCCTTTGCCTGCTTGCCTGAGCCAGCTAACCCAGTGTGCCACCCTTTAGCTTAGGGACATCTCCAGATATCCAAGCCAACTCCAGTGCAGAGAAGCTGTGAGACTTCTACAAGGTGAACTTCAGGTGGATAAATCAGCAACAGAAGCAGCTGGCTGTGGTGCACAAGCCCTGCACAATACTGAAATCCACAGCTGTATCCCCTTATACTCTATTTGGCATGTAGGGGATGGGAAGCCTCGTGTGAAAGGCACATTTTTATGGAATCAACAGGGCATTTTAAAATGAGCCTTCTGCATACAAACTCTACTCACAGACTGTCCAGATTTGCTTTGTAACTTTGAAATGAATTGTTACTTTATATTGTTTTATATATATCTCTCTTAAACTTGGGCTTTATACCAACACTTGCCTCCCATTTCATCCTAAAAATGATGCCAATTTAGCAGACTGCAGCACTTCAGTTCTTCGTTCTGGTAAATCTGTATATGTAGCTCAGAGTAGCATGAGCTTGACTGCAGCATCTGACTGCTACTGCAGTCATTCTGTGTTAAGAACATAAGACACTACTGTTAGCTGTAGAGAATCAAAGACTGACATTACAGTATTTTTACTACGAGCTTTCCTCCATGTTTGCTGTTTTCTGTGTCTCATGGCATTTGTTGTCAAGCAGTTTGACACACGGTGCAATAAGGCTAGCAGCAGGTTCCACAGCATATTTGCATGTCCAGATCTGTTCATATTTTCCAGCTATAATTGCACTTCAGCCCAATAAAAATAATGAAGCTGATGACCATTGAGTTGGAGTGCAGGCTTTGTGTTGGTAAATATCTTTCTCCCACTGTCAGAGCACATAAGCAACCACATGACCCTCACAAACTCAAAACATTTATGTAAAAATCAATCACTAATTACAACAGTTTGCATGGAATACATTCAAGTACACGTGGGAGGAACATATTTCTTAAATGGCAACGTTCAGTGGCATTTTGAAGTTACCTCCCCCTGCTGAGAGGAAAGGGAACTTAGCTGTTAAAAGTATACTCATGACATCCTAGGGGAGCGTGTTGGAGGGAGAGAAGAAAATGAAGAAGGATGATGTATTAGATACAGCTATGGAAGAAATAATTGGGGAAATTACCCAAATTAACACATACTTATCAGAGGCACTAGTTTTATGTTGGTTCATCTGCAGCTGCATTATTCTGGAGATACTACTGAGAAGAAAGACATTGCAGCAGACTACTGTGGTATAAAACATCATCAAAGACATCTGAAAGCTGGTTTCCGAGGATTTTGCCAACATCCAGGAAGCTCTGAAGTGCCAAATTTCTGTAATGAATCCTTGTACAAAAATTAGAACTGGGAGAAGGAGCCCCAGCCGGGGTACTTCCACGTCCCACTGGCTCCTGGAGCTTCTGGTTGCCAACCCAAATACAGCTGTTCATGGAACTGAGGTCTTAAATGAAGCTAAACTTATTTATACCACCTGAATTGGTACTATATACAAATCCCAACGTACAAATAAAACAATTTAATAACTAGTTGAAGCAAATTGTGTAGTCTCTCGCCATGTTACACACACAATTCTAAAGCACTTAGAAAACACAGTAGCTCTGTAGCATCACTATTTGATGAACTCTCTCTTTCAATGCTACAACAAACATCAACATCAATATTAGTCCCTCTTTAACAACGGCAGAGCAGATCTGACATATTTTCTGGGCAGCCGGAAAGTTAGGTCTTCAAGCCAGATGGATAGCCTTGAAAATGACCTCAGTCTTCCTTGTGCTTTCCACAAAAAATGAAGTAACTGCTAACAGAAGGTGGCTGCTGTGAGCAAGCAAAATGTGCAACCTGGGAACTGAACTGGGTCTGGAAAACTCAGGCAGCCTTTGATCATGTACAGTGCTGGGTACCCCTGTGGCTGTCTCTAGTGAAAGCCCAGGTGCATTTTTAGATCATGACAGCTCCCTTTCATTACAGTGGTAGTGGCCATGAGGAATTGCTGGTTTTCCCCTCCAGGCACTAAGCTGGCTGAGATTGTAGCCTTCCAGCTGAGGAGAAAAGCAACGTAGGTTTTTCCAAGGGGATGCTACTGCACATCTTTCTGCAATAATAATAACAGCTGAAAAATACCTGATTTTGCAGCACTCAGAAAGGAGTCCACAGAAGAGATTACCTTAATGCATCCATTCACTAAGGGCTGGGTTGCAAATGGAATGGATGTATTAAATTTCTTACTTTAGCCTACGATAGCTAAAGATGCTCAAATTCCATCCCCTACTAACTGCTTTGGAGCATGGTGAATGATACTTCAGGAATTTATAAGAGAGTTTGTTCCACATAACCCCAAATGGGAGAGAGAAATAGAACAGGAAGGCTGACCACTGCTTTAGTGGTCATTATTCACCACCTCAGGCTTCTCATGTGATCCAAGGTCAAAAGACCACAGGAATGTAGGGCTTGCTTCCCATCTATAAACAAAGAAAACAAACTTTTTAATTCAACAGGGTGTTGTACAGCAAGGATGAATCAGTTGCCAACATGCCAACAATCAGGGGTCTCATCTGGTTACCCTGGATTACTTCTGTCTGCCTGGAAGCGCAGAATCACTATCCAGAATATTCACAGGAACTGTCACTTTTCTAGGTGACAAAACTTCAGATTCCATCATTTATACACTAGCAACAGTTACATCTCCATAGCCCACATGATGATTCATGGGAATGGATTTGGCACAGCTGAGACCTTTGGCAGATTTGTGACACAGAATATTTCAGATATTTTATAGGCTGTAAAAGTAAAAACACAGCAGTCTGTTACTGAATGGTATTTGGGGGAAGGAATGAAGGCTTCAAAGAGACAAGATGGTGAGTACTGCTGGGTGAAGGGGAAGAGTGTGTAATGATTTCTTCCCCTGCAATAGAATCAAACCTCTTTTCCTTGTCGGCTCCAAGGTGAGGGTACCAACAGCTGAAGATGTAGGGATGGAGCAAGCCACCCTTCTCCTCGCAAAGCTTCTGCTTGTGGACAGACACTAAAGGCAAAGCAGGCAGGGTTACACGTGTTCACAAACAGCTGGGACACATGGCCAAATCTTGGCTCCCTCTCACTCACTGAAAACTACTGAACAGACTATACAGTTAATGGAATGACTGTTCTCCTTCTCTTGTTTGTGATATTATGAAAAGTTATTTGTATTCTCACAAATGCTTTTTGTGGGGCAGCTGCCATCCAAACCAGCACTGAACATTCAGTTCAGCATAAGAACAAGCAAGTGCTGTTGCTGAAGTGCTTTCTGGTAAAAGTCATTACAAAACCCTAGATTTCCCGTGCCACTGGGAAATACAGAAGAGCTCAGGATAGATCTCAGTTTTCCTTTTCAGGTTCTATCATAGCAGTTTTTCTTCTTTTAAGATATAGAGTTCTGCATCTGTTTCTTTAAATGCAGTCACCTTTCATCACAAAGAGGTATCTGCATTTGATTTAGAAATGAAACATATGCTTGCATGTGCATGCAAACAACACTAGCTGAAAGCCAGAATGTGACCCACCACATGAAACATACTGTAGTTAATCACTGCTTTTGAACTTCCCTACCAAGGATGTAATACCTCAAGTTGGTGGTTTTTTCCCCCTTCTTTTAATGAGATGGAAAAAGCGGGGGAAGCAAAACAAGAAGTGTTTTATGTTCACAGATATCTCAAATTACATCTGTTACAAATGATGTATGGGCTAGATGGCAAAACCAAAAGAAAAACAAAACTGACCTCGAGATCTTTCATTATGATTTCATTGCTTCTAGTGGTTTTATTGGGCTTTACCACTAGGCTATTAAAGGCATATGGAAGTTGTACAGAACTCAGTTAAACTGTATTTTTAACCCTAATCTTCCACCTTCTTTCCTCTTTTTAATACTCTAAATAGTTTGAAGTGTAGAGATTTGGGCAGTGTGTATGTTACTGATAGTTTACTCACTTAATGTGTATTCTTTCTTTTAGAATAGATCATCTAATCTTCTCCCTCTCCTAACTGAAGAAAATACTCCTCTGCCATTAAGTCCTTTCTAACCAAATACGTGAGGAGAGTGGAGTTAGGAGGCAGGAGGGTACTGCAACCAGCAGTTGAACATAACTCTAGCAGGAAGTTCAGATAGGAGTCTCTAAGCTCTCTTCTGATGGAGAGACCCTCCACTGAAACTTCTCATTCTCAGTTGTTTTATCATTGGAGCCATAAGTAGGACTGAAGGATGGTTCCTTTCGATATTTTTTTGTGCAAGTAATCTGCAGTTCTCCAGAGGAAATTTCACAAAAGGATTTAGAGACTATCTGCATCGCAGATGTACTGTTCCTTCCCTCTACATAAAGCAGGTGGGAACAGCCTGGCAGACTCATTTTGGTTGTTCTTATTTGGTCTGGCATTGAAAAATTCACTTCAGTTGCTCCTGCCTGCTTTACAGAAAGGGTAGGAAAAACTGAGGTGGTTCTTCTAATGTCAAATCTTTGAAGCTGCAGATGAAGAAGGCATACCATGCTGTAGCAGCTTTGTCTTCAGTATGCCAGTAAAAGGCTATGGGTTTTATCCTGCAGCTGCATTTGAATTAAACAGCCCTGACTGAGAGGTCCACCACAAAGAAGGAAACAGTGTTATGCATAAGCAACCAAAGTTCATTTTAATCCTGCAGAAAATATATATCCTAAGTAAAATCTCTCAAAGCTAATTACTGTCAACAAACACACAGTTATATCCTAAGTAATAAAAGCAGAAGACTCACTCATTTCTTGTCTGCAACTGGAGCTGAGAATATTGTAAATCAATCAGGATTTTTATCAGAACCAACATTCTCAATGGGATGATGATCACAGACTAAAAACAGATTCTGGAACTATCATGGGGAAAACTTGAGATAGCCTGTACAACTGTGCACTAAAACAGCCTTAGCCTGGTTTAAAACCATTTAAAGTAAGTATTTATTGATGGACTGTTTTATGTCCTTGGATACTACTGAAGAATTTTTATGGAAACACTGTATACTGCATTATTAGAACACATTTATCATCTGCTGCCTCCACATACATCTCACAGCTGGCTGACTTTACAATAGCAGTATGAATCAGAGCTACAGGGCACACCAATATTTTCCTCACTAAAGGAAATGGAGCTCTTTGGGGAGTTTACTCACTGTTTTTACATTAGCAACATAATAAAGCAATTGCAATGATCTCCATAAATTAATGCCTTGAATAAACAAAGCTTAATTCACATTACATAAAACTCTAAATATATTTAAGTTTTTAGAACAACTATTCCCAAACCCACAGAGAAAGACTCACCAATAACAGTACAGAGTGAGATCGATTAATAGAATATTGGAATGTATCACAGAAGTTTTCCAAGAGACTGCTTCCCATCAAAAATATTGTTTGAAAAATGTATTCTTACTACATTTTTGTGAGTAAAATTTGTAAAAATATCAGTGGGCTGGGCCAACAGGGTGACAAATAGATCATGAACTATCAGGAATGACTGTCAAAAGAGAACAATCATGAAGCTTCAATCACAGTCTGCTGGCTTAAGCCACTAGAAGCATATAAAGAAGAGTAGATTGTGTCTCTGCTTTACAAAGGTGCAGATAAAATAGGGCCTTTGTTTTTAAGATTATCTAACAAGACTGGCATAGGAAGCAAGGGAGTGTGAAGGCAGTTCAGTCAGCTACCGGTAACATTTCTTTCTGCTGCCCTCAAAGAAATACAGTGGGACCAACCTAAGAAGTTGTACAGTGAAGTACAACTTCAGCCTAGATCCTTCCAATGCTGCTCAGCCCGTGCAGCCAAGGATAACTGCTGGCAAAGCACCAGAAATTCAAAGCAGTTCAGCTGCAATGATGGCATAAAGGAAGAGCTGAGAAGCACAAGGAAGGGCAGCGGTGTGCTCCTGAATTCCCCAGTGCATGGACCACCAAGGAGCAGGAAAAAGGCAATTGGGTCCTAAGGAGGACACTTCCTATCCTCACCTACTTTGTTAATGTATATCCATAGCCTCACTCCTGCCTATATGTAACTTCTGCTACTCTAGGTCCTCATTCTTTTCAGAAGTTCCTTCTACCTTTCCTCCAAAGCAAACAAATAGCAGGGGGTTGCACCACAGGGGCATCAAGGGCAGGGCTGCCAGTCCAACCCCTCAGCACCTGCAGGGGTTGGAGGATCCTTTCCCCAACTGCCCTTTTAATGGACAATCCAGTGGTATTTGTGGGAGGGAGCTAAGGAAAATAATCTCCAAGTCCCCAAAGCAAATTTTGTTTTCCACAGAACATCAACCGACCATGGCAGGCTGACAGAGAGGGGGCTGCACGGAGGGTGGTTGGTGACTGCTGGGGGAAGCAGCCCTGCAGCAATGCTGTCACAGCACAGGGCTAGGTGCTGGTGGTTCCTTAGGGGCCCCCCACTTCCCATCCTGACCCACCACAACTCACCTCTCCTGCCTGCACAGGGCTGGGGATGGCCAGCAGTTCCTGCTGTCCCTCACAGAGGGCTTCACCAGGAGCCATCTTGGCGGGAAGGCCTAAGCAGGCACCACCACCTTCCCCACAGAGGACTGCTGGGCTGAGCTTCTGCTCCTCACAGCATGCAGGGATGGAGGCAGGTCCTCTGTGGGGCCTTTCTGCCCTCTGGGGCAGGGAGATCCCTTCACTTCTGTGAACATGGGGAGTGGAGGGAAATGGGCTCCCTCAGATGGCCCCAGTGCCATCCTGGCACCCAAAAAAGACAAAGGGCTGTAACTCTCCTCTTGAAGGGAGACAAAACCACTGGAGATTACATATCCTTATATCCTTGGCCTTTTTTCTCTAGAAAGTCCACAAGAACAAGCCTCCAGGATTAGCCAGAGGGGAATGTGAAGAGAAGAGGGGTGCAGAGGTGGGAGCAGGTGCTGGGACCCTCTTTGGGAGGGTACGGCCATGAGGCCTGGAGAAGAATGAGCAGAGACAGAGGGGAGAACGGCTGCAAAGGGCCCCATCCACACTGTAAGCACAGCTGGGCTACGTGCCCACCATCTGAAGGAAAAGCTTGTTATCCACGGGCTATTTTTGGCACCCACAGAGTTCTTTATAGCTTATGTGCTGCATTTGCAGTCTTGCTGCTGGGTAAAACTGTACCCAGTCTCAGAAAAATACCATTTTGTGCAGTACCCTCTGTAATGCGGAAACATGGTCTTCAAAGAAACATAGCAAATAAACCCAGATCTCAGTTTACATACAGACCACACATGAATACCAAGCATGTCCAAATGCACACTTAGGATTAAAGTTGCCAACGGAATGTTTCAGACTTCAGCATTTCACTATCCATAACATCTATGTCAGCATTAAAAACTAGCTGTTCTTCTCAAATCTGAGCATCTCACAGGAAGAATGTCACATGGTTATGTTGCCTCTTTTTGGCCCAACTTTTTGGCCTAAAGAGAAGCCAGCTTCCCAGCTCTCCCTCTTTTCAGTGAAGGCCATAAAAATTAGACTTTGTATGTGGGTCCTGTTCCACCAAAGGTTTGGGTTGGACCTTGGGATCACAGGTATCATTCATAGCCAAGAAAAATGTGTGTACTGAGTCTTGTGGACTTGACTTTTCCTCATAATTTCTCACAGAGCCTTTTATCCTTTTAGAGGAACTAAACAAACTACGAGCTTGGTTTGGCTTCTAATGTGCTGAGGGGCAGTGGGTTTTTTTTCTTATTGTTGCTGAGAAAAATTGTCCCATCGAAAGGATAGAATCAATGATTCTCACAGAATCACAGAGCAAGGCATTGAAGTTAAAAAATAATCAAACACTTCTACATCAAACTGTATAATTGTGCAAATTGTCAGCTTATTCAGGAGTATAATAAATAGATCTATTTCACCAAAGACTAGCAAAACTTGCCAATGGGGTTTGCCACTAGTGATTACTCATTGATTTGAACTACATTCTGTAAGAATTTCACATACAAATCTATCCCAAACGTCAGAATGCTATTCTATTGCTCATCTGTATAGTTGATATTAAAAAATGTGTTCGTCTGGTTTGTTGGGTTTTTTTGTTTGTAATTGTTCACGGCCAAGTTATGGGTTGTTGTTGTTGTTGTTGTTTTTCAATAATTCATCTTTCCTTCTGTGACTTACAACCATCTTAAATTGTCTAAGAAAGTATCAGCTTGAAATTACTGTCATGTGCTACATGACCCCAAAGGGAGAGTGTGGAATTAAGCCTTCTCCATCAGGAAAAACAGCTGGTTAAAAAGCAGGCCAACTGTTTCCAAGTAAATCCTGGAATACAGCATGCAAAACAACATGTGTTCAACCAGAAATCCTCAAAAGAAAAGAGCATTTCCTCAAACATATTAGCCACCTCATATGAAGGCTATTATAAACAAATAGGAACCCTGCCATCCCAGTACTTCTGTAAATCTTCTTTTCCTTGGTTTCTCTATTTTCCATGATTTGGATAGGAGCTGAAAATACTCAACAGTGAGGTTTTAAATTAAGAGATTATGAGAACAAGTACTGTCACAAGACTTGAAATAAAGAAATTTCTGTTGATGCTTCACAGTTTCCACTCACTTATCTCTTTTGCTTCATTAGTCTCACTTCTGACTCTTAACATAAATGATATAAAATATGTAAAAAATTCTACTGCATATATCATACTGCATACTGATATTCAGTCTTCTGGACGTATCTTCCGAGACACTCACACAACTGCCACATGGTCAAACAACAGCAAGACACAAACTATATCAAACCTTTGGAAAGTAGACATAGTTTTTTTTATATATATTCATAAGACCAATTGTTTCATCTTAAAAGCTTTCTGAAATAAGCATATACTGCAGGGCAGTGGCAGTAGAAATAAAATATTATGGGATCCAGCCTTATTTTGTTTTTCTCATCCAAATATACACATTGTTCTAACAGATGAATAGTTTAATCCAGACTTATTGCTGCTGCTTTACGATCCAAATGCTTCATATACTGCTCCACACATGAAACTACTGCAAATATCCATCTCATCTGATCAACAACAGCTTCTTTGGGGTGCAAGAAAAGAAAAGAAGCATAATACATAGTTCACTTAAAATGCAGTGACAAAAACAGCATTTGAAGGCATGTGTTCAAAACAGTCCCATATTGTTATTACAGATGGAAACAGTGAAGGAAGAGAAACAAGGAACAAAAGCCAGCTTTTGTGAGTTCCAAAGCAATCCCTTATGATCCTGGGTCTTGTATAAGATGATTTGGAAGCTTTGGAAAGGCATTCAGGGTCTCTCCCTGAATAAGGCACTGCAACACACTGTCTTCCATAAGCCTGGCCCAGTGCCATGACAGTTTCTGTATAATTCATTGCACATTCTGCTAAGTGTTCTATATATATCTACATAGATATATACACATAGAAATATATGTAATTTTCCATATGCTTTGCTGCAAAACAAGAGAAAAACAAAATCAGTTACATAACAGAATACAGAATTCATAACAGGCTAAATTTAGTATCTGCTGAAAAGTTGTACATACTCCAAACCACAGATGTGCTGATAAAGCTGCATATATTCTAATAATTATATTGGATTACACGTGTATTTTTTTTCTCACAAAGATTTGACATAGCCTAGCCTGGAGGTCTACTGTTTGACTTTCCGAGTAGCTTTTGTCCTTTCCAATCCTCATCATCTTTTCAGTGAATTAGCACTATTTCTAGCAATTCCTTGCGTCACTCTCCATGACAAAATGTCGATCTGGGACTAAGCTAAACGTTTGTTTCAATTTCAAAGTCTTGGATTTTAACTCCTCAGCAGTAGACAGCAGTGTCTTGAACCTCATCATCTCTTTTAAGCATGGAAGGCTTAAGAGATGTCTTTTCTTATGGAAAAATACATACTCTTCAAATACCAATTTCTCCTCATTGTTTCCTTTGCATTTGAAAACAAAAGAGTAGATGGCCAGATTGGTTATGGAATACTGAGATCTTAAGTTCAGGATTACCAGGATTACTTGAATTGGAATTCAAGTCAACAGCAATCGCAATTTGTAACCATCCAGAGGCTTTTCAGTAAGTCTGAGTGAAGTGATCGATGTACCCTTGCCAAGGCTTACCAGTAGCAAATCATAGGCTGTTCTAAGAACTTAAGCATGGCTATCCTGAACCAGGCATCAATTCAGCTGTGCATCCTGTCTCCCAAAGTGACCTGAAGTGGATATTCTTTCCATAAGAAACATTCCAAGTATAGTACTATCTTTCTACACACTCCAGCGGTCAGTGATTTAAGGATTGCCTAAAATAGATGTTGCTTCTTAGCATCATGTTTAACAGACACTGATGGGTCTATCATCCTTTAATTTGTCTAATTTTTTTAATCCACTTTCGGCTCACATGGTCTTCTGCATCATTAAACTTTGCAGTTTGTTCTTTGTTTTCCTTTTAAACTAGCTACTTAATAATATCATGAAACACCTTCATTAAAAAATAAAAAGAAAAAAAAAACAGAGCTGGTAAATAAGAACCACAATCTTTATCTACTGTATCTTTGTGGTTGTAAGCAGGAGCCACCATGAGAAGTCCACTG
Organism: Pavo muticus; assembly: GCA_016647715.1. Lineage (NCBI taxonomy): Eukaryota > Metazoa > Chordata > Aves > Galliformes > Phasianidae > Pavo > Pavo muticus. The sequence continues at coordinate 685,802 of JACDJE010000181.1, forward strand.
CCTCCAATAAAATAAAGATATTCACTGATTGTTTCATTTTAAAATTAATGTATTTTCCGCCTTTTTGGATTCTGCAGTTCCTGGTCATGTTTGGGTGAAAGTTGTTGAACCAGGGGCTCAGACACCTCCTGTTAAGTTTCAGTCATACTTGTAAATTGGAATTATTTACACAAGAGTCTGAGAACCGAGTCCGTGATCTAACTAAACTTCAGCTGTTACCTTCCACAAGGTGTGCCTGTGTGAGTTCACATTTTATCTCAGTTTTCCTCATCTTCCTCATCTTCTAATTCCTCTTCTGAGTCATCCTTGTTCTTTGAAGTGTTGCTGAATTCAAGGTTCCCTTCAATATCCAGTACTTGTAAGTGCTGTAGACTTTGGAAGGTACTTACCTTCAGCGCTCCAACTGCAATCTTATTAAACCTTTAAGCAAACAAAAAAAGACCCTCCTGTTAAAATAAGCCTATTTCCATATCCAACAGAGAAATGAGAGGAGACCAGGAGCAAATCATTCAGCAGTTACCCTAATTTTACAGTGGCATGCAACAGCACTTAGAAATGAAAGCCTTTGTAAAGAAAGCAGAATTGCTAAAACGCTGGCATTGAATTCTTCATGTGCAGAACTGAACAACGTAGAACCGTAGAATGATAAATATGGGAAGATAATTATCTTACAAGGGTCCTAACAGTGTGCAAAGGTCCTGGGTGACAATAAAAAGTCAAAGCTCAAAACCAATGTTCCCCCCTTCAAATCCATCATTTTTTTTCCTCCAGACACACTGAGTTGCAAACAGAGTACTGGCTTCTCTGGACAGAAAAAGAGAAGGAAAGTAGGTAAAGATTATGAAGCAGGCAAACACAGTGACTGAACAAAGCTTTCTGACAGCACTGTGTATCATTGCAAAGGACCTTGCAGGAAAATACTAGGAAATGTTAATCATCTCCCACTGATTTCTAGTTCACAACTCAAGCTCTCAGAAAACCTGTGCCCCAGCCCTTATGACCACCTCTTAAACTGTATTCTGCAAGGAAAAAAATCATAGAATTTGTGGGGGAGGAATTCCAATACTTTCTCTTGGCATACTGCTTTCTCCTTCCCAGGCAGAAAAGACATCTGCTCCATAGCACACATTTCAAAGTGCAACTTGCTTTTCCGTGAGATTCCATGTCATCCCTTAAAAGCTAGATTCTCCCACAATACATGCAATGCTGGTACAAAGTATCTCCTTAGAAACATATGCAGAAACTTTTCATCTGCTACATTGTTTTCCAAAAATGTAAATAAACTAATCTGCAGTTTCAGAACCCAGCACATTTCCTGCTTCATTCTTACTTTTGAACATGCTTCAAATAGTATTCTGTCTAATATTCCAGATGTATGTTATTGTTTCACGCTATTACAAGGATTAATAGCCTCCCATTAGGAAATACAGTTTAACTTGGGTGGAGCTGCCTCCTAAATATGTTAGCAAAAAACAGCTCTGCAAATTCCTTTTTTTCTCTTCATATAGAAACATAGAATGTGGTGTGTGGTTTTTGGTTTGCATCCAAGCATTCACAAAAATCTCATAAATGTGAGCAGCTGAATAGACAGACTGCTCTAATTTACACCAGGCTTTTTAATGCTATTTGCTTGGTATGGAACCTTTCATCTAAAAAGGTATGATTCCAAACCATAGAAGAGTGTTGCTGCATACAGACAAAACAAGGCCATATTTAGTCTTGTGCTGAAGGGCATTCCAGGCTTTCTGAACACAACCATGGGATCAGCTTAATCACATGCTCCATAGGTTTTCATAAGTTACTTCTAAGCACTATTTTCATTAATGTTCTATTTGATTAAAATTGACTATATTACTAGGCCAGATCTTGGCTTCCTTTTTTGTGGTATAAGTCCTTAGTAACTCTGCTTAAATCAGTTACGTTATTGTGAGTTTACATTTGGTGTAAAATAAGGTTGGCGTCTGCCACTTGTAAAATATACAGTTTAATAAACAAGGTTCTCATCCAATTGACAGAGTAGGAAAAAAAACAGAAAATCTTTCTAAATTTAGTAGCATAGTTGTCACATTTGTGATAGCTGGTAACGCTGACATCTGTTTCAGACAAAACTATCACAGAAACGCGCACCACGTCAAGATTAGTCATGCAAGTCTCATGACAGGAGGTTTTGTACACTGTGAAAAGCCAGGGCCAGCAGACACAGGCAGAGCTGTAGTCTTATAACTGAGCTGTAAACCTTTGGTCTGAATATTGGAATATCAGATAGCACTAAACATGAACTTCCCAGAATTTCTAACATGCCTAATCCATTCTCATAAAGACAGAAAGGAGCATCACTCTGAAGAGCATGTTTTATGTATCCATGTCTTTCCTCAGCAGATGAGCATAGCTTCACTGAATTTCTATAAAACAAAGATGCTTATTTAGAAAGTTAAAATTTTAAATAATTTCTAGAAAGAAAGCAACAATAAAGTGGATAAAAAAGAAAAATCCTGTGTGTTGAAGTAGAAACCTGAACTCACCTGAGGTAAATTCCCTTTAGTTTGGGTGTGGACTCAAAAGCGCTCTCTGAAACAACTGTGATCTTGTTGTTCTGAAGATACAGATACTCCAGAGATTCTGGCAGGCCTGATGGGATCGAAGTCAGCTGGTTGCCAGCCATGTCTAGTGACTGTAAGGAGGAGACAACAAGGGGTTAAATAAATAATCAAATGTAAACATTAGCAACACTCCAAAAACAGAAGTTTAACAACAAATGAGCTTTCAAAAGCTGGCTGTATACACACACCTCTCTTTCCAAATGTTATCCACTGTTTTTATGTATATATACATGTAAATATAGAAACATTCATATGCATATAATGCAGATATATGTGCACTTATAAAAAACTTAGGATGATAACAGTACAGAAGTGTGATGTTTATGTAAAGCTTCATCCAGGATTTGTGTTTGAAAATCATCTGGAAACAAGCTTTATTTTTCAGATGTTACTTTAGTGAGTCTGCTCACCACACCTTTCCCTTCCGGTGAGGTCAGGAAAAGAACAAACACTGTGTGCAGAGTGGAGATTGTAGGGTGTCATCCATGCAGAAAGGTTCTGTTTGAGCTCCTAGCAGAAAACTGAAGTGATGTTTACTGTAGCATAAACTGAGTTAATCTAATTCGCTTCAAGGTAAAGGTGGCTGCTGCAGTTCTACTCTCTTGAGCTACTATTTAACATCACGATTTCACAGGACATGCCATGCATGCTGTTTTGTTAAGCAGTCCCAACACTTCTTTATCTCTGTCCTCAGGCTTTAACCCATGACTACTTACAGTGCATTAAAGGCAGACTGGGTTTCAGATATGCTTGAGAACTCCTTGGAAGCTGCTATTGCAGATGCTTCACTAGCTATGATTATGTTAGATAAAATCACACATGGAAATATTCTCACACAGGCCAATGTAAGAAGACACTGGGACTACAGGTCATGACACTCCCTTAGAAAAGTTTTCAGCAAAGAAATTGATTAAAATAAGTGTTTTGTTGTTCTGTGTTGTAGCACTTCCCAAGCTGACATACTAGTCACCTTATTCAGCTACAGTTCTGCAGAAGATTGTCATGATTTCATTGTTCTTATTCTCAACATAATCCCAGTCTGGCAAACAATTATGCAAATGCCTAGCTTTGCAATTGCAGGCAGTCTTCAGTGATTTCCATGGTAACAGTGTGGACAGGACGGCATGCTAAGTACTTGCACAATCAGGATCTTAGACCTGATTGTTACTTGTCAAATCTCCAGCGCACCAACTCATTAACCTACTGCAGAGTTAAGCCCTTCGTAGTGAAAAAAGATGAATCCATACTATCGTGGAAATACTTAACAAGCAGTAAGGCTGCTCAAGAAAAAGTCACAGCAAAAAAGAAAGACTGTTAGTTTAACAGAATCTTGCACACATGCTATTATCCTAATCCTGTTTAATATGAGTGGGGTTTGCTGTGGAATAGGTGCAGCTGAAGGGCCAGAGTTTGATTCAGCAATGCATTACTCTGCCTTGACACCAACTACAAAAGAGTGACAGCAGCACAAAAGTGATGTGAAACTGCAGTGAATCAGGCCTTTCAAGAAGGTAAGCTTGTAATTTTTTAATTCCAACCAATAGCTAAAGCTGGTAATGGGCCTCATGGCCTATTTTTGTGTAGAGGAAAAAAAAAAAGACAGGTGACAATAGTTGCATTTCATTAAGCTACTGCAGTTAAATGGTGCCCATATTTACAATTCTCATCAGCATCTTCCTTCCCAACTACTTTCTGTCTCTGACATATTTGCACACAAGTCACTGAGGCACCAAACAAATGCAAAATATATAGCTGGAATCATCAACCAAATCTACAGCTGATGCAAAGCAACAGTGCTACAGATGCTATTATTGCACTGCTGATTTACATTAACTGAAAATTAAGCTCTTATTTATTCCAAGACAACAGAAAATATTAACACAGATGAATGTTTACATTGTCTGAAAACACACTGGGGGCCAGTAAAACATGCACTCCACATATCCCTTATCTGCTCTCAGATGTACAAATTTTGCTTGTGCAGTGACCTAACAGTAGGCATCCTAGATGGTTACCAGATGACATAGGTAATGCCTTTTACTGCAGGAAACAGGCTGTTACCTAAAAGGAAACGCAGACAAATCCTTCAGCCAGTGTAACAATTCTGAAAGGCCATTTTACACAGCACAAATGAGATTGTTCCTGACTGCCTTATGGTTTGTGTTTAACTTTCTCGAACAATTAAGCAAATGACGAGGCTGCTGATTGAGTCCAGACCTCCTAACTGCTATCCAGGTGCCTTAGCCAGCTGAGCTGCTAAATCCTGTAGCTTGGCCTGTCTGACTATAAGCTGATGTGGGGGGCTTTGAGAATTAAGAGTGGTTTTGTTTATGCATTCCTTCTTCCTGCCGTCTCCCTTCAGAGCTGATCCCAGATCTTTTGGAAGACAAGCTATTTGAAACACACAGTCTCAGTTTTGATGACAACATTCATTAATGTTTAGCTGAAAATAAAGGACAGCATTAGGATTGAGAAAGAAAAATGTCTTAACATTTCCCAGAATTAGCAGTACGTGGTGGACCACCGCTCTGGTCAGCAGTGGGAGGTACTCACCTCTGGCACAACAGCACAACCTTTCAGCTGCTAGAAACAGAGCACGTGGCTCTTAAAATGCAAGCCCAAAACATGTGTTCCAAGCAAAGCTAGTATTGGTGCTACATAAACTGGCTTAGACAGACAGAGGAGGACATTAGCATTACGACCACAATAAGAGAAGGTGATGTTTCTACCTGGAGACTGCTGAGCTCCCTCCATGCTCTTGAATAAATTGAGTTTACTTTCAGTTTATTGTTGCTCAAATACAATTCCCGCAGTTTTGTCATCCCAGACAAAGTCCCTTTTGGGATGTCACTTATCTCATTTTCCTTCAGCTTCAGAACCTGCAAGTTCTTTGGAAAGCCATAGGGCACCGTGTTGAGGTTGTTTCCAGAAAGATCAAAGGACTTCAGTTGCCTCAGTTTACGGAAGGCCTCCCGATGGATCTGGGGACTTTTGAGCTTATTGTAGCTCAGGTTCAGCTCTTCAAGGAAGTAAGTGGTAGCAAAGTCATTCCTGTTAATCTCAGAGATCTGGTTATGCAGGATCATGAGTGTTTTCACTCGCCGAGGCAGCCCACTGGGAATCCTTTCCAGGAGGTTGTTGTACAGATGGACAGTGTGCAGTTTCTTCAAGCCCTGGAAGGCTGATGGGTGAATACCTCGGGCTTTTAATTTGTTATTATGGAGCAGGAGGTACTCAAGGTTCTTAATTTGGGTCAGGACATCTCTGCCAATCACCTTAATTGCGTTCTTCTCCAGGTGAAGGAGGACGATGTTTCGAGGCAAACCATTTGGGATTTGTGAGAGGTTATTGCTGGACAAATCCAGATATTCAAGACTAGACAGTTTCCTTGGGAAAGCAGGAAAGAAAACACTTTCCATTTAGATTCTGCAATGTGAAACAATAATCAACCTTCCCTAGGATTTTATGGTCTTTGCTTTAGAGTCTTCCTCCTTGGCATAGCTCCCTTGTTTACTGCCCTTTTTTGTCCCATTATGAGACTGATGTAAAACAGCTCCTTGATAAAATGGAGCTCCCATGCTGCCATTAGGCAACAGGACTCCCCAGCCACACTAGCAAGAGAACTTGCTAGAGCCCACAGATGTTCAAACCCTGCCACCTGGCTGAGCTCAGAGATCAGTTTTGTAGTTTAATGTTCTCTCATAAGCCACTACAAATAGCAACATGAAAAATTTAAGTGCACACACCACAGAACGATACAATGAAAGCATCACTAAACTCGGAATAGTTTTGCTCTCCATTACACAGAAACAGCCTGAATAATTTCTGTCTCTCTGAAATTGTATATTTAAACTGAAAAGTAGGCCTGCTTTTGAGATGATGAAATGTTGCTGTAATGAAAATTAGAAATGCTAATTCAGTGTCCTAGACTAAGATACTGAACTTCTCCTGACCCTCCAGTATTATGGAAGTGAGTCAGGGGTAGATCTGCTTTGTGTAAGCCACTGAACCTGGATTCCATAGACTCAGTTGAAGCTAAAATAAATCCTCAGACCAGCCACTTATACCAACTGGATGTGGATCAGTGGTGTTACATGCCAAGACTGAGGCGCTCCTGTGAGGAGACTGTAATCTGCATGGCACTACATAACCCACTGCAGATGACTAGAAAGCTCTCAGGAAATACAAGAACTAATACATTACAGACATTACTTACTGTTTACTACACTGTTGTTCGGAGCTCTCCAAGCATAGTCTGAATGAACAAATATACTTTCTGGGTAAAACAGTTCATTACTGCAATCTGTAATGCTTCCCTAGACTGGGTAAAGAGTAACATCCACCCCCATCTGCTGACTGTGATTGCTACCTGAGCTACAGCCACTGTACCGTGTTCACCAAAATCTTAACAGAAATGTTATGTCCAACATTACCAGTAGGGTGACACAGCAGAACTAAGGTAAATTACTCTGGGAGGTTTCTGGGAGTGGTTCATGGAAAAGGGAAGTAGAGTTTTCCATTTTTAGAGATCAGAAAAGTATACAGGATTCATGGCAAGTTATAGGCAGGACAGATTATGCGGTCTGGATTTTCAGGTAGAACCAGGGCAGCACTCAGTGCAAGCAGAAACAAAGGGTAAATTTAGGACAGCCAAAGGCTATTTCAGTTGTACCAGTCTGTAGAAAAGCTTTTGCAGCCATCTGGCTATTGAGCAGCACCATTACATCCCCTCTAACTCCAGCAATCCCTGCACTCTGCGGTACAGCTATGAATTCACAACCGTGTATCTGTGGCTGCTTTCAAGTCACTAAAACAGAAAAAAGACAAGTGACATAGCAAAGGTGAAGGTCTGGCCTTAACTCCTAGTGAACTGCCCTGGAAACTGAGACATCTCAAGTAGCCTCACTTCTGAATTGTTTGCAAAGACAGAGAGCAGCCTGCACCATCATTCTAGATTGCCTTTTCTCAGAGGGCAATCAGCACCTCCTGTGATTGGGTCTCCAGCAATCGAGCAGTGATGCAGTCTGATGTTAAGTGTTCTGTCTTCTGTATAATGGAACTTTGGTGTGTGAATTCAAACCACTCACCAAGACCTTTGCTTTTCAGCGACAGTATCTGAGTCTATGTCTTTTCATCTAGACCTAGCAGAGGAATGCATAACAGCACAGGTTTTAATAAGTGTACTTTTAAGTACTCATACTTTTTTTCGTAGCTGTACTACTATACTAGAGGAGGCAGACAGACACAGGTGCAAACTACAGGTCTGAATCTCACCAGAAAGTTTCGTTGTCCATTCCTTCATTAGTCAAGTAGTTATTCTGTAAGTACAGCTCCCGCAGGCCTGTAAGTTCGCTGAAGGCTCCTTTGGGAATCTTCTCTAGCTTGTTGTTCTAGAGTCATCAGAAGCACATTGCACATTATTTAGCATGAAACAACATAGGACACACAGGCTCTGCCCAGCTATTACCAGGCAATTAGATTTCAACAGAGCTAGACATTAGGTGTTTCACAGGGTGTTTTAATTCCACCTAAGAAATAAATATAAATACTAGATTAAAAATATTACATCCAAGCACAACAATTGATTTCCGACTGATTTTTTTAGGCTAAGAAGTTACAGTCTGGCACTCCAGGAGGGTTTCATTTTGTATTCATGCAGTCCTTGCACCTCTGTGCAAATCTACAGTGTAATCCAAGCAAGTAGCCCTGTAGTTTCCTCAGAATTTCTGAATTTTCTAAGACAGATTTTACCATAAAGAAGAATTAGTTTGGAAGCTGGGAACCAGCCGTCCTTCCAGTGTTTGACATTTGAAAAGGCACAGTTCCTGCAGTGTAGATTCTAAAGCAATTACTCCTTTTGCCTTAGCGCTGCTTTTGAGCAGCCAGCCAGCAAACATAAACAAAATACAAAACTAAATTCCATTTAGGAATTCCATACAGGAACTGTAGGAATTATAAAAGTACACATAAAACACCAAAATTGAATTTGTTTAATTTCCCACCCTTCAGGTACAAGCAATAATGTGAGGAGCAGACTAGACTAGGCGTAGTCCCAACTAATGTAAAGTGGATACCATCACAGAGAGACTTGGCTGCATATCACAGTGAAGAGGGAAAGAAAAAGAAAGACCTGTCACACCTACAAGTACTCTTTCAACCAGTTTCCCATTTCCCACTGCCGTGTTCAGTTAACTGTGTCCAGTTAGATGACAGGCGGTGCACTTGAAAACAAAATGCTTGTTTCCCTCTTCCATTTTTCTGCTCTGAACACAGCTGGGACAGCAGGGAAGAGTATGAGTCCTAAGAACAGTCCCTGAAGGCTAAGCCTTCATTTAGGAGATAATGGTTACTTATGAATTGCAACAAAGTCCAGGGCTTTAGTAACTTCATAATATGGCAGACAAAAACCAGAAAGTTAAAGGATCAGATCCTTTGCCTTCTTCAACCTATAGAAGCCTTTGTAGAAGTTCCGTAGAAGACTTTAATGGGATTTGGCAGTGAAACCTTCAAGGGAAAAGGAAGCTGGGAGGCAACACAGAATGACACGAGTCCAAGGGCTGATAACAGGTGCTCAATGACTTCTTTGCCTCAGTCTTCACAGGCATGGGCTCTAGCCACACCACCCAAGCTGCAGGAAGCAAACGTAAGAACTTGGAGAAGGAAGATCTGCCTGCTGTAAATGATGATCAGGGTCGAGTTCATCTAAAGAACCTGAAGGTGCACAAGTCCATGGGACCCAATGAGATCTATCAACGAGTTCTGAGGGAACTGGTGGATGAAGTTGCCAAACTGCTATACATCATATTTGAAAGGTCATGGCAGTATGGTGAAGTTCCCACTGATTGGAAAAGGGAAAACATAACCCCCATTTTCAAAAAGGGAAAAAAAAGAAGATCTAGGGAACTATACGCCAGTCAGTCTCACCTCTGTGCCTGGCAAGATCATGGCTTCCTGAAGGCCCTACTAAGGCATGTCGAATATAAAGATGTGGTTGGTGGTAACCAACATGGCTTCACCAAGGGCAAGTCATGCCTGGCAAACTTGGTGGCCTTTTACGACGGAGTTACAGAGCCAGAGGATAAAGGAAGAGCAACTGACATCATCTACTTGGACTCATGCATCATCTACCTGGACTCATCACTGTCCCAGACAACACTGTGGTCAGCGAATTGGAGAAGGATGGATTTGATGGATGGACCACTCACTGGGTAAGGAATTGGCTGGATGGTCGCACTCAGAGAGTTGCGGTCAATGGCTCAGTGTCCAGGTGGAGACCGGTGATGAGTGGCGCTCCTCAGGGATCGGTGTTGGGACTGGTGTTGTTTTACATCTTTGTAGACAACATGGACAGTGGGACTGAGTGCATCCTCAGCAAGTTTGCAGACAACACCAAGCTGAGTGGTGCAGCTGACACACTAGAGGGAAGGGATGCTATCCAGAGGAAACTGAACAGGCTTGAGAGGAAGTTTAACAAGGCCAAGTGCAAGATCCTGCATCTGGGTCAGAGCAATCCCAAGCACACATACAGGTTGGGTGGAGAACTGCTTGAGAGTAGCTCTGAGGAGAAGGATTTGGGAGTGTTGGCTGATGAAGGACTCAACATGAGCCGGAAATGTGCACTTGCAGCTCAGAAGGACAGCCAAATCCTGGGTTGCATCAAAAGAAGCGTGACCAGCAGGTCGAGGGAGGCGATTCTGCCCCTCTACTCTGCTCTTGTGAGACCCCACCTGGAGTACTGCGTTCAGTTCTGGGGCCCTCAGCACAAGAAGGACATGAAGCTGTTGGAGCAGGTCCAGAGAAGGGCCACAGAAATGATCAGAGAGCTGGAGCAACTCCCCTACAGGGACAGGCTGAGAGAGCTGGGGCTCTTCAGCCTAGAGAAGAGAAGGCTCTGGGGGGACCTTATAGCAGCCTTCCAGTACCTGAATGGGGACCTACAAGAAAGCTGAGGAGAGAACAGAACAGGTAGCAACAGGACAAGGGGAAATGGCTTTAAAATGGAAGAGGGTAGTTTTAGACTAGATATTAGGAAGAAATCCTTTACCTTGAGGGTGGTGAGACACTGGAACAGGTTGCTCAGCAAGGTTGTGGATGCCCCCTCCCTGGAAGCATTCAAGGCTGAGAAAGACCTGGTCTAGTGAGCAGTGTCCCTGCCTACAGCAGGGGGTTGGAACTAGATGATCTTTAAGGTTCCTTCCAACCTAAACTCTTCTATGATTCTATAAACAGACTTCAGTCTACAGACATCCAAGTAGCTGTCAACACTGGGAACAAAGGGAACAAGGATTCCCCACCACTGCAGCTCTCCCATTGTTAAGAAAGTTAAGCACAGACAATTTTGAAGTATTTTTATCAAAATCAGATGACATAGAATTAAAAATGCTGGAGACTAGATAATACCACAACTTCTGCATTACACGATTGCTGGAGAAGCAGTAGCAGTGAAGAATCACTGATCCAAACTTTCTCTGTGTTGACTAAATTGCCAGTTCAGTAGCAAACAAAAAATCACTGATGCTAGGGAACAGCAGTCTCCATGATGGGAATTGGTGAGCACAGCCAATATCTAATGAGTAAGCAGCTGTCAGAAAAAACACCATCATCAGTGGCAACCTTGACCAGGAGTCCAATCAGTGGATGGCTATGAAGAATAATCTACCTTCTTGTGCTGATATGCATTCATATGATTATACCCAAGAAAGAGATCAGCAGTACTATCACACGTACATGCTTTTTCATTCCCCTGAAAACATTGAAAAGTGATTTTTTTCCCCTGCGAGCATTGTGATATTTTGCAAAAACACTATTACTCATGAACAAAATAGTAATGACTTGGGAAATAGCTACAGTTGAAAGCACAGTAGATGAGACTTACAGAGGGCCTGGGAATGTTTTCAAGTGAAATGAAATTGCTTGGTTATGTAGTTTGAATCACACACAAACACAGTACTTTTGTCACAGTCGTAAAGGAATACAAAGCCTTGGTGTCATTACCTTTAAATGCAATTTGTATAATGCTGGAGGGAGATTCTTTGGAACATATTTCAGGAAATTGCTGGACATGATGAGTATCTCCACATTATTAGAGCCATTGAACATATTATCAGGTAAGCCGGCATCTGAAAGTTTGTTGTTATGAAGGTAAACAGATCTGTCAGAAGAAGAAAAAAGATAAAGTCAAACAGGTATTTAGATCTGTTCGTTCATTTAAACAAAAGAAAGCTGTTTAAAAACTGTATTTCAGCCTATTCTTCTTCCCTTGAGATAATTAGATTTGTTATCAAAACATGCCCTTTAATTTGGCAAGGCATATATATACATGCACAACCCAATGATTGGTCTGAATACTCTTTGAAATTTAGGTCTATTTAAATTCCATCCTGGATGTGAATATGAATTTCACAAGTAGCCTCATCTTCTTAACAAGAAAATGAATGTAAATCTGGGACTGCGTTCCTTTGAGATCTACATTTCCGTTGTGCCATATGGACTTAGCTTTGCTTTTGGCTAAGAGGAATGAAACATGTCAGTGCGGTGGCCTCACTCAAAAGGGTCAGAAATCCTACTGGATTAACAGATATCTTAACTTCTTAAGACATCTCCTTAACTCCAATCTTAACTTCTATTTAGAATCAAATCTGGGCTTCTTCAACTTGCAAAATCAACCTGCAGATCTCCTGAGGAGGGGCTGTTTCACACCCCTCCATTCTGCTCCCGTGAAGGCTCAAAATACTTCAGGAAACAGTTTGTCTTCTACTTCTAGAATTCCAAAAGGCAAACAGTACTGTCAGAAAGAACAAATCCGTAAGAGTTTTGCTTGTTAATGACCTTTTGGGATCTAGAGAAAGATAGTTTCTAGCTTTCCCTTCTTACCTTTAACCTTTTATATTCACCAAAGTGTTTCTCCAATCAGTTTTAAAAATGATTTTGTCTTCCCTACACAGGATTTAATTCTGTATAAAGCAACAGACTCCTACGAAGTAATTGCTGCTTTTCATTGGTTTAACTGCTAAACAAATTAATTTGACTTCTTTTTAACAAAAGAAATTATGGGATTTTACATACTTCCATTATCCCTTCATTTCCTGTGTGTACCCAAGATGCAGTAGTCAGCTAAAGTCATGGACACAGGTTAAAATTGCAAGAGTACAGTGTAGAAGTTTTCCTTTACAGCTTGTTCTTGGACTCTGCTGGTTGCAGAGAACTTGGCATCTTTCTGGAAGGAAGGAAAGGCTCAGTATGGAAACACAATAGTGTGATCAGACACTCCGGGAGGTTCAGAGCTGCATGAAAATACAGTTCACCTTTCATGGCCAGCTGTACTTCTAACTCATAAATATTTGCCTTTCCGAAAATGTTATTTCCAAATAATGAGCCTAAGATCATTAACTCTGCTGGGGACAGAAACTCGGAAATTGACGAATCAATACTCAGAAGATTAAAATGAGTGCTGTTGTGGGAAAGTATGTGAAAATCACCTCTGAAGAGTGCAAGAATTTTAATACGAGATTGGAACACAGTAGCTTATGTAACTCAGATCAAGGAAGAACGTGTATAAATCTAGCTTTCTTCGTGATGAGATACTGCCAGAAATCAATGCCTGATTCAGCCTTTTCATCTACCAAGAGCTTACGAGACTAGGGGTCTAGTAAGTACTGAGTAGCTTCTGTTCTCAATGGAACCAGAGGGAACTGAGAGCTCTTCAGTTCATCACAAGATCAGGCTCTAGGAGCATAACTGGGTCAGCTATTAAGTACTGCTGAATTTGGATGCATAAATTGCTATCAACAGAGCTTGAGATGTCTCTGCAGAATTTAGATGCTGTAGTGTCCATATAAATAGATTACTCAAAATGCCTTTGGGAAAGACTGTATCTCACAGGAGGTCTGTCTATGTGCAGCTGAATTTGAGATGGACCAAGGCGTTACACTGGCTCCAGCTGACAAAATCACAACCTGAAACTAGCAGAGGCCTTTGAAACCAGACCAGAGGGTATGAAGCACTTGTGAAGGAAGGTTACTATGCTTAGGTTTAATATAGCTGAGTTATACTCAACTGTATTGAGTATTGTATTCCCAACATGATTCTAATTTTTTAATTAATAGATTATTAAAAAATGGGGATTTCTAACTATTAATCCACATTTTGAGAAACTAGAGCTATTCCTGAAGCACAAACAAAATGGAAATAATTTAATTTTTATCTACGCCAAAGTGTTTGGCAGCTACTAGAAGCCCTTGGAATGTGTTTGTCGGATCCTTCATGCTGAGATTAACAAGTAGTCAGCTTCCTTCCAAAAAATATCAGTAGGCAATAAAATGGCTTAGCCAGAAAATTTCTTAAACTTATCAAGTGCCTCCAAGCAGTGTCAGAACTTCAGTCTTGTTTCACTTCCCAATCCCTTACCTCAGGTTTGGTTTCTGTCCAAATGTGAGCCCATATATCTTAGTGAGATAATTGGCTGCAAAATCTGCACTGATCAAGGTATTTGGTAGGAATTTTGGAGCCACTGTTAGCTGAAAGAGAAATATAGATGTGAATTTCAATTAAATGCAACATTTTAAGCAAGTATTAGACCGCACACAAAACACTTGCAGATTTTTTTTCTCTGAAACAGAATGCATATTGCATGAAAAATAATTCGAAAAATAAATTGTCCTCACTTGCTAATCTCTCCAGGAAGGAGACAGATTTTTGCTCCAAGATATGTGAATGTTTGTTTAGGTTGGAAGCATCCTGTCTCTTGGTGGAAGAAGTCAAGAAATTGCTATTCTGAGAGCAAATGCCATGCTTATTATTGTTCGCAATCTTCAGCCTGGCGAGCCAAAAAAATCCAGCCTACCTCACACTGGCCTACTATTTACTCCCATAAGAAAGTCTGTTGGTTCCAAGGCTGGGAATGTCATTTCACATGTCTACCAGTATTGCATCCATTTAAAATGATCTCTTCAACAAAGGATCCAGGTTCCCAAAGTGCGGAGACGTTTCTGAGTCAAATGATGGAACACCAAATGGAGTCTCAAAGCTGTACAGTGACCCCTTGCTCACTAAACAGGGGTGGTATCAGAAACAAAATACGAAAAGCTCTCATCTCCGCAAAACTTTTCAGTTGAAGAGAGGTAGGAGAGGTCCTCTTTGCTCTTGGTCTATTGCTATTTCCATCACTGATACTAAAAAAAATGCTAGGAACACCTGTGTCTGAATAAAACTCAGTGGAGTGGGAACTAATGATTAAGAAGCTTAGTTTCACAGAATGTTTGGGTAATACAACAGCAAGCTTTGCTGCGTGGCTGCGAGTAGTAATTATTCATCCAGAAACCAAGAATACAGGTTGCATTTTTATGGGCTGGAGGGCAATTCTGTGGACAGCATGAACCCAGAAGATTAAGCCCTGGGAAGGAAATTCTCAGCGCAATGCTGTGCTGGATATGAGCCTTTAGTGCATAAGCAGAAGGCTACTGAATTACAGTAGGCATGTGCTACCACGATTACATGTGTTAACTATAGTACTAGTGAGACACCTGATCAGATACTTTATGTACACTCTGAAGGACTTTGAAAGACTCTTCTACAGAGATACTGACTTTTTTTGTTTTCCAAAGCCCTCGAATTTACTGGTAGTCTGTCACCTCCTGACCTGGGAAATAGGAGCTCGTGCAAGTGGACCCATATCTGATTAGGAAGGTCTGACAGTGCCTCAGAAAGAACTAAATCACTATCATGACATAACAGTGGAAAAAACAGGAAACAGAGTTAATCATTTTCATATACGATGGCACATTAAAGCTTTTCTCCTGAAACCCAGTCTACTGGGTTATAACTTACACAAAACAAAAGGAATGGCTCAGATATGTGAAATGAGAAACATCTGAACCACAAGAAAGAAAAAAGAAGTTTCATTCAAAGAGAGCTTTCGCTTGCACAGGGCTCATCTTTGGCATTTCAGCACTTAGTCATGAGACTGATTGATCTCCAGTGGCTGATTGCTTGAAGGATTAATTGCTGTAACTTAGAAAACCAAGGTGACTGAGTAGCTTCATCTGGTATGTTGCCTAATAAGAAGCAATCCGCATTTTTGCAGACGCAGTTTTCTTGCAGCTTTACTATTGGATCTTCTTTTCCATACGGCAGATATTGTTTCTCCACTAATAACAAATAGTAAAGCTAATAGTAAAATTAGAAGGATTATACGAAAGTTATTATTTGTTTGAAACAAATTTTCTTGCTTACCATAAGCTCTGGTATAAACAAAAGTACTGGATCCAATGAATCCCCTGTCACTACAAGAATATTTGGAGATGCAAAAAGTTCTGCCACCAAAATCACCAGCTTACAGTAAAGAACAGTGACAGCTCAGGACATGGTCTGTAGTTTGGTAGGAGAGCCTTCAGCTATCAACGAGGCTCACTGCAGCTACGGTGTGCTTAATGCATAATATGGGTGTGATGAAAAATTCAAAAGGAAACTACTGCATCCATTAAGCACTTAGTACTAAAAAGCCACTTTAGTCTATTACGATATTTCATTTCTCCGACCAACTAAGCTCGTTTAATGAAAGATAATATCTGATGGGATCGCAAGTGAAGATTACCCATAAAGCAAGGAGCAAACTACCAGCAAATCCCTGCTCTCCTCCAGACACTGCAGTTACTCGATCTGCAGCATTTCCCAGGGCAGAGCGGATGCAGTTTGAAGTCGATACGGTTTCTCCTGGCTTGTGATTTATAAAGAAATGTGTTATTTTCGTGGGTCCACAACTTCTTACCATAACTAGTTCTGACATTCGCTGATGTCTGCATTTTCTATTGGGATCCTTTTCTCTCTGCAGTAAAGCCAGAAACCCCAAACATTTTGTTTTGTCACACAGGGAAAACTGGAGTGCAAAGTTCTGGAATATGAGTCACAGTCTGGCTTGTTCCTTTTTATGGAGATATTGACTGCCAAGATTGTTATATGGAAATGGTGCTTGAAAGAGAGAACACAATGTTACTGTACTAAATAATGGGTTCTATTCTCAATAACTCCATACAGAAAATCATGGAGTGATTCTGGAAATGCCTCAGCCTGACTGAAACCTCAGTGTGGCCACATGTATATAAATGAAACAAAGGGTCACAGATTTAATAGGATAATAAAATATATGTGTAGACATGCATATAAATGTACATATAGAGAGAGAGAGGAAGGGAAGAGTATGTGTAGGCAAAAGAAGCTCTGTCTGATGTTTCAACTCATATATTTTTTGTAGTATCCTATTTCCTTCTGTAGCAAATATCTGTGGGGGATCACCAGAGAAAAAGAAAGCCATAATGGGAACCTCCAGATATAAACATATGTGAGAAGGCATTTCCTTGCCTTGGCAGGGAGGGAAGTGTTTTTCTGTCATTACATCCAACTTGTATCCCCCAGTTGTGACCTTCTTCATTGAATAAAGAAGTTCAGCTCCTACCACTGCAGGTAAAATAATAAATCAATTACATGCTCAGTTTCAATGTGTGTGGGTATCCCCCCACAACAAACCCAATGAGAATGGAGGTCCAGGAAAACTAGATGGCATTTTGCTGGTCTTGATGGCACATACACACACGGGTAGTAGGATGTGTTTGTTCACAGATTTTTCAACCCAGCCTCATCTGATGAGATAGGCAAAATCTTGCACCATTACCCCACAGTTTATTTGCATACAGGCAGCTACCAACTGTGTGTGCAGCTGATCCAAAGCCTACTGAGAACAGTGGCAATTTAAATTGCAGAGGCTCTGCATGCCTGACTATGCACACAAGGGAAAGTTTTCACTAGTTGCACAACGTAAGCCTTGAAAATATACTGCTGTATATACCTTCTCAGTTTTTATAATACTCACTGCCTGCCTTGACCTTAAATGAACCTTCACTAGAATACCACTTTAGGACAATTTTACTTACATAGGATATATATATTTAAAAAAGAGCAGAAGACTTGCTTGTTTAGCTTTCAGAACCCAATTAGAAAAGAATTCTGAAAGCCTTGTGAGCCTCTTACCTTATTGTTTGCCAAGTATAGGTAATTCAGGTTCTCCAGATGCTCAAATGCTTCCTCTGGCAGCCCTTAAAAACAAGAAAAATTCTGATCAGAAACACTGGCATCCCATTGCCTCCCTGCTTGGAAGTACCAGAGGGTATTTTTATCTTTCAGAGAATATTTTAATACAAGATTTAAATAGTCTTCATTGGCATTGAAACAACCTGTTTCAGACCTACTGTTGCTTTTTTTTATAAAAACAAAACAAAAGAGAGCATTAACAGCAATGTAAGACCATCAGAAGCGTTAAGCAGGCAGGGCGGGTGGCCAACCCCTCTGGCAGGATTCATGTACAGAGCAGGTATAGACTTGCTGTACAGCTGATTAGCATGGTTGCTGCAAGCACTGATATCTGAGAAGTTTATTTTGTCACTTTTTAAATGAATCTGCAGATGGCTCCTCTTGGCAGGACATAATCTGAGGTTGTTTAATGATCAGGTCAGTATGATCTATGACCACGAGGCTGCCATCACAACATCAGTAGCTGCATGCTGCAACTCCTCTTTCGTTCTGTTTCCCCACAATCCATATAGCCATGCAGTAACCAGCTCAGAGTTGATCCAGCTTAAAGCTAATCATCCTCCAATAATTATTATTTTTCAGCTGAATTGCTCCACACCCAGATGATCACACAAGCACTATTTCAGTCACAATGGCAGGTGTGCAAATGACACTTTCACCTAGCACCTAGATAACCAAAAGTGGAAGGTGAAGCTATTTCCCATATCAAAGCACACATGAAACTTAGGGTTGCGCTGGGGTTTGTAAAAGAAACATCACAGCCAAAAGGTAATAATATCAAAGTCAGAATGTATTAAGCAGTCTTCCTTGTACTATGCAAGAGTGATATGCTTTGGGTTGCATGAAACGTCTGCATTCTCAATCAAAGCTGTTCCGTATCTTTGCAATAAAGATAGCAGGAGCATTCAGAGCAACTGGATGACACAAAAGCTAACAATTATAACTTTTGTATTGTGTACCCTGCTCTCTTAATGTTTACTCCAGCTCCTTCTGCTTTCCTGACTGGGCAGGTGTCAGGTCTCTCCAATAAGCATTAGACTTAGCAAGCAACAGCTGCCTACAAAAGTCACAATGTTTTTTAAAGGGCAGAACTTGCCTTATTTGCAATCTGTATTATTTGTATTATATAAAATTCAGCAAGGACCAAACTGGACTAAACTGCAGCGACTGACTGAACTAAACAAGTGGATTAAGAAACAAGGTCAGTCAAAAGGAAATCATTCAGCATGGAGACATTTCTGGTTCTCAAGTACATTGCATTGATGTGCCTGAGGGACTGGAGGGAGTTTCCTGGATAAGATCTCACGCCACAGTACACAGTGCTGCTGCCAGGTCTCCTCCACTGGTTCAGTACGACTGCATTTTTATACACTGAGTATTATGTTTCAGATGATAAAACGCCTTCACGATCTGTGGGATGCTTATAGACAACCACTACAGTCAAGTCAGTCCACCAAGTCTTACGGCTTTCCCTATCAGCTGTCACAGGGCTGGTGTTGCTCTGTGCACTTCACAGCTCTTTCACCTTACCTTTTGAAGTCAGCCTGTTGTTTTGCAAATTTAGAGTTTCCAGCCTGTGAAGACGAGCAAGCTCTTCTGGAAAGATTTCTTCTATCTGGTTGTTCTAAGAAAACGGAGAGTGTTAATCACCAGCAAAGTAGTCCCAGAAAGTTCCCAATAAAACCCAGACTGTGAACTGCAATAAAATTTGGAAATGAACTCACCATGTCAAATCATTGTCAACAGCTTTCTCTCCCTAATGAGCCAAGTTTGGATCACAAAGCCAATACATCAAAACCCAGCAGCATTTGAAGGCCTGAAACAAATTCTGTAGCCTGTGTCCATCTCTATAAATATCCAGTTTATGCACTGGTAGCACGGAGTGCAATCATGCCTGGCAAGACCTATAATCCATTTGCCACAGCCTTGAAGTTGCAGCAAAGCATTTGCTACAAGGTCTGCACCGTGGAACTCCAGGTTTATTGCTGCTGTTATTTGAGTGTTGTTTTTAACATGAAGGATTTTTGTCCCACTGCAAACTTGTCATGGGCAGAGGGAGTCAAACTGCATTCCCCTTCACTGGCTTTACTGCCAGGAGTGACTACCATCAGATTTTCATTGACAAGCTTACTAACATTTAGACCATTTATGAATTGAGTGTTTTAGCATCTAGGAGACTGAAAAAGGACCTGCTGTACTGGAAGCCAAGCTAATACCCAGAAAGTGACAGCTGCTGCTCCAAAGTAGCTTTCCTGCTTTTGGTGTTAGAGGCAGGAGCCATGCCTAGCACATGCCTGGAACAGATCTGTTGAGGAGGGTGCCAGCTGACATCACAGTTTTTCTAACTAGACAGCACTTGGATGGAAAGCTCTGTACAAAATCTGCATGCTACCCATTGACCAGCCTTGGTAAATAAGGGCAATAAACAACAAGCAGTTGGTTAAGGGCTAAAGCACAGTGAGCGCAGCACCGGCTGTCTGAACATCATGGCCACCACTACTCACTGCTGCAGCGCTCTCTTTGGGCACTGTCCCCGGGCCTAGTGGTGGCTCCAGACAAGCTTCAGGTGCTCCCCTGGGCACACTCTACTTATAATACTTTAACTAGTATGTAGAATCGTGGAATCATTATGGCTGGAAAAGACCTGTAAGATCATCTAGTCCAACTGTCCACCTACCGCCAATACTGCCTGCTGACAATGTCCCTCAGTGCCACAGGGACTTAACATCCAACCCGAACCTCCCTCGTGCAACTTGAGGCTATAGAGCTCCCATGTAGGGCTGTCAGAAAATTTCTTATTAACTAAAGGAGTCTAGTCCATGCTTTTCATAGACACCTCAAAATCGAAGGCCACCACCACAAAAAGCAATTCTTACTTTGGACAAAAATTCTTCTTTTGGACCTGGGGAGAGAATAAGGAGAAAAAAAATTCAACCTTTTTTTCCTCCCTTGATGTGTGGGGAGAGAATTAAGGTAAAATTTCCCCTTTCTTCTGAGAGGGGACCCCACAGGGCACTGAGGGAGCAGCAGCCCTGCTCTGGGACAGGAATGGCGGGGTGGGGGAGAGGAGATCCTGAGACGGTGGGAGACCCACAGGTGGGCGAGGGGAACTGGCTCCACTGGGTGCAGCACCAGCGCCGGGCCTACTGCTTCCAGCACACACCGAAGAGGCAGGATAGAGCCAAGCTGGGAGATGCAGGTTTTTACCTGCAGCGAGAGGTGGTTGGTCAGCTCAGGCAGCAGCAGCGGGAACTCCTTCAGGTCGATGCCACCACAGTCCACGACGCCCTCCTGGGTGCAGCCGCAGTCGCGGGGGCAGCCGGGGGCCAGGCCTGGTGGGCGCCTTCGCCCCACAACACCCTCGGGAAAGTCGTTGGCAGCGGCACAGCCTAGTGCCAGCAGCCCCAGCACCAGCAGCTCCCGGCCGCCGGCTGGCATCGCCCCTGGAACAGAGAGAGGGGTCAGCCTGAGGCGGGAGCAGCCCCAGCAGCACGGCCTCCTCCAGCCTTCAGCCCAGCACCCGCCCTGAGCTGAGGGAACCACATTCCCGCTCCCCTCACATGCCCTGAGGTGCTCCCGCACTTCCCGCATGCTCTGAGGTGCTTTCAAGACCCCACACCCCAGCTGCTGAGGCCTGAGCCCCTCACGGGTCCCCAGCTGCAGCCGGGCCCCTGCCCCACTGCTGACCACTCGCACTGTTTATTGCATTTTTCATATTGAGAAATGCCAGATGATCCTGGAGATTTATACAGGAGGTTATGCAATGTTATTTCTGTAACTGCTGGTCACGCTGCTCCACGCAGTTATGGGCAGGAAAGCGAGTCTCGCTAAGGTACACAGTGCCTCGTCCTGCTGGGCCTGCTTCACCACGCTGTGCAGCGCCAAGCTCCGAGCTGCTGAACCCAAAATGGGCTTCCTGCTGCGCCTGGACAGTGCCCACCTGAACCTCCAAGGCCTGGCTGGTGCTCAGTGTTCATCTTTCTGGCAGCAGGTTAAAATAATGCGAACAGCGGTGGAGCATCTGCCCAGCAGCCAGCTGGCCCTGCCCCAGCCCTCTGCCTCATTCCTTGCCCTTCTCAGATTTCACACTTAATGATTTGCACTCAGAACTAGTCATGGCTTTTTTCCATTTTTTTGCAAAATTATTTGACAGTGATGAGCAATTCCTATTTAGGCTGAACTTTTAAGGTCAAAAAGCAGAATGGATTCTTGACCTCAGTGTGAAACAAGTACTCTGTTCACCCCCCGTAAGCCACGCTGGCAGCACCAGCACTGCTCCCTTTGCAGCCCCAGGGTTTGCCACTTGCACCTGCTGAAACTCCCCAGACTCCGGGTGCTTGGAAAGCACTGGGAAATCCTGCTGTGAGTCACAGTCATGAAAATCTTAATGTCTTTAAACACTGACTTACACTTGAAGAAATAGGAGAAGGTGGCATTACAAGACAGAGCTCTGGCCTGAGACGCAGACTGTTTTGGTTTGGTCCTGGTCTTTGCTACAAACATGCTGGGTAATTTTAAGCATTTAACATTGTTTGCTTGATCCCTCTTACCCTGCTCCACTATTCCACAGCTTCCATATCTGTAAAAGCTGAATATAATGAAATTAATCTCCTTTATAAAACATACCAGAGATCAGATGGTTTTCCTTATACGGCAATATAGCTGGATATTAATAGTGAGATCAAAATTGGCCATATGAGTATGCCAACAGTGGATTAGTAAAATCCACTGTATTTGGTGACCTAACCTCAGAAAATATTTCAGAAATCTTAGAGAAAATAATCCCAGAAAATAATCTCAGGAAGTACGATGTAGCAGATCTCTAACAAAATATTTCCCCCCTATATCACTTCCTCCTACAGGTGTCTACAAACAAAACTAAAGGGAAAAAAATGCTGCATACAGATCAGACCCAGCACTGCTGTAACAGTGCCAATGCTTTCCATAGCAAGTTACATCACGGTTAGTATCAGGCTCTATCTTTGCTGCATGCTGACATTTCCACATCTATAGCTGAAACAATTAGCATGAAAACTAGCTAAGGAAACAAAAAAAGCATGAAATACTGCATCAATTGTACAGCAAAGTTGCTGAGAAAATCTCACCCCGCTGCCTTCAATATGCATGCTGCTGTTGTGGTGCCTTTGAAGGGAATGCTGCTCTGGTGCCACCGGGAGACACTTCAGATACATAAACATCTGCTTGCATCTGGAGTGCAGGCAGTAAAACCAGGCACGGTTTTTTCTTTCAGTTCAAAGATAGCCTGAAGTAACTCACTCCATTTAAATTCATTCCCATGAGCCTAATCCAAATCCTTATTAAGAAACCTTATGCAATGAGTAGCTCAAAACCCACTGGAAAGAGTACCCTTCCCTTGCTGTCAGATCAGACTCTTTCACCCAAAGACTGAAGTTTCACTGAAAGCCACTTCAGGGTTTTCTGTGGCTGCATCTTTCTGAGTCCAGACAGAACCACTGCTGATTTCTGCACTTTGCTGCTGCACAGCCCCAGAGGCTGCATGCTGCACAGGGAGCCTCTCAAGAAGTGAGCTGAAGCATCAGGAGTTCTGTAGTTTCTCAGTGCTTACAATTACCTCAGTAAATAGCACAATCGTTCAAAATACCTCACCTCTGTATCTGTTGGTTCTCCATACACATTCTCACATGACACACACAGCTGAGAAAACATCCTCTCCTTCAGTATCAACAGGTTAAGCAAATTTGTGACTTACACTGAACGTCCCCTCTGAAAGCTGCTGCATGGGGTCTGACCATCCAGCCTTTAGAACAATGAAGTGCTGAGAAACTCACCTCTGCTGTCAGAGATCAGATGAATGGAGAAGAACATTTCCCGTGCTCCCACAGGCTCCCTCGGCTCATGCCATGTCAGTTACACGCGCTGAACTCAGAGCAATTCTCCCCTTTCCAAGCCAGATCCGTTTCAGATGTGAGCAGCAGAAGCAGAGAGTAACAGGCACCCCCCTACCAACGAGTTTTCTGCACTTCCCAGCAAAATCAGAGAGGAATTTTCCAAAGTCACCATATGGGAAAATGTGAGTAGGAAAGAGGAAGCAGCTATAGTCTGAATATAAAGAGTTGGGCAAGAAACAATCTCCCACTGCTTTTTGTCAGTGCAGCTTGCAAGATCTGTGAGAGATGCCAAAAGAAAGCACGCTGGATTTGACAGAAGCAGAGGCGGCGTGTGCTTTAGCATTGCATTGCAGCTGCACTGCCTGTTATTAGAGATTTCACTTTAGCTGCATTCAACACCAAATCTGAATTCCAGGTGGGAATGTCCTCTCGTTCCCCGGGGGCCTGGTTCAGATTAGCCAGGAGCAGACAGATCCACAGCTTTTCCTGTATTTCATCTTACCCCCCTTTATTTCCCCCTGATTTTAAACACATCAGCTGATCTTCAGGGACCAGGGGTACAAAGGTTGTGAAATGACAAACGTCTCAGAAGCAAAGACCTAATGTTTAACATAACACCTATTCACCCAATCTCTTCTGTATTTTCTAAGCTCCATATTATACCATTAAACACCAAAGCACTCCCCCTCAACTCACTCCAATCATGGTTAGCCCCAAAATCTCACATTTCCTATTTCTTCCGCCTTGGTAAAAAGAGAGGAGCACGCTGTTTATAACACAGTATGCTCCAAGTGCACCAGTACTTCCAAGAAAACAATGCATCTGTTTGTCACTGGCAGCAGAGTTACTTCTTTAAATACAAAGCCACCTGTTTTGGGAATGCCCTGCAGCATACTGTACCTTCACAGACTCTGCAGAGGATCTCTCCTCACCAAGAACACGACCTTCTTGCTGTATTCCAAAAAAAAAAAGGCACACCAATCCTTTCCTCTCGATTCCAGCTGAAGTCTAAAGCAATTAAGTTATTTCCTCCCTCTCTTCTTCCAGGCTCATATCAACTGGAACCGATCCCCCTCTGCGCCACGTGTAAGTTGCAGAAGTTATTGTGGGAAGTATGTTTTTACTGAAACAAAAACAAAAACAAAGCAAAGCTGGCTGCTTAGTCTTACTGATTCAGAGATCCAGAATGGATTTGCTTGCTCCTCTTTCTCTATTACAGCACCCTGAAACCATACAAGATTAACACTCTGTTTTCAGGGAGGAGACAAAAGTGTGTTGATGCTGGGAGATCCCCCATCTCACCCCAGTCTTCAGATAGAGGAACAGGAGGGATCCCCAGCTCACTGCAGAGGCTGAGGCAGCCCAAGAGGGAGAGGTAGAGAGCAGGATTCACCCTCCTCCAGAAGAGGATTCTCCTACAAGTTTTTGTTGTAGAATTCTTAGCTCATAGAGCATCCAGAGGGACTGCTGCGCATTACCAAAAAAGTGGTGTTACACCTCCTTTAGTGATGGGGAAACAGAGGCACAGAGAGGTGTCACAGCCAACTCAGGACTATCTCACAGCACAGAGACTACCCAGCAGGACTGAAAATCAGATATCCCACCTGCAAAGAAAACCACCTTTACACACTGTGCTACAAATTACCCACACAGTCTGTTTTTTTCCAAGCTTTCACTTCCTCCTGCCCTATCCTCTTGTATCAACATATCCCAAACTTAGATCTCCTGTCTCCAATTCCAACATCAGAATTCACACAATTCCCCAGGAAAACCAGAACCGGCGTCAAACCTACCCAAAGTGTTCCGATCCACCACTAAGCTGAGGGCTGTGCCCAGCATGTTGTAAGGCCTCATGCAGCCACTGCTTCTGTCACTACAGCTTTCTGGTGCTTTCAGAGGAAAGAAATCTTACCGCAGGACTCACAACTTAGAATCAGTTGCATTCAGAATCTCCAGTCCGACTCAAGTCTTTGTGCCCTCGCATGTTCCCTGCAGTGGTAGCTGCAGTCTAAACTAAGCAACATTCAGGTTCAAAACACAAAGCTGAAAATTCACTTTAAATTCCAGTATGGTCACTTCTTTGGATCATGTGGACAGCATAAACAAATAAAGCACATCCCAGTCAAGAAACAACAGGGAAGAGAACAGAAGGTGTAAGCAGATCTACCAAAGCATGAGCATGTTTAGGAAGGTGCAGGAGCGCTGGTTTAGTCGGCAGCATTACATCAGCTTACTTGTGATAAGCATGGAGCGTAAGGCAGTCAGGAGGGTTACGTTTTAGTTGTATCAACATGTCATAAAACCTTCTTTACTTTCAGCTTTATTTACCCAGTTTAAATAAGACTACAGAAACAGTGACATTCCTCAAGGGTCCAGTGCTGTATGCTGACACTGTGCCTTTAATTGAAAGCAGAGAACAAAGCCTATTAACAATCTTTTAAGTAAATTGCTGTCATTTGCTTTAAAAAATGAGCAATCAAAACACTGAGAGTAAAAGGCGTTTTTGTCTGCAAGGCAGGAAAGGAAGTATTTTTCCAACCTAAGTATGCACAGCAGAGCCTGGCCAACTGCCTGTTGGCATCTGTGTGTTGATCCAAATGAATTTTAAGATGTTTGTTCTCCCAGAGGATAAGTACTATTCAAAAAATAATGATAATAAAAAAGAATCCATGACTGCTTTTAATCTACCTGAAATATGGGACACAGACCCAACATATTTTGTACTTGCTTTATGCTATACGTGTTCCTTTTAGCTTGCTGCAGCATTACTAGGATAATTCTGTTATCATACCAACAGTAAATAACTAACATTTCCCAGAACAACCACACAGTGTCTTATAAAGTCATCTGCTTTTCTCTCAGCAATGAATTCTTGTTACAGACATACGGTATAGAACAGCTCATGCTGTTACTCCAACAAATTACCCTGCTCTTTACTTAGGTAATAAGTGAATTTTTTCCACTTGTGTTTTGCTGTTCTTCTTTCTCCAGCATTTGCTCTCCACATGTGGTTTGCTTCCACAAGGGTTGACTTCTCATAGTTGAGACTTTTTCCTGCCTTTTATCCACCAGGCTAATTGCAATCTTATTCTTCTCCGTTTAACAAGAGCTGACATCCAGCTCAGCACTCTGTGAAACAGGAAGCGATGGAGTTCCTGTTCCAAGGAGGTGACAGTTCAAATAGCTCTCAGATGAACCGGGTATATGAGGGCTGCAGCTTCAGGCCCTGTAGAACTGACCCTGTACTGGGGTCACAGCAGCCTTGGTGGCTCAGGGCTTTATCTCCCAACAGGCCTACAGGGACAGAGCTCTTTCTGACCCTTTGGGAAGGCCGTAACACACAAGTCATTGACCCCTTGCCTCAACTGGATACCCAGCATGGCTACACAGTACTGCAGCACCAACAACCAACCTCCTTTGTGTCACCATGCCTCAGTGTTCCCCACCATCTCCCTTCACCACCACTGGTAAACAGAGATGGGCAGAGAGCTAGCATAATCCCAGAGCTTGTCCCTGTGCACTAGTCTCCCCCATTTGCCCTAGAGGCCAGCAAGGCACCCCAGTGTATTTTAGACACCATAGAAGATTCTTGCAACTGCCCAGCATGTTTTATAGCCCCTCTGTACTCCTGGATGCTATAAGACTCCAAAGAAACATTACTGCCTTCTATAGACTGTAGAGGCCTCCAAGTCAATAAATACACCCTCAGTGTTCTAGTTTGTCCCAGAAGCTTCCTAGTGTGCACTTATAGGACTCCACAAAGCCGCCCAGGGTACTCTAGGGCATGCTGGAGTGCTCCCAGAGACCGTGAATGTGCTCTAAGCTGCACTAGAAGCTTCCCAGTGTGCCCTAGAGGACACCCAGGTCCTCCCACTGTAGTCTGAGGCACATTAGAACGCTCCCATAACTCCTAAGTGTGCTGTAGAGTGCCGTAAAGACATCCTAGTGTGCAATGGAGGACTCCCAGGACTCCCCAAGCTTACTCAAGACCACCATAGTACAAACACAGCCCCTCAAGTGAGCTGTAAGGTGCCCTAGAGGCCTTCCAGGAAGGCCCAGTGTACTCCAGTGTCTAGAGCGCTCCCAGCGCTCTGCACTGTGCTCTGGCATGCCCTATAGGGGGCCCATCCTGCAGCCTATATGCGGCCTGGCCCAGCTCATCCTGCTGCCTAAAACCTGCCAATGTTGATGTGATTGAACTTCATGACTACTTCTTTGTTAACGAGTTCATTACCTATGAAGCTCTTGGACTCTGCCCAGAAGGTAACAGCATCAGTGAAGCACACTGT
Source organism: Pavo muticus (assembly GCA_016647715.1). Classification (NCBI taxonomy): domain Eukaryota; kingdom Metazoa; phylum Chordata; class Aves; order Galliformes; family Phasianidae; genus Pavo; species Pavo muticus. The sequence continues at coordinate 713,642 of JACDJE010000181.1, forward strand.
TATACTAAAACGGAAAGTGTTACGAATATCTTTTTACTTCTTCATATGAGTTGTGCACTGGACAGATCTCATACATTTGAACACCATATTAGCTAACCTCATGGGAGGAAAAAGCAAGCTGCCTGTGTAGTAACATAAAGATGTATAAATTGTGGGAAGTATTTAACAAATTGGTCTATTACTGTATTCTTAGAGAAGTACAGAAGGCAAGTTACAGTGTTGGACAACTGTACAAAGTAACAGCAAGCTTGTGAGATTAAGGGCTCTGGGACTGCGGTATCTGATGCAGACTCTCTCTAAATTGTTTTTGAGTGATTTTGAGCAAATTTCATACTTTTGTCACTAGATGGTGTATTCTACTAAGTCTGAGCATTCTCAGTGAACTTCACAGATCTTCAGGAAACGTTGCTATGCAGCCCCCCAGTGTTGATGATAATTTTGCAAGTAATTCCTTTTGAAGATAACAAAGCAAAAGTATTTTAACAGCAGTCACTAATTACAACTAACCTTTCTTTTACAAAAGAAAACCCTTAATTTTCATGGTAGCTTCCTTAATATAATAACAATAACAATAATAAATAATAAAAGCTATTTCTGCTAAGCTTGGGATCTCAAAATACTTATCTGATGTTATTCCAACAGACGGTCACTGGCTGTCCCTGTTTCTCAGCAGCACAGGTTTTCCTTTGTGTTCTTTAACCTGCTCGCCTTCTCCCACATGAGATGGCTCCTGGGGAGCGTTGGGATTTGTGAGGATAATGCACCTTCTTTGTTGGAACGAGCAGGTGGCAGAAAGCTGGAGAAGAAACCTTGTAAATAGCACACCTTAATCTAAATAGCTGCAACAGCTCGATCACCTGCTGTCGATTTGGGGTTAAATAAAATAGTATTGGGAAAATTGGGAAAAAAAACCACACCAGTTAAATGGGAGCAAGAGTATCCATGATACAAGAATTCCACTGCTAGGGATGTTTTCATTCTAGTCAGTTCCACAGTAAAAAATGCAGAGGCAATTACTGGTATCTGTGCCTCTCTCAATTGCAGAGGACTGAGAAGAGCCATGCAAATGCAGAACGTGCCGTGCCTGCAGGCAGTCGGTTCCTTTCCCTGTCGAGCAGCCACGAGGACAGCTCTGTGCCCAGCGGAGGGCACACAAGCTCCCAAACCACTCCAGCACAAGGCATCCTGTGGGCACACACTCTCCTTGGTGCTGGGGAGCCTGGGGGTGGTCTGCTCAGTCTCAGACACAGATGGAATTACAAATCTTCCTACTCATTCTTTCTGTAATGTTTCTCTTAGGAACGCATAAGATTCACTGCATTTAATGCAGATCCTGCCTATGCCTTGCCCATGCAGCTGCTTATGGGTAGGGATGGAGTTCTGCGAAAGGTAAGAGGGAAGAAATCTGTGCAGTGAAACTGAATCATAACTGCAGAATAGTACGGTGAGACAAAGGGTAAACAACCTTAAAACCAAGGCTGCACTGACACGGGATTAATATTCAATTCAGGCCTCCCAAGAAAATATCTTCCAAGTTACCCGAGCAGTCAAGTCTTAATGTTCTCAAATCATATTGCATGCATTTAATTTATTATTAGGAAGGAAAAATCACAGAACACACCTGCAGTGCGTTCCTTCCTTCTGTTAACTAGCTAGGCCAACAGCAATTGCAATCACAATACCATTTGTACTGAGGGGTTCTTAATTCTGTTGTACTACAGTACTATATTCTTATGGGCGTTTTTAATAGTAGAATCATAGAATCGTTTGAGTTAGAAGGAACCCTTGAAGGCCATTTAGTCCAATCCCCCCACACTGAACAGGGACACCCACAGCTCCATCAGGTGCCCACAGCCCCAACAGCCTCGGGTGTCTCCGACACTCAGCCAACAGCCCAGGAGCGTGGCTCTTAGGCCCGCACCAAGATGGCGGCATGTGGGCACCATGCCCACAGCATGGTCTGGCCAGGAGGACGCAGGTCAGCGGAGCCCAGCCGGTGCTGCAGCACAACCTGGGCCTCAGCGGGGTGACGGTGGTGACATCTCTATGATGAAAGATGTGAAAGTTCCTCAGTCCTGACCCACACATGGCCAGTGCACATAATGGACTGAGACAGAGCTGAGGAAGCATCTATGGGCAGAAGCTGAGGAAGAAAAAAAAGCATGACCATGGAAGCCCTAAGTGACAACCTGTATGAAATACTCAATTTAGTGCATGGATATGAAATCTCTGTTTACAGATCCAAGGAAGAGATGCACAGAAGAACAGGAAAATTATATTTAATTTTCTATTAAACTTCCAACCAGAATACATGTTCCCAAAACAGAAGTTAAAGCTTTTACAGGTAAGAAATTCATAATGACCAACACCAGATTTTCTCAGGAGAAAACAGGTAAACACTGGTTATATTCCCTCTCTGCTCTCCTGACAAACCTTACCTTTGTTCAAGGTTAAGTATCATCAATTCTGTGAATCTAGTTGCTACGTACCTGTGGTTAGCTTTAACTCCAAAGTAGTAATAAGAAAAGTATTTTATAGCAAATTCCTGAAGGCTATTTTAAAAACATCGTTAGAGATCCCCCTTTATAAGACCATTTTAATTTAAGCAGCAGATTTGTTAGAACAGAAGTCTGAAAGCATTTGCATGATCTCCTATTACAGTCTTTTAAAAATGCAAATTTAAGTGATAGATCAAACTATTTGTACCCTTCCTCACTCTCTTCCCAACTAACCAGAACAACAATATGCAGCCTCCATCAACTCTGAGCTGTATAAAATTTTTCTTAGATTAAAAGAAAACTTCGTTTTCATAATACGCACCATAAACCATTTGCAAGAGTTACTGCCTCAAGCTTAGCCTAAAAATCTTTGCCATTGACAAACTGATGGAATTTATTAAGCGAGTTAAGGTCTCTAACCACTGAATTTAGTTGAGAGAGGTCCACATAAGCCCAGTCTGTGTCACGTTATCAACATCCAGCATCATTCTGATTTGTTGTAAAGAGTATGAAGTACTGACTGTTACTTCAGCAAGCTCAAAGTTTAGCTTTTCCTGGCTGAAGTTGTAGGTTCTGAAGTTTCATTGCCATGCCCATGTTCCCAGAAATCTTCAATTTGCCTTGAAAGAAGGCCTAGAGAGAAAAAAAAAATAGCATGAAATGCAATAGCAATGCAACTCGTGATCCCAGTCATGCTCCTCCCAAAAGTTGTGTGTCGTTATACACCTGCAGGTCTTGGCCCGCAACACTGTAATGCCAACAGTTCTGTCAGACACCTGGCATTCATCAGCAACTGCTATTTTCTGACGCTAAAAGGAAGAACAGTATCCTGAGAAAGTACACTTACTATCTGTGTGACACCTGAAGAGAACAGACTTGGTACTGCGTATTACTTGTGTTGTCAGAAAGCCCTCCCAGCCATGCAGTTTTAGAGGAAGGGATTTATTCAAATAATTAAAGCTGAAATACGCTCAAAAAAGATCCCAAAATATCAGTACTATCATACTCCCATCTATATTCCACTTACTGTCTGAGGATTCATTTTGCCAGTCATCAGAGCTAACAGATCGGTGTCAGCCATTGTAATCGTACAGTCTGCCTTCTTATCTGTGAAACAGAGATGACCATGAAGATTCAAACAAACAGAACAGTAACACAAGCTGCAAATCCCCAAAGAATCTGCCCATACTCCAGTTTAGCACAATGGGACCTGAAGCACTTTTAAATAAAGGCCATTAAAAAATATCAATAAGAGATCACTTAGGAGCCAACATGCATCCCAGCTGTACTGTAGCACAGACCATCCCAACGCTGAAGGAAGATGGAGCTTTCTGAGAAGTGCTAAGCAAACCCACTCATTAAAAAAATCTACTTATCATATAGAATATTAATTACAAGTGGTCACAATCATCCTAAGTTTCACCAAGCTAGTATTACCATCAACACAAAATAAATGTGCTTTCCTCTGATGCTTTCCAAAGATACTTATCACTGAATTTTGCTACCTTCTCCTCAAGTGGGAACACAAACATTCTAGAAGCTCTCATCTGAATTAATTGAAAGCCAGAAGGTTTTTGCATCTTCTTGCAAGAATGACTAGATATTTTTAAACATCCAGATTTAAGTATTAATCCATATAGTAAAGGGCTGAAAACTTCACACACCTTTTCCTCCAGTCACTGTATCACTAAACCTAAGTCTTCGATAAAATCTTGCCTGCACAACTTTTCTCTCCATAATATCTTAGATAAACGAATTCCAAGTCAATCCCCTTTCACATTTTTAATTAAAAGCTTTACAGTGCAGGCTCATGGGCAGACAAGATTTTGAGAACAGAAAGTCAACTTCGGCCTTATCTTTACATTAGAAGGATGCAGTTTTAGACAAGACACTTCCACGGCAAGGGCACAAATCCTTTGTCTCCATTACTTCATTGGAAACCCACCACCACCACCCAGTCCTCGAGTCTTATTTACGCCTGCCCTTTTCAAAATGGACCTAAGGTTTACGTCAGCTAGTACAGCATTGAAATCAGGTTAAGTTTTATTGCTTAACTAGCTGCAGAGAAGGAACTAGACAAGATAGACCAGTCAACCACCTACCGGTGTCTGCCACAAAGCACCTGACAAAACAGCACAAAAACTAACAAATAAAAAACCCCACACACAAGCCCACAAAACAAAAGAAAGATTTGTTTACTTCTCCGCTGGTCCCTGTGGGAGTTGAGTGACACACCTGACAGGTACCTCTACCAAAACATGCACCTACCCACACAAAATTCACAGGAGGAGAAATCCTGGTCCTAAACACCACGGAATGAAAGCGTCAGTATTAAGAAAAGTTAATAACTGAAGTAACACTAACTCCAGTTTTGTTCAACACCGCTTCAGCAGAACAGGAATTCATAACGCTTACCATCATCTTATTCATCTTCTGCAATGACACGACAAAACAACACTGACCTGAATTCACTGCTACTGAGCCTTTTCCATTCTTCACATCTACGATCCAAGTTGCCTCCTTCCCACCAGGACCATCTTTTATTTTGAAGGCAAAGACACCACCGATTTTCTTGACGAACTGCTCTCCTTCCTGCAGTGGACACATAATATGCACATCACTCATTTTCCTCCGAAGAATTTTAAAACAGTTAAAGAGAAAGCACTTTAAAAAACGTCAGCCTTTCTACTGACAACTTCTGCTACCTCCAGAACTATTCCTTTCCCTCTACCAGCCTTCAGTTAAACAACCACTAAGAAAAAAACACCCATGGCCATCTTTGTCTATTAAAATCTGTCCAGCAAAACAAAACAAAAAAGACAATTGCCTCAACAGTCTTGTCTTGCTGTCTACCAAAGTGTGATTTCTTCTTTTACTCATGCTTACAAAGCAATATACACAAATGTGTTAGTGTGAGTTCCTTGTATATGGCCTAAATGTGTCTCTTACTCAAATACTCTTGTACAGGTAAGGGCTGTCTGCAAAAAATGCTTACTGGTACAGAACCGAAAGAGATCTGACAGTGAACTGTTTCAAGAAGCAGCACTGAAATAGTGATTTATGCTACTGTATTCCCTCCAGGTTTTGCACACGTCCTGTCATAAATTAAAAAGGCATTACAGGTAAAAGAAGTCCCGGAATACCTCTTGGAGCTTCTTTTCTATCTCTTTGAAGACCAAGTGTGACTTAAATCCATCAACTGCTGCACTGAGAGGCACAGCTGTAACTCGGCCATCACTGGAGGGAAAAAAGAAAAAAACCATTTAATCACATTTTCAATGTCTTCAAACTACTGCAAACAGGCCAGCAACACTGAGAAGAGCCACGCTGAAACGCTTCAGCAATACAGGGCAACCCCACCACATCCAAGCAGAGCTGACTTTGTGAGGGTGAGACAGCAGGGTGGCAGCCACCTCCAGCATGCAGCCGCTTCGGATGTGCAGACAGGACACGTGGTAAGGAAAGTAAACCATCGAGATCCATCAGCCAACTCTACTGCCACACTGCGTGCAAAGACAGAAACAGCACCAGCACCACCTCAAGGACTAAAAGGACTACATTTTTTTGTGTGATCAAATGAACTCCTTTATAGAATGGGCCCAGAAGTTCAGTTGTTGTATTCCCAGAAATGGTCCTAAATTCTGACACCTTGCTTAGAAACATCTTGTATTTAACATTATTTCTAGCTTCAATTTACAGTGGAAGCTACAAAGATTCACTGCCCCATTACAGCTAATATGCTGAAAGTCTTTTCTTTCCCCAAAGGAGTGAGACTCAATCATTTTTAGCGTTTTGAGTCCCTTCTATGAAATAGGATGATATGTTAAGTAGCCAGTCAGTTGGTTACAACTTTTATTTTGTATATTTAAAAAAAAAAATTAGTATCTATTTTGGGGGATTTTGCAACTGCAAGAAAAGCTTCAGCCCCAAAGGTCACTGGGCACTGATTTACTTCCCACTCTCCCACTGAAAGCATTCCTGTATTTTGTGTACCTTCTCAACAAGCCATCATCAAATCCAATGCTAAATGTCCTACCCCAACTCATACAAGACATCAGTCATTCACAGACCATCGGTGCTGGTTCCCCTTTTCCCTAACAATTCACATGCACCTGCTTGCTGTTTCAGGAGGTACTGAGCATTGCTCCTGATCCTGCAGAGCCATCATCCCACATCTCTACCCTGCACAGCCTGACAGAAGCATGACGACTGATTCTTCATTTGTGCAGGGGCACCTGGAGATTAACTGGGTATAGAAATATCCAAAGAAACAGCGATGCATGCAACTGGAAAAAGCAAGTTCATAATTATCATCATCTCCTCTCTTGGAAGCAGAGTTCAAAGCTGTGGTCAGGTATGACACTGCTGAAGTGACAGAATCACTTGAAGAAGTGCTGCCAGAACTTATCTGCGTGGTGTTAAGAGCAAATCACTCCTGTAGATGTTTGCTAGGGGAGCAATTGTAGGGACTGTGTCATTTAAAGACAACACATAGCTGCTAATAAGTGAAGGATGTACCAGCAGGATGTAAAGCTGCAAGGTACCTACAGAAGAAAAGCAGAACTGTTTTAAGAACTAATCCAAAACAAATCAAGTTCTGCTATCGCTTACATCTTAAGTTCTTGGCAACTCTTACCAAACCCACAGATTACAGGCAGGATCTGAATCTAACGAGGTGCACACAGATCCAGTCACAAGTGTGCAATGCCGCTGCCTTTCCCTCACTTACACAACGCACAGCACCGCTCAGTTATGTAACTGCTGTCTCAACACATCAGCCGCACTGTTTCATTCCAAAGTCTCTTGCACGTTGATGGGACTCCCTGTGCCAAAACCTTTCAGAGAACTAGGGATCTGCAAACACCTTTAACGCGGGTGAAACATGGACTGCAGAGGGGATGAGGCCCCAGCGCTACCAGGGCTGTGGTGTTCTGTCCCTGGAGGTGCCCACAGCCATGGCCAGGCCCGGGGCAGCAGAGCTGTGCTGGGGGGGGGGG
>JACDJE010000181.1:721169-886290 GCA_016647715.1 Pavo muticus
GGGGGGGGGCACTGGGGAACCAACTCATCCACTCTGTGATTCTCTGCCTCGGGATGCACCTGTGAAATAATGAAGACAATTCTCTATGCCAATGAAAGTGAAGTCGCCTATAGGAAATAAAGGCATTTCTTTGGGAGAACCTTCATCTGCAGAGGCAAAGCCTTCCACAGCTGACAGGAAGGTGCTGCCCCTCAGCGTCTCGCGGTGAACGTTGTACCGACAGCAGCGCATACCCCACTCTCTACACTCACACGGAGTTTTACAGATAAAGCTCAAAGCAACGGAAAAGCAAGGCACGGCCTAAAGCATCGCCCTCAGACTTCCAGCTATGCAGTCACCGCCACCTCCCGCACGTAGAGCCCCTGAGCAGCAAGCCTCGGCTATAGCTCGTGCCTTCAAGCCCTGCTTCGTCCACGGAAAGGCAGGTCGGGGTGCTGGGAGCAGAGGGTTACGCACACTCGGCCCCGCTCACACACACCGCGCAGCTCCGCCGCTCGGAGCCGCTTCCCGCGCCGCACACACGACCCCCCTCAGGGCTCTGCCCCCCCTCAGGCCCGGCGCTCACCTGGCGGCTCCGGGGAAGCCCATGGCGTACAGCGTCACCACCACAGCCCCGCCGAGGCCCAGGTTGTGCTGCAGCGCCCGCCGCGCGCCGCCCACCTGACGCCTCCCGGCCAGGCCGCGCAGCTGCCAGCAGAGTTCGGCGCACTGCGCCAGGCCTGAAACATCGAGCAGAGAGCGCCGTGTGGGCGGGAAGGAGGGCAGCAGGCGGCCGAAGCAGCGCTGAGCGGGGAGCTGTGTGCTCGCACACAGCTGGGAATCACGGCTGTGGTAAATCTCTCCAAAAGCTCAGTTTTAAAGGACGACAACGAATGAAAAGAATTATTGAAGCAAGTCCTGCTTTTGCTCATACAAACAGCAGTGGGAAGCACCTGCCTGCTCCAAAACTTCTCCGTACCTGAAGGTGTGACTGAGTGAAATGCGTTTGCATTACCTGTAGCACCAAGTGGATGTCCCTTGGAAATCAAGCCGCCGCTAGGATTAATGACCCATTTTCCTCCGTAAGTATTGTCTCCTCTGTCAATCAGGTCACACGCTTTTCCTGATGGAATAGTTAGGAAAGAAGAAATGCTCAGTGTTTTTTAAAACATAATTTTTCAGTTCTCGCGTCACAAACCAAAGATGCTGCAAATACTTTCTGTCCATCAAAACCTTAGAAATACACCAGCACAGATTTTGCAAGGGCAGACTGAACCGAGCCCAGCAGCGTTCATGAGACTTGGCTTACATGACTGGAGAAAGGGAAGGCGGGAGAGGAGCCAGGTGGTGAGTGCCTGATGTAGAGGCTTGTTTTAATTAGCTGTTCAGCTGTGTTGTGGATATACAGTGTTGTGATATGGTTGACATAATGCAGTTATTAGTTATTATATTAAGGAAGCTACCAGGAAAATTAAGGGTTTTCGTTTGTAAAAGAAAGGTTAGTTGTAATTAGTGACTGCTGTTAAAATATTTTTGCTTTGTTATCTCCAAAAGGAATTACTCGCAAAATTATCATCAACACTGGGGGGCTGCATAACAACGTTTCCTGAAGATCTATGAGGTCGTCTCATTGAGAATGCTCAGACTTAGTAAAATACACCATCTAGTGACAAATGTTTGATGTTTTCTCAAAATCACATAACAAAATTAGAGAAAGACTACATCAGATACTGCAGTCCCAGAGCCCTACATCTCCTTTTCCTGCTTGCTTTGAAGAGCCACCCCTGTACAAGCTCGCTGCGTGATTTCATACAGTTGTCCAACACTTTAATTTGCCTTCTGTACTTCTCTAGAAATCACAGTAACACCCCAATTTGTTAAATACATTCCACAATTTGCATGTCTTCTTTATGTTACTGCACAGGCAGCTAGCTTTTTCCTCCAGGTTAGTTAATATGGTGTTCAAATGCATAATATCTGTCCAGTACGCAACTCTAATTGTATGAAGAAGTAAAAAGATATTCGTAGCACTTTCCATTTTAATAAAACAAAGAGCTTCACTGATGCTATTACCTTCTGGGCAGAGTCCAAGTGCTTCGTAGGTAAGGAACTCATTAACTGAGAAACAGTCATGGAGTTCAATCACATCGACATCAGTAGGTTTTAGGCCTGCTTTTTTAAAACATTCTTCTGCAGCTTTTTTAGTCATATCATAACCAACCTGCAAGAAGTTAAAACATCATTAAAGAAACAGCTCTCTATTTCATTCCTTCGTTTAATTTTTAATGTGTTTCTATTTATCCTGCAAGTGCATTCTCATTCACTTTAGTGCATCTCCTACCATACTCTTTCATGACTACACAGCAGGTTATTTCAGCTCCGGAATTATACTGACATAAGGAAAATGGATTCAAGTTTTATTCATCTTACAAACAGAGAAATTAAACAAATAGCTTCACACGAGAAACTACATTTCTTCCAGTTCAAGTTTCTATTAAGTAGTCTTTAAATAATTAAACAGATTTTTAAAGTTTATTTATTTCTTGGTGTTATTTCATAACTGTGCTGCTTGCCCACTTCACTGGCCCAAATCACAGTTTGCTTTCTTGCTGATTGATAGTCCACAGTATCATTAGGACTTGCAGGTATTAAAAAGAATCCCGATTATTATGGACTATAGGACCACAAACCTACCATCTTCATACAACTGTTCTCTTCAAATGTGCTTGGGTAATCAGTAGCCATCACCTGGGCTAGAATTTCCACTGCTTGAGGCTGTAACTTATGCCTTTTCACAAAGTCCTCACTAGCCAAAATTGCAGCTGCAGCACCATTTGATGTTGGACTAACGGAAAGAAAAATAAGGTCATCATTCTGAATTATTAATGTTGATCTTCCATAGCATTACATCTGAAAACAAAGGAAAAAAATGCATTTTGACTGATGCAACTGTAACCACAAATTCCACAGGTGTTTGCTGAAGAGCTCCAGTTTTTAATGCTGCCCACTGGAGTAATACAGATACAAACTTTGAATAGCATGGCATCTAAAAATTTAGAAAATACTTAAAATGAACTGTAACTTTTAATTCAACAGTAAACAAACTTTATTTAAATAGATGAACTACCAAATTTGCCTTGACAAGATTTCTTTCCCAGTGCAAAGTTCTCTCCTTACCAACACTGTAAGACAGTCAAGAAGTCAAAAATTTTGCGAGACTGCAGAACTTCATCTAACGTGTATTCCTTCTGGAACTGGGAATACCTGTGGAAAACAAAGACGCCATTTTAGTTTTAGTGCAGCCCTTAGGAGTAGACATCACTAATATCTCACTATCGTGCAACTAACTGTATAGCTGTTGTTACTAAGTACAAGACAATGGATTTAGAATTTATACCAGCTGAAATAAACAACATATTCTAAGTATTTCTAAAAATTCTATCAGTTTTGCAGGAATTGTGTACAGGCAGCATATGCTCAGTATGGAGTTGGAGTGCTTTACTCACGGGTTGTTGGTTGAATGGCTGTGATTCTTCCATGCAATTTTTGCAAAGTACTCTGGATTTGTCCCTGGAAGGAGAAAGTAAGCTGTGTTGAAATACTTGGTTTAAACACAACGTTAGAATCATAGAATGGCCTGGGTTGAAAAGGACCACAGTGATCATCTCGTTTCAACCCCCCTGCTATGTGCAGGGTCGCCAACCACCAGACCAGGCTGCCCAGAGCCACATCCAGCCTGGCCTTGAATGCCTCCAGGGATGGGGCATCCACAGCCTCCTTGGGCAACCTGTTCCAGTGAGTCACCACCCTCTGTGTGAAAAACTTCCTCCTAATATCCAACCTAAACCTCCCCTGTCTCAGTTTAAGACCATTCCCCCTTGTCTTAACGCTGTCCACCCTCATAAACAGCCGTTCTGTTCTAACATAACTTTTAAAATACTGTATTCATGTCACAAGAATTTGAACTTCACAAACAACTTTACAAGAGACTGCATCAAAGCTTTCTTTTGATTCGACATAATTCTAAGAAAGGTGGTTGAGTTTTAGATAACAGATCACTCTACTTGAATATTCAGTGCTCCCTAACATGAAAATAGAGAAAATAAGTGTCTTTATTTGAAGTATTGCTATGTTACCACAACTGAACACTGCTTTTCATAGCAGGTCAAAACAGTTGCTGTGAAATATTGGCCTTCTAAAATTTTTCCACATGCTAGGTGTAAATAAAAGGTGCTGAACAGACTGGCATGCTATCTGGGAGACAGTTCCCTTATCTGGTGAGACAGTAAGAAATGGCTGTGGCAACAGCCTCGTGCTATATATCAAATCAAACACTCAAAACTTTTTGTCACAAAATTCAGTCACAACCCTGCCTACCCCTCCTAAGACAAAAGAATGAAGGAAGTTGCACAGTCTTTTCCTATAGACCTTACAGAGGCACAAACCATCCCACTATGGTGACTAACAGATACTCTGTGTCAGTGTTTTATTCCCAAAGGTACTGTTCACCTACACCTCACCCGCTTTTCTTGTAGACAACCCTCTACCCAAAGTTACTCGCTGTGCACACTGCAGCTGAGGTACTTGTGTGAGAGAAAACACTGAATGCTATTGCTTTATGAAAGTGAAATTCTACGATACATCTTTTTAACATCACTTCACGAACAGATGACAATGGCAAAACGTGTTTTAACAATACCGTATTTCTCCATATGCTCTTTGCCAGCATTTGCAAACATCTGTGGTGTTACTGGAGCACTTGCTAAGCCGTATTTATTTATCATGATTTCTAAATGTTTGTCCATTGGATTAGTTCTGTCTGAAAACTAAAAAGAAGAGAAATAACTATAAAGTAAATCATAATTTCATTACTCTCTATTAACCCCCACCTTAAACATATTCTTTGCAAAGTACTAAAAGCATGACGGACTACTTCAAATTAATTCTAAAGCATTCCATGCTAAATCTGCACATCGTAGCTGCAATCAGAATCATAAAACTCGTTAACGAGTTTCTATGAGTCAAAAAAGAAAGGTTTATTTTGTAACTATCTACAGCAGCGTGTTAAACCAGCTCACGTTTATGAGAACGTCTCAGAGAAAGAGGAGGCGTTTTCCATCTGCGAATACAATAAGTATGTAAGATGTTCAGACACTTACACCTGAAGCAAGGGATCCTTTTGCCATTCTCTCAAAGCCAAGTGCCAGAACACAGTCTGCCAAACCTTAAAACAAAATTTTTGGCTATTCAGAACACGATGTAGCTATAAATGACAATGTGTACTATCAACTTCCTCATTACAATAAATATCCATTACATCTACCAGCCATTCTTCCTCCCTTCTCAATTTTTAAAGTGAGTCCAGTTGGGATGGGGATGGTTCTGTTACAAAAACATTAATACCGAAGACTGAAAAATCACCAGAGGACTTGGGTTTATTTTAGAACAGTTCTCCACAGTTTGAGAACAATTACCTTATATGACCAAGCACTTATATCTCTGCCAGTAATGCTAGAATAATCATATGGAACCTTCCTATAGTTGTTGTTACAGAAACATAAGCAATTAAGTGCAAGAAAGTAGCAGAATCCACAAAAGAACTTAAGAAACAGAACAAGGAAGATATATTTGTAGAAATAAAGACTGTGAGTTCCTCGGCTGCAGAGCAAAACAACTCACCTCCCTCTACCAGCTGTCTGGACATGAACAAAGCAGTAGATCCAGTAGCACAGTTGTTGTTAACATTAATGATAGGAATGCCAGTTAAACCCAAACCGTGATAGATGGCCCGTTGTCCACAGGTTGAGTCACCTTTATGCAAAGACATAACATTAACACAATGCCACTGTTCAAGCCTGAAAGTCTGAACTGTCATCTTGACTATCTCTCAGCCACACACAGTAGAAAAACCTCGGAAAGATACAAATCATACTTTAAAAACCAGGAGTTTTTTATTACCTGAAACAGATGGGAAATTGGTGGGATCCCCCTCAATCTATCCACGCAGACATGGATGAACTGTACCCAGATCTGTGAGCGTCACAGATCACACACATATACCAAGCACAAGATGATACTCACCATAAACATAACCCACACAGGCCTGCTCCACTGCTGAATACGGAATCCCAGCATCAGCTAAAGCCTTCTGGCCTAAAGAATTTTAGACGTTGGGGAGAAAAAGAACAAAGTTCTGAAAAAAAGCAGCTCTCGCAATCATAACAAGCAGGCTTAGCTTAGTGTGTGCGATTCGTGTGTCTACACAAAAGTGAATGGTGAAAGTTCTCTATTATAGGACATGAATGGTCCAAAAGTTCTGCATCTTAACTCTCATTAGGACAAGCTTGTGGTGTTTTTAGTTCTCAGCAAGCCCCTTGCCCAGCAAATGCCAACCAATCAGCCCCATATTCACACACAAAGGCTGCAGTTGGTCCCAGGGAAGCAAGAGTAGCATGCAGAGATAGGAAAGGATGTGTCTGATTCAATTTCAAGGCATCCTTTTGACTTCAGTACTGTAAGGCTGAAGGTCAGTTGGGGATTCTGTGAAAGTGGTCTTTCTTATCGGTTTTAGATTTGCTTTTTATGTGCATCTGACTTAAAACAGAGTTGGTGGTCAAGCTAAATGCTTTTCTACTGCTGACTTACCAGCCTCTTTAGCCAGGTCAGGATAATCAACACTGTTCTCACTGGGCTTTGCAAACTGACAAGAACAAAAAAAAACAAAAACAGAACATATCACTGAGATTTAACACATCCTTTGCTCAAATTGGTACATCGGCCTCGATGATCCTGGAGATATACTGTGATTCTATAACTTAAGAGCTATAAAGGAACAAGTTTGTAAGCTTTAAATCCCGTTTGCCAACGTAAGCCATTTAACTGACCCAAAAACACGCGGCCAAAGTCCGCACAGGTCCGGGCGCCGCTGCCAAGCCGCACCGTACGGCCAAGGAACGAAGCGGCCGCCCGCTCTGGTAAACCCCGGCGCTGCCCTGCGCTGTGCCCCATCACCGCGCCCCGACGGGCGCTCGAGGCGCTGCGGCTCACCCCGCGCGGCAGTCTCAGTACTGACAGCCCTACGCACCGTAGGGCGTTCGTAGTTCACGCGCTTTCTCCTTATGCTTTCCCTCCCCTCACCCCCCGCTCTGGCCGCCCCTCACGGGCTCTCCTCAGCGCTCGGCATGACGCCGCGGGGCCGCACGGGTACCTTGGTCATGCCGACGCCCACCACGAACACCCGGCGCCGCATGATGGCGGCGACACCCCCTCCTTCCTCACAGACCCCGGGCGCGACAGCTGAGCGGAGAGGCGGAGCTTAGCGCCAGCAGGGCGTGGCCTAACTCAGGGGAGGCAGGGTTTAACCCTTTCTTAAAGGCGCAGCGGCCTGGGCCCGGCCCCCAGGGATGGGGAGGAGCGGAGGCCCGGAGTCGGCTGAGCGGCGCCATGATGTGGCTGGGGCGGGCGGAGCTGCGCTGGGGCCGCGGCGGGATCCATACAGCCGTCCCACGGCGGGGCGCGGAGGTGCAAGTCGGCGGGGAGAGCGGCGGTGAGTCCGGCCCGGCCCCGCCCCGCCGCGGCAGCCCCGGAGCTCGGCGCAGGGCCCGAGCGCGCCGTGGGGTCGGGCCGGTGTCCCCAGCATGCTCAGAAGTTGTGCGTTGCTTCCCGTGCCTCGCCCCGCCCTGAGCAGCCCTTCCCTCCTGGCCCTGGGAAGGCACCAGCTGGAGCGCCTCCGCGCTGCCTGGGAGCAGAGCGGGAAGCGGCCGTGGGCCCTCTTCGTGCCCGAAGCGGCAGCCAATAATTTACAGATCACAGTGCTGCTGTTCTGCTCGGACTTAGGAACTCTGAGTGAAGTCCTCTCCCCTAATGAGCTTATTAACTCAAAACGAAATGGAGCACGAACGCAGAGTCTGTGTCCATCTCGTGCAAACAGCACTTCCCAGAAGATGTTCATTCTCACATTAAGAGATGGAGTTGATCACCGACTATAAAATAAAACCTGAATTAAGTAGCACTTGAAACAGAAATGTAATATATATTTTTTCCATTTTTTTAAAAAAGATCTGCTTATTTATATTACTTGTGGTGTTACCGAATTTTACAGTCACTTTGAATACAGGACTTCATAGGCACCAACTTTCCTATATTTCCTGGCACTGCCACTTTTACATTAATCAGTTGTTTTAGAATATACTTTGTATACATTTTCAGGAAAGAGAAGATGCAGCACATGCAGATATTGTTCCCATTTGAGTTACTGCGGCAGAGAATTAAATGAATTATAACTGAACTTGTCTCCTAAGGTATTGCTGAAATCCTAATGAACCGACCCCATGCAAGAAATTCTTTGGGAAAAGTATTTGTAGATGAAGTGAGTATGGCCCGGCCTGTAAACATGCTTGGAATCACAATCAATTAATCAGTGTGATGTGAATGGCTGTGGGAAACGTGAAGCCAAGATTTGATCTCCTTCTGAAGGTTGGCATAGGCTGCGTTTGGGGCAAGATTGCCATGTGTCTGTATCACAGTAACTCCAGGTGGGGAGCAGACCAGTAGTGGAGTTAGGTCCGCTAACTGAGATGTGAGTTAATGTCTTCACTGGAGTAACCACAGCAAAGATGTGCTTACTGTCAGACCTTAGCAGAGCTTTGATAATCTTTGATAATAGTTTACAGAGAGAGTTTGGCTCATACCTGGACAGGCAGGAGAGTGTAAGGGACAGCAATGATCCGTCTTTGAATGGAGATGAGAAGGAGATGGGAAACACCCTGAGGCTGTCACAAAGGGATTGTGTATGTGATTTCTGGGAAATTCCTGGCACTAGCAGAGAAATTAAAAAAAAAAATAGATTAGAAGCTTGCTATAATTTCAGTACATACATCCATATGCTTAAAGCTTTTCTCTTTTTTACCTCTCCATCACAGCTTTTCAGCGCTCTGGAACAGCTCCGCTTTGATGAGAAAGTTCGCGTGGTGGTGTTCAAGAGCAAAGTGAAGGGTGTATTTTGTGCTGGTAGGTAACGGGTCTGCAAACTGTGATTAAAAATCCATGGCTCCTAGGGCTGCGTGCTGCTCAGATTGTACAAAACAGCATTCTCACCTTTTTCTTTCTTCTGTTTTAGGTGCAGACTTAAAGGAGCGTGAAAAGATGGACGATGCAGAAGTTGGACACTTTGTTAAAAGGCTGAGAAACCTCATGGATGAAATTGGTATGTGACTGTCTCAGCTGGAAGACTCATCCCTGACAGAAATTCTGTGGAGGGGTAGGGTGCCAGCCCCAGCAGGATATCATTTGGCTCCTGCCTACACCTGATACAAAGATCTGATTAGAATTAAACACCAGCTATGCTGCTGCTGTTCCACAGACAAGATACATTTCAGTACTGAATTCTCTAAGATGAAGAGCAGTGGACAGACATACATATTAATATCTGCTACTAAAGAACCATTCTGTATAGAATTCCATGTAATCCTTGAGAAACAATGCTAGACAAAGTAAGTGATGTTGGTTGTCCCAATTTTAATATATGCTCAAAAGCACTCATATGATGGTGACCTAAGAAGGAGGGACTTGAACTTCTGAATGTATTTGATAGGGTATTTCTACTATTTATACCTACTGCTCCCCACTCCTCTTTTTTTTGGACCAATATTTTTTCCCTATTTAAGAACTGTTCTACTCTCACTAGAGAAATACCAAAGTCAAATCTGACTGAAATACCAGTGAGAACAGCAGAACAACCAGAATAGAGAACTACTAAATGCTTTAAACTTAGGCTTTTAAATTCCACAAGTGAGCGCAACATAGTTTTGGGAAGAAAACTTTATAACCTGTATTGTCTTCTCTAGCTGCCCTGCCTGTACCCACAATTGCAGCAATAGATGGCTACGCACTGGGCGGTGGACTAGAACTGGCGTTGGCTTGTGACCTTCGAGTTGCAGGTCTGTGTGTTGCATAATACGGGACTGCATTTTAAAGGAAGCTTACCCTCATGATAGCTGACTGTCATAGGAGCCTAGTAGGTTAATAGAACTTACCCAGTTCAAGAAGTAACTAGGCATTTGTCCAGAAATTGTAACGTTTAGTTACTTTGGGGGAATTAATTCCCTTGCATACTTTTAGACAAGATTAGGATTCCTTCAGAAAACTATTCACTGGGGGCATCCAGTAGTTCTTATGCAGGATTGAGTCAGCACTCTGGCTAGATCCAACATTCACGACTTAAATCAGCTTGGAGAAGAAGTAAGGCTTTTCTATTTCAGTTCTTTCATCCAGTATATTTTATCCACTGTGGGCCCGAAGTTCATTTGTCTGTATAGTATTGCTACTTACCCCTACTGTGGCAGTTATATGCATCGTTCACCTGACTTGAGATGGACATTAAGCACTGTAGTGTTCAGACTTTCCAGGTAGCTAGACAAACATAGTACAGCTCATAAGGACAATTTGTACATAAAAAAATTAACTAAATCCCTTTTTTTTTTTTTAATAGCTTCATCAGCTAAAATGGGTCTTATAGAAACCACAAGAGGGCTTCTTCCAGGAGCAGGTAACCTTCGTTGTATCTTCAGTCTCTTACTTTCTCTACGGTTCCATAAATATTCTGCCATTAGAGCACTTGAAATGTGCTCCTTTTGTGGTTTCGAATGTAATTTAAGTAACATCTTCTAGCAGCCTGAGAGGTCTCTGAATCCAGAGTTCTGCTCCAGGTCCTGTCTTGCTGTCAGTCTAGGATGGTCCCTTCACTCCTTTTCCCATTTATTAAAATACTCAAGAATGCTGAAGACTTTCAGATATTTGTTGAAATTTTGACACATACAACCAGTATTAACCTTTTATTTTCAGACTTCCCTCTTGCATAGAAGACAAAACGCTGTTGCTTTTTGGGGCATTTCTCAGTAATGGAAAATGGTGTTTTTGCTCTTGTTGTAAGGTGGAACCCAGCGCCTGCCCAGATGTGTTGGAGTAGGTCTTGCAAAGGAACTCATTTTCACCGGGAGACAGATAGATGGACAAGAAGCCTTCTCAATGGGATTAGTAAATCACAGCGTGCCCCAAAACGAGGAGGGAGATGCAGCTTACCAGAGAGCATTAACTTTGGCTAAAGAAATCCTTCCTCGGGTCAGTGTTTTATTCGTATTGTCAATGTAAAGAATGCATTTCTGCTTCCCTTAATAAAGAACGAACAACTGAGATTTCTTTCTATGAAATATCCAGTCTTAGCTCCTGATGGTCAGTCTCTTAATTCTGTTCTTTTTTTGTGAATGAAGTTTCTGTGGGAACAAATGTAACATCCAGTTATTTAACTCACAGGATAGTTTTACTTCCCAGACCTGCAGGATACACGTACACAGCGTAAGGTGTCAATCTATTCATTACAGATAACACTAAATTGTATTTTAGTAGTCAAACAACTAACTGCAGACTGCTTTAGACTGAAAGGTCAGTTGGAGGTAGGGTGATGCTATAACTGCTTCTGTATTGTGAACTCATCTGGCTTTTTTTTTTTTTTTCCAATAAAGGCTCCAATTGCTGTGAAAATGGGAAAACTGGCAATAAACAGAGGAATAGAGGTAATCTTCTTTTAAATACTGCAGTAAAGGAAGCAGATAAGCAGCTCTTACAAATTACTACAGTAAAAATACTTACAACAGTTAACTATAATCCTTCTTTAAACAAAGCCTTTAAAACTCTCAGAGCTTTTAAAGACAAAATTAATACAGCAGGGTTTCATTCTCCAGATGGTAGCACTGCAGTTCTAATACAGGAGTGAAGTCTAACGCCTGTCACTACCAGTTAATTTTTACTGTGTCCCTTTCCTTCCCTCTTGTCTGCAGGTTGACATTGCATCAGGGATGGCGATTGAGGGGATGTGTTACGCACAGGTAAGTTCCCTTCAGGCTGCTTTTTAAAAGGAACCACAACTACTGCACGTTTTCTAAAGCCAGATCCTCCCAACATCCTATTTTCTTCTCCAAGAGGGAAGACTAGAAGCTAGATCCTAAGCTTTAACAACATAAACCAAGTGCAGTTCCAGATCCTTATTTCAGAGTGTCAACTATTGTGTCTTGAATAGCTGCCTCTCAGCCTGCCTGACCAAAGTCCTTCCTTAAATAAATATCCTTCTGCCTCAAGTTGAAACTAGGGACATACAATTACAATACATTAATTACAGCATGGGTTTTACTAACAGTTTTAGTCTTAACTTAAAAAAAATTCCTCCTGTAGTCATTCTTTGACAAATTTTGGGGGTGTGCACCTTTCTTAGTTAACCATTTAACTGCTGTGCCTCTCAGTAGTATTAAAGGTATGGAAAACTTCTCCTAGGTAGCTCACTGATTGCTGGGCTTTGTCTTGGAAACTCTGATTTTCACTACAACCCAGCCTCTTTATTTTCTTCATTGCAGAATGTGTCATTTTAAGAAAACCAATCTCTGCAAAAGGTCTGAGACCACTACTGCTGAGTTAATTGGTACTTACATTTCATTCCTTCATCACCAAATAAATATATGTTTCTTTAATGCAGAATATTCCCACAAGGGACCGTCAGGAGGGAATGGCTGCCTTCAGGGAAAAACGACCACCTCAGTTTATTGGCAAATGATGCTTCCCCCGTTGTCTTAGTGGGTTTTTTTTTTTTTATGGTAAAGTAAGAGTGAGGAGGACCTGCTAATTGGGTTTATTTTTGTGACTGCACTCTCTATACGTAGCTCCTTCTCGTTGCCTTGGACTGCATTTCTGAACACTCACTGGATCATTTTTCTCTAAGGATTCAACAATAAAGAATTAACTTTGTACAGCCAATTGATCTTAAAGATGTACATCTTTCCTTGTTCTGAATCTCCAATGAGCTAGCCCTAAGGCAGTACAACCAGATGAACAAAAAGTTAATCAGTTAATTAACTGATTATTAATGTCAGGATGGACTGCCTCTAGGCTGAACTGATGGATCTAGCTTCTAACCTTGTTCTCATGCACACTGTTCAGTTCTCCTTCTGTGCTTCAGTAGATGACTGCAGAATAATATGTGTGGGCTAAGGTGGGGAGCAGAGCTGCTGTCTTCAGAGACAGCACACTCACAGCCTGACCATAGGGATGATTTCAGATTCTTTTCAGCCAGCCAGCCTTGAGGAATGCTGAAATACAAACAGGGGTCTGGTGTTTACTGTGACTGAAGGGGCATAAAACCATATTTCTAAACTGAAGCCTAACAGTACAGAGGCACGTGAAGTCTAAACATTTGAGCCCAGCTTCCATTTTAGAAAAGAGGGGCTGAAATTGTCTTCCAAGGATTCACAAGCTATGCTTTCCTCTGGGCTAGCAACATGAACCATACAGGATTGGCCTTTAAGAAGAGATCCTCAAAGCAACGTAGTATTTCCATAAACGTATGTTTATACTTGCAGCTGTTAGTTTGTCTTGTGGCTAATTTAAAACTCCTATCAAAGTATATGAACCCGCACTATTAGTACCTTAGCAGGGGTTCTCTGGCCGTCAGGAGCTCTTTGGGCATTCTCTTTGTTTCATAGATGTGGCAATTCCCCTTCAGTTAATATTACAGTACCAACAGCTGAAGTGAAAAAAAATGGAAGAGCTTACTTTAGGAAAGGTGAAGAGATAATAAAAACCACCTAAGCAAGAATGTGGCAGTGAGGAGTGGCTGAGGATTTCCTTTCTTTCCCCTGTTCCCATTATTTAGCAGCTCTGGTGAGACAGGATTGTATGCTAGTGCAGCAAAAACTCAAGCAAGCAAAAATAAATAAATTAGACATTCTAATTCACCCATCAATTATCTACAGAGCCCGATTATAAAGAAAGATAAAAGGCCCTGTTTCTCTGAGTTCAAAACAACTGCTTTTAGAACAGCTCTCAGAAGACTGAACAAAATAAGACTATCTGTAAAGCAGTCATAGACTCACAGTGCAGATAAAAGCCTCATTTTCAAATTAGGCTGCAGTTTTTTGTTGGTACAGACCTCCCTGTACACAAAGCAGTGGCTGCCAGCAGTGCACTCTGCAAGTTGGTCTTTGCTTCTCAGCACAGGAATTCCCTGTGTCAGTAGTCACAGCTCTCAAAGATGTCAAAGAACATGGAGCAGCTTTGACTCTCCATAAGCAAATTTAAAGGCAAAACAAAAAGGTAGAAAAGGATTATTAAACACTTGGTAGGCTTCAGCAATGTAACAGTATGCTTTAATTTTTCCTATTCTTTCTTGAAAATTTATCACAGTGGGTCAAAGTATTATAGAAGTCATTCTGGTGAAAATCATCTATGAAGCTGGCCTATAAATATGCTGCATCTAAGCATGAGATAAAAGAATCTCTTCTCTTGACAACTTACAAAGAAATAAAACTTTCCAAAGGTTGCTTTCCATTATCAGTGCTCTTCCAGCATTCAGACATGCCACTCAGCGTAGCTCTGTTGCTTCCAACTTCCCCAGGCTGCAGCCTTCAAGCAAGTGAATTAATAGAGAAATAAGCTTTTAGTAAACACTTGAGAGGTTATCAGAACATACTAAGAAGATGCAACTTACCGTGTTAGAAATAGTCTTGACAGTCTCGAATCAAACCAGAACTTAACAATACTGTAAATGAGGTAGCCTTACCAGATTACACAGTACAAGTTTCCTTTGTAAAGGTCTACAAAGGTAAAGCAGAGGCATTATCTTCAGCCTTCACAAAAAGATAAATGCCACTGGCCTCCAGAATTACTCTACCCTGGCAGGAGCTCCTGAAGCTGCAAAGCAATATGAAGAGTCTTTTCTGTAAGTGGCACATGCAAGTCAATTTTTTGTTTAGTAAGTTTACAGCTTGCAGCCATTCATATTTTTCTAGTCCTGCTCACTGTTTGTTAGCCTGAAGCTAGGGAGAACAAAACAAGAAGGGCGTGGAAAACCATTTACAATTCTCTGGCTGTAGAATTTCATGGAGCAACATATTCACTACCTGGACCAACGCCTGCGTCAGATTCATTTTGTGCAGCACATGGTGGCAGAGATTTAGTTAAGATGTTGCACTGATTTCTCTTAGGAAAGAACAATACTGTAAGAAGAGCTCATGTTTGGTTTAGATTCTTGTGGTACCAATTCATATTCATTCCATTAACACCAATTTTGACAGGGTTGTACACATCATTGCAAGTAATAAAACTCACCACAGAAGCCTGATAGCAGACATCCCAGAAGGGTGGTAGGTACAAATTTGCAGCTCATTATTTTAAACCACCTTTGTAATTCAAAGCTACAATCAATTTAATTTCTTTCTGACTTGAGAAAACAATATATAATCAGATACACGTACCAAAAACACGCTACCAAATTATACCTTCATACAAATAGCAATTACACAAGATGACACTGATAGAGTTACTGGATCGGTTCATTTTGAAGTTGCTGAAGTACACAATAACTGGATAACTGAAGATTAGAGGTGATGTTTTTATTTGAAGGATGAGAATTAGGAGGGAGAGGAAGGGAAGGAGTTAAAAATAGTAAAACATGGTCATCCTGAAGTAGTCATCCCTGCTTGTAAACTATCAAACATAAGTTTTCTTTTTAAACTGAAGTACCAATATATTTACAAAACAGTCTAAGAGTATCAGTCAGTTCCCGTGGAAACATGGAGACCAACCAGACAAACAGAAACAATTCTGGAAATAAAAGGGAGTTTGGACCGACATGCAATTTGCTTTCATCACTTGTATTTTATCAGGCATCCATATGCTGTGCAATACGTTTCATTCAACACATCATTTGAAACCCACAGGTAACCAAGGAAGAAATAAGCTGTCACAATTAGCATCTTTATGTAAAATTTCACACCTCACAAAACAATGCAATCGACACGGCTTTTACACAGAACACTGGGTGATATTTTGCACTGTGGTGACTTGGAAATATAATTCACTGCACAATTCTAACAGAGTATTTACAGAAAACAATCGTTAGTCTCTTATAAATAAGGTGACCAAATATCCCAGGCCTCCTGTTAAGACGTGCAGTCCCTTTCAGGATGAGAACAGGTCAGTATTTTGCTCCAACGAGCCTTCTCTTTCCCTATCAGTTTTTCCAAACCGAGCAGAAAAATCCCACACACAACCAAAAGTAGTCAAACAGCAAAATCCCCTTCATGTTATCAAGTTTAAAATCTCAAGCTTAGCTCATTCTTTTAGTATTGTGTCTCCTACTGAACTTGTTTCTATCGCTTTATTTTAGCAAGTTCCCACTTCCCCCGACGCAGTGCTGATCCCAGCCTTACTGAGCGTACAGAGGACTCAGGAGAGCTGAACTTCAAAAGGCGTAGTCTTAGCAGCAAGGAAAACAAAAGAACACAGCTGGCAGGCAAAAGAAAAAGGAGGCTGAAGTCCTCGTGTTCAGTAGGGTTATGAGAAGATGGACACTTTGGTCGCCTTAGTTACAAGTCTTGTTTGTAACTTGCATGCAGGAACTTTTGTTTTAATCTGTCAAAGTGTTGAATACCACAACCACGCACAGTTCTACTCCAACACCAGTCTGGTGAACAGTTTTATAAACAGCAATCATAGGGATGAAATAACTTTCTGTCCCAGAAGTCAAAACCCAAGATGTTCCTAGAATTGTTGGGTTTTTTCCTTCTCAGATGTGCATATTAATCTGTACAAGTCCAATCTCTTTGTAGACAGCAGTAACCCTACAGGTATGACCAGCTCAAGCAGCGACCCTTTACAAGTTGCATATACGGTTGCCATTAAAGTTGACATTCACCAAAGGTTACCATACATGGTTCTGGGTACCACAATTATAGGCAAATCACTTTAATGGTGACCACTATATTACATATTACTCCAACTACACACACATCAGAAGGGATTATTACAGAGACAATACTTTACACTCTTATACCTGCAGCTCTCAGTTTGGTTTATTTTGTTGCTGTTTTCTACATGGAGGTGGCCTCCCATGACGCATAATGTGCTTTTCCAAACTATCCAGGATGGCAACAGCAATCCTCTGGACATGTGGGTCAGTCTGGACGTTTTCCTTTATGTTGTACAAGTGCTGTAAGCCACCCTCTTCAATTAACATGCTGCAGTACC
This sequence comes from Pavo muticus, assembly GCA_016647715.1. NCBI lineage: Eukaryota > Metazoa > Chordata > Aves > Galliformes > Phasianidae > Pavo > Pavo muticus. Next base: position 738,219 of record JACDJE010000181.1, read on the forward strand.
TGGCAGCTGTAACAAAAAAAGGAAATAAATTACCTAGGGTAGAAGTAACAGTTATTGTAAACAGTGCTTGAAATTCACTTTCATCTCCTAAGCCAGGCAGCATTTAGGGCGCTTCCTCAAGTTTCTACTGAAGTGCATTTGTACTTTGATGGGTGACAACAGGACAACGGAGTTGTTTTGACAGGATGCAGACTGTATCTGTTTTCATGTCTGTCTGTGCTAGCTGCCTGGAAAGTGCCTTGTAGTATGCACAGTATTCTCTCTCCCTCACAGCATTTTAAGTGTATATATATATATAAATTTTAAGAAAAGAGAAGCAGAAGTATAGTCTCTCTGAGTACCCAAGTAAAGAAAGACTTTGATTTAGAATAGTTAACAAAAAATGATACCACATATACCATGTCAATCATACAGGCCTGGAGAGTGAAGAGGAAGGAGTTCTCTAGAAAACATTTTGCCAAATGCTGCTGAAGCTGACTTAACTATATATGTATATGGTATAGCTTAACTAGTTGCTAGGAAAACCTTTTCAGAATAAAGTTACACTTATCTTTCAATTTTCATTATAGCTTTTAAAAAGTCTGCATCAATCCCAGTGTTACTACATGGAGAGATCAGCTATACGAAGAGCCACACTCATAACCTAACATACAAGCTTCTTGTTCCAAGAAGGTCAGAGTGACTGTAATGCAACCCACAGAGCATTCTGTCAGATGCACCCAGTTTCACTGTTCACCTCAGCGAAGCACCACCTGAGTTGTTTAAATCCTGCCATTAAGCATTTCAGCGGGGATCACATTTCCTGCAGTGCTACTGCTATTTTAGGTAAGTTAGCTCACCGAGGTGGCTACAGCATGGTGAAACAGCAAAGGGAGGAAAGAAATCAACAAGAAAAATCAATGCTATTAAATCCAGACCACTTTTTACCCTCTTCTAAGAGGGCGACAACAATATAATGCATCTTCTCTCCAAGAGATAAAATCTTTTTAGTGCCAAGTATCAAAAGCTTAAGATTTTTTCTCCATGTAACACTTCATATTTCAGAATTAAATACATTCTTCCCCAGAGCACGTTTGCTACCGAGCATTTGGCTTTTCTGCAACTTCCTCTGTAAGCCTCTGGCACCAACTGCCATCAGAATTAAACTTCAGGACAGGTACTCAGGATATAAATACAGATATTTAATAAATATATAGAAAAAAATTAAGACTCTACTATACTCAAATTAGGTGAATGTTATCCTGTTATTCGCAGGCTCTGCATTCTACAGTGCAGTTACTCACTGTCAGGACAAACCTCTGTGGCATGCTGAAAGCTCAGAGGATAGGCAGCACAAAATAAACACTATAAAATAAATGGAACAAATAAGACTGTGCTCTGAATTAACAGGGTTGAGGCACAAAGAGGGGAAGAAAGCTTGTTTTAATTTCACTAATACCAAATTAGTTGGTCTTCATGAAAAACCTGTTACCCAGAGCCTGACCACTGCAACTTTGTCAGAAGATATTTTATTTAAAAAAATAATCAAAAAAGCCAGGAAGGTTTGTCAGCTCTTACATCTAGGTGTGCTCAGGGAGCTCACTTCCTACCTCAACGCCTGTGCGTTTCATTACATGCTCAAGGCATTTTACAAAGAATATGCTGGTAAAGTGCCTTTCATGCAGCAGCACGTTGTCGCAAAAGGTGATAAGGCACCAGAATTAACTAAAACTTCTATTCTGATGGTAGGACAGCCACCTGCTGTAATCCTTGCTCTCCTTTAATTTGAAAGGAGTTTGTTGCCTTTCACTAATATCAACATTTCTGACCAAAAACACCCGTGCAAACTGCAAATGTAGGTAATCTTAACACACGTATACAATTTGTAATTAATACTGTGCATCAAACAGTAAAACTCTGGTAAATAAAAAGGATATAAAGAGCTTTTTATTACTCCTTTCCTGCCTCGTTTTGTGTAAGCCTCAATGCAGTTTCTCCAAAGTAGCAGGAATGAAAACCATAGAAATTCCTATTATTCCCACTTCATGCCAGTGAACAGTATGCTAAGGAATAAACACTGTATGAGTATTTTATCCTAACACATACGATTTTTGCTGCAGACATGCTGCATGGCCCACACTGCCCACAGCTGGACGCCTGGTGTCATGAAACAGCCAAGTAGTGGAAAAAATGGATTGAAAGACCTATTAGAAAAGAAAAGAGACAAATGATCAGTTTATTTTGTTATTAGCTATCCTTTCAGAGATCACAACGTTGCCTACTCATATTTGCCTGCTGGTTTAACTGGGAAAGACATTTGAGAAACTTGGAGTTTTAGATGCAGTGACTGCCTTTTAACATTTAAGGCAATAACTAGCAAAAATACATATATAGTGGATACACAGTACATTTTTGCCACTGCATTTTGATGATTCTTACTCCTTAAAAATAGGAGTAAACAGTGGAAATAAAGATTAAGTGGACAGTAATTCTCCAACTGTACTTTATATGACTAGCAATAGGACTAGAGGGAATGTCCAGGGGAGATTTGGTTTGGACATTAGGAAATACTTCTCCAAGAGAACGGTCAGGTCACCGCCTCTGGAGGTGTTCAGGAAACATTTAGATGTGGTACTGAGGGACGTGGTTTAGTGGGAAATACTGGTGATAGGTGGACAGTTGGACTAGATGATATTAGAGGTCTTTTCCACCCTTGGTGATTCTATGGCCTCAAGCCCCCTTATTTAGGGCAGATGGTGCTAACCTTGTGCTCACCAGTGTAACCTTACTGGTTAACCTTTCATCAAAGTCTTTTAGACCCAACGGACCTGAACATTTGAAAGGTAGGCATAACAACATTACATCTACCTTTTACAGGAGCCCCTACCCATCTTTGATCACAAAGGCAAAACCAGCATGCTGTGTATTTTAAGTTGATAGGTGCTTTTTTCACTGGACAAAACCTTGTCAGGCTGGCAGCTTATTCTGCTTCAGGAGTAAGTTTTAAATTTAGTTCAGTTCTACTGTATTTTTCAAACTCTAAATCAAGGCAACAGTTACCTGTAAGCCACCATCTCACATTCTGGAGTTGGCCAATTCAAAATGGCAGAATGCTGCAAAATACAGAACAAAGAACACTCAATCTTAAATACAGACATATGGAAATTGAAGAGCATGATAAAGTGCATCACATTTCAGTACCAGCTGTTCAAGGAGAGACGTTCTCTGGCTGCGACTTAACGTCCAGGCCTGCTCTCCTCGAGATATTAAATGTGCAATAATCCCTGCTGCAAAATAGCTGACTTCCACCTCCACGCTGTGCAATAATTTACTGATGTGGTCTATAAAGTCCTTCCACATTAACTCAGAATGGAGTTCTTTAACTTCAGCTATGTTATTCTGGAGGGGAGAGGAAGAGGGAGAAAAAAAATAAAACGTTATCAGAAATATGATTAAAGGGAGATGAACATATACACGTGAACTACACTGTGCGAGTAAACACATATAAACACCATGATAATCACATATCAAATGCTGATTCTGCTTTTGAAAACTTCCAGCTTAATACAGAAATTCACCTTAAAATAGAGGCTTTATCATAAGTAATCCTAGCCCATAGCATGTAGATTACACTAATTTATAAGCTAGTTTTTATATTTTCACAACACAGTTGGTTTATCTGAAGCCTGACCCTCTGACCTTTCTGAACAGCTCTGCTCACTGTAACCACTGATTTCAATACCATTCGTGCCTTTGGAGAACTGACAACATAATCTGAAAGAACGCCAGTTGTGAGTGTTGAAACTATAAAGATTAAAGAATGTAAAAATACTCGGCGCTTTTTCAGATCAGCATGGAAAAAAGATGGATTTGTAACAAGACAGATTTCAGACGGTTTTGTTCGTCTCACCAGAAGTCCAAGAACCTTCTGCTGAATGGATGATTCTGACGGAAAAGACTGCGGAAAAAAGAAAGAAATTATATGCAGCTGTTTACAGTGTTAATTATAAACCTAGGTTGACAATCCACAACGCAAACTGTACTCCTTACCTCTAAAACTCTCATGAAAAGTTCAAGACCTTGATTTTCAATGAAGTGCCGACACGTTGTTGGTGATTCATCAGTGAGGTTCCAAAGTGCGCTCAGTGTGAACTTAAGGGTTGTATCTACAAGATTCTGATTTGTTTTCTGTTTAACTATTTGTAGTAGTTGCTGGAAAAAAAAAATACTAATTATGATTGCATATCTAAAAACCTATCTGTTCCTCTGCCTGTTTCTGCACAGACTCAGGTAGTGCAGACTATCATTTATAAGCAGAATAAAGACCTGAATATTTAGGGTCAAACTTTACCCCCCAAAACATACTACTAAATGTTTTGTTCCCCCCTTTCAACACTGTTCCCTGCCAGAGGAATTCCTTTGTTTCCACCATAATTACATGCATAGTACCATTACTGCTGGCACAAAGCCATCCACATAACTCTGGGAACCACGTGAACATTGACAGCACTACCAATTTAATTCAAATATTCTCTTTTTAAGCATCTTTAGTCTTAGACAATAAATTTCAAACCACTAATCTCTTGCTATTTTACTCTGTATTGAATTTTGTCAAGCTTTTCCCACTTAGGCTTCTCTTCACCTCCAGCAAATTCTCCAGGCTTCGTTGCTCAAAAGAACTTTCAAATGAATAGAGGCTAATGTGTTGTTAGATTTCTCTCTCCTTGTTTCTGTGTTATATCTTTAGGAACACTGTTGGCATGAATAGCTTGAGAAGCTGCTATTTTTGACAGTCAAGAAAGCATGTGACATACCCTAACAATGAAGAGCTCTGCACCAAGCTGAGCAGTTTGCTCCGTCGAAAGCTGTAAATAAACAAAACTAGAATGAGCACTTCTTAACGACTTCAGAAATACTATCTAATTGATTGTATCAAAGTTTGCATTTTGTACCTTTGCAGCAAGAATGGAAATTATGGCCACAGCCATTCTTTGCATGTTTTGGTCTTCATGATTACACAGCCACTGCATAACGAGTTTGGCTGCTTCAAACCTGAAAGTTAATGATAAGTTTAGTTCTCACAAGACTCATAAGTCTCAACCAAAGAAAGATGTACACAGAAGACCCTTCAGATAGAAATGCACGAAAGGAGAAACAAACAGAAGTGTGCCTTGTACCAAAAAACATCCAAACGGACTGGGAAATTACACGTGTTGCATGAACCTCAGTCAACTTTAAGTTCTTTGCTTAGGATCTCTTACTTCTAATTATACATATCAAAGTGCACAGTAATTGCTTCCAAAGGAAGAAAAACCTGAAGTGAACTTCTGAAACAGCAGATCAATATACTCCAAAAGCCTTTAAGCAAAGCATTCAAGTAGAAAGCCTATGCAAAACACAATCCCACCGTCCCCCAGGCACATTCTGACTCCTCTTACACAAGAATAGAGCTTGACCCAGCCAGATGAAATCAAGAATACCTGCATGCTACAGGATTTTTTCAGATCATAATTCAAAGCAATTGTGAATTAAAGGCCCAAAATACCGCAGGCCACACAAATTAGCACATCAGAATGATATAAATCGAACAAACTGCAGCCAGAAACCCAGTGAATGATCAAGTCTTTAGAGTAGCCATGATTTTCCAAAGATCAATAAATCAAAAGCTCATTTCAGTACTCAGCAACAGAAAAGTTATCTGCAGTGCTACAGCTCATTTTAACTGACATAAAACTTGCCTGTTAAATGGAACATCCTGAAGTATTCTGTCGCTGCACAGAGAAAGAAGACAATTCTTCTGCAGCTGTAAGAAATTAAAAAGAAAGATTTCAGAGAAGCACATATTTCAGAATACTTTCTTGCTATGAATCCTTAAACATATTTCCAAAGACTGCACTGAAAATGATTGCAACTCAAAAAGAGGAAAAAAAAAAGGAGCACTAGAGAAAAATGATTCCCTCTATTCCCTCAGTGTTGGTCAAATACCATTTTGCCTGAGAAGATGCCATAAAACTCTGGCTTGCTTGTTTAAATTTTTCATATAATTACCAGACACATACACACAAATCACACCTGACACTTACAGACACTGACCAGAACATCTGTTAGGACGTACATCTAGATCTGTAACTACAACTATGATATATAAGGAAACCCTATGCAAAACAGAAAATTAAAGCCCATTAACTCCTAATATTTAACCTTAAAAATGGATATTTTCAATAGTGACACTTGTCCGAATCACACGTCATCCAACACTGACCAAGTAGATCAAACTTTTCATAAAGCCTCTAAAAGTCTTTATAAGGAGCCACATTAAAGTTAATATTGATTCTACCAACTACAGTCCTATAAGGAAGAAGTAAAACAGGAAGCAATATTTACTTAAATCTGTATGAGTACTTGCTTGCAGCTACTCTTGAAGTCATGAGATCTGGAGAGACGTTTCATGAGGCCCCCAAGAAAAAGAAACCAGAAGAAAACCAAGAAATTTCATCTTTTACCTGCTGATGATTTGGGAAATGTTCCATGGCTTTCAGGAGCAAGTGAGTGACATCAGCCAGCAGTCTCACAGGCATGCCTGCTGCTAAATCTTGCTTGGTTAGGTTGAAGACACACGCACTTGCTGCCAACTGCACTGGCAGATTCAGGGGATGATTTCTCATTCCAATAACCACAAGCTGAAATGCAAGAGTTTTGCCCACATTACATACATATGCACTTGTGCACATAGCCCATGAGCAACCCACTGCTGCTGCCGACCACAACAATGACTCAGCAGCACCCAGTATCTGCCTCCTTTTCCCTCAAGTGAAAAATCCATGTGGTGTGATTTTAATTCTCAAAGAATATTTCCTTCTGCTCTAAGATTCAAAACTGGCAACTCCTATTTCTCCATCTCCTTTTGCACTGCTTGCTGCAGCCTCTCAAAGGAGATGAGACCTTCAAATATAGCAAAAGACCTACATTTTTCACAGCTTTTTCCCAAAATATGTTTTTGGCTATGCATGTTGATTATGATCTCTGTTAAGAAAATATTCTTGTTTATCAATGATTGTTAAAATCTTTTTGATAATGAAGCCAGCAAGATCCAAGCCATTTGTTTGACTTGAAAGAAGAATGGGGGGGGGGGATGAAGCCTATTTCACTGATGTTTCTCTTTATGATCACAGCAGAAATTAAACCATCTCTGGTGTTCTAACAATGAAATGCCAATTCCTGGAATGGGCGTTAAGGAATGTTCCTAGGAACTGCCACTAGTTAGAGCCAAATATATAAATACAATTTGACCCAGTACAGCCTGGATCTAAGGACAGCTCTGCACCTGTAGAAAACTCCATTCAAAATTATACGAAAAAATAACGTAGATGCTACTACATTTGGACATTACCAAGTTAGTCCAAATCAATTTCAGTTAATATAAAATGCTAATGGAGCATTCATCCACATCTCCATAGTTAAAATGCTGTTAAATTTAATCTGTCATAGAGTTTTAATCTGAAGAAGTGTAAAAGTCTAAAAATGATTTTTACCAGGGCTTTGGGAATGGCCTCTTTAAAATTCTTTTAAGGAATGATCCAAGACTTCCTCATCAGAACTGGATTATTTTACCTTCAAAATTTCAGGCTTCGTTTTTTCCATTACGTGTGTCAAGCTGAATAAGTGAAAGAGTGCTTCCCTCACAAAGAAGGCCCGCTCGCTGTAACGCTTCAGTGCTTCAGAGATCTGAGTTTCATTTGCTTCCCCTGATACCTGTGAACAGAGAAATAATCTTCAGTTCAAGACGTCATCATTTACTTTAAGAACTTTGTTCATAAAGTTGCAAAGCTGCAGTTTCAAAGACACTAATATTTTAGCCAAAGTCTTCAGTTAGCAGATGGTTATGTTAGCTGCCCATCTTCATCTACAACTACATGAGCTACAAACACTCCTCATAAAGAATTCACTTCATGAGCCAAAATTAGGCCTCGGTCATCTCTATAAGCACAGCTATATGAAACAGCTACTTAAAGGTAGCACCTCGTAACTAACAGAAACTGCTTACGATACATGGAATGCTTAAAAGCAAGGACACATAACTATATGCTCTATGCAATTCCTCTGGTAAGCTGACAAATATGGTATTTTGGCTGATATTTCTGGCTTGCAGTTCTAGCTCTGCCAACAAAACAATATTTCTTTTTATGTCTACAGCAGGTTTCCTATAAACTCAATCTGTAGCAATAGCTTTCCAGCATCGTACTAAAGGCCTCAATCATACTGATTGCAAAAGGAATCATCCCCAAAACCAGGATACAAAACCCCAAATACATGTGAAAACTAACAATGAACTGATTTAGGTGAAGGGAGCGTTAGAAGATACGAGCTGTTGACTAATACCAGCTTAATCTTTAATAGCCTTAAAACTATTAAATCAGCAACTAACTGCACATTTTTTCCACTTCCCAACCTTCACCACCTTCCCTTTTACTCTATTTTACCTACTTCATATCTGCAGTTGCATTGTTTGGTGGTTTGTTCTTCAGCCCTGCTACCTAAAGAATCGTTGCTGCAAACACCTTTTAAAATACTTCCAGGGAAGCAGGCAGAACTTGTTTTACCTAATTTGTCACACAAGGAACAGCAAACATTCATACATGGAAGTGACACATTTCATGCATCCTGCATTGCAGTAAGCCAATTTCTTCCAAACTTGCTAGACCAGGAAGATATCACAGCCCTGAGAGAAACAATACCAGCTTGGACTTTATGCTCTCTGCTGATTAAAACAGAATCATGTTTACTGACATGTTTTGCAGGCAGCCATACACAATAGGAAGAACTTCCACGTGGCTTCCTGGTTTCAACTACTATGTCTGCCTAGTGTGTAATCTTATAAGAATTTTCTATAATCATATTTCACAGGACTGTTATAAAGCTAATGATATTTACTCATGCTGTCCCCACGAGAGCTGTGTTCTGTTTATTATTTAGTAGTGTCTAAACTGAGCAGCTGAATAGTTCAGTACAGTCACTAATGAATTCCAGGTCACCTCAAAAGACCAACAACAAAAACACTGCCTTTGCATAGCACAGTCAATTGTATGAAGCATGTATCTAAACAGCAAGGATTACACTGAATTGTTCTATTCCAAACGTGAGGTGCCGTTCCCTGATATGTCAGTCACATCCAAGGGGAACTTGCTTTCTCCAACACTGTTTCAACACTCGTACATATTAATGCAGCTTTAACAACTTGGTACTTGAGAGACTCAGCCATTACCAGCTGTCAGAAGTTCAAGGTGAAAATGATCATTCAATAATTGCCATAGCTGCAATGCCTGTAACAAAGGCATTCTAAATTCTTAAACTGAAGTGTAAAACTCAATTTGCACAGGAGATATTTGGCCACATTATGCAGAACCTTCTTCATCCCCTCCATAGTTTCCTTTCAACACCTCTAAAGGACCTTTCAAGGTAGGCAGAAGAATTATAATGAGGAGATTACAAATAGTGATGGAACACAACAGTAGCTCAGTTATTAAATTTTATGCTCTGTGTTAATCATTAACTGCTCAAAGCTGATGCAAACCGTACCTCAACCTCCAACACACTGCTGCCTCGTGCTACACACTGTGCTGGAAGCATGACAATATTTTTTCAGTAAATTACTTCACACTACATCAAGTTCAGCTCTCCTAGACCTAGTGTATTAAATCAGGACTTGAGGCTCACTGAAAAGGCACAGAAAAACAGATGTAAATATATATGTGTTATATTTATATATATTTTTTTACAGTAATATCATTTACATCTAGCAGTTTCTATGCCAGAATTAAGGAGGAATTTGAAGTCAGCAACAAAATTCACAGTTAAAAAAGGAGCCTACATCCTCCTCCTCCAACACCCACATGCACTTGTTACAAATGATTAGATCCGTATCTCCTGAACATGTTCATTTTTCTGACAAATTCCCCCACTTAACCTTTAGGTTTCCTTCTCCTGTTAGGAATTCTGAGTAGCCGGCATCAGTAGCTAGCAATCCTACAAACTGCATGGTTGGTCGTTGCTGGATAAACGCTTCTACAGCCTTATCTGTGACATGCTTCCTTCCAGAGATGTCCAGAGACACGAGGTTAGGCAAAATATCTTTCTGTTCCAGTAAACGAAGTGCTATGTCTGATGTGAACTGTTTGTCATCTGAAATATCAAGGTGATTCAGATATTTTAGTTCTCTTATAACATCCAGAATCTGCGTTGTGGTCATTTTCAAGCATTTCAGGTGGTGCATGGTCAAAGACTTCAGGCGGTCTTTGCAGGTGAGAAGTGCTGTTATGTCAGTAACAGAGGTGTTTGATATATCCAGGCTTTCTAACCTAGGGAGCGAAGCAACATCTGCCAGGTCCTCGTTGTAGAACAGAACGTTGGTAATACTTAATGCACGAAGCCCGGACAGCTGACTGAAGCACCTCTCGTAGGGGTCTTCCAAAGAAAGAGTCAGTGAGTTCAGCACAAGGCATTGAAGGTTCTGTTGGATCCACTTATTGCTGCCAAGCCCGCTTATAATGTCTGTGATTGTTATATCTGCATTCACCCCAGTAGCATCAAGTTCTACCAGCTTGTGATGGCAGAATGCTTTCCGGAAGGCCACAGCAGAGATCTTTGCTTTCCGGATGCAAGCTCGTTTCAAACGCATCTGATTGCCTCGGAAGATGCCCACAGTTCCATCGTTCAGAAGCCCTGTTGGAAAACAGCATTAGTGCTTGGTTCTGGTGTTCTAAAACAGCGCTTCTATTTTGAGAACCCAAAGGGAAACAAGTAAGAAGTGTTAGCAAAGGGAGTTCATTGCAAAGCAGCACACCTTGGACCACTGTGCTCCTGATCTCACAAGCTTTTGAGATTCTGCTTTGAAGATTATGAATGCACTTTTGGATAATCTCGTGTTAAAGAATAGGACAGTGAAATTAAGATGCAGTGCATTCACAGTGAACGTCTTGCTCAGAAGGTGGAACATACAGCAAAATAAGATGTGGGTATAAGTTGAAAACCTTCAGACTACAGCCTGCTGGTTTTGGCTTTTCTCACTAGAAATGGATAGAAGCAGAACTGCAAAATTTCTTGAAGCTTTTATTCCCCAGACACACTTCTGTTAACCTCCACATAGCACCAGCAATTAACAATCCACTTGCATCTTGCTTTAACTCAACTGGATACCGAAGCATTCAACTGAATTCCTAAGCAGGATCAATACGCTACATAAGCCAGTCAAGTTATTTCACAGATCCTTCATGAAGAAGGTAGGAGTGTTGCTCAGAAACAAGCCACGTGTGAGAAAGAAACCTAAAAAGCGTTTCAAAGAGAAGCAGCAGAAGGGTAAGTAAAGAGTGGGAAGGAGAGAAAGATAGCAGTGGAAAAAGGAAATACAGCAGTCTTGCTTGAGATTATTATGCAGTCATCTTATGATTTCGCTACAGAGCAGAAAGATTAATAGTCTTTTCCTGCAGCATACTGACAACACACTAGCTGGAAAGATTAGTTTCATGCACAGGATTATCCAAAACATACCGGAAGCACCACGATACTTTATTTGTGGCATCAACAGAGCAATTACTGTTTTATAAACAACCATATGAGACGGGTTTGGGTACACAAGCATACATATAAATGCAGCAGGAAGCATCTTTCCTTCCAGTTTTGCTCTAGAGAGTTGTAAACGTCCGTGTCCCTGTACTGCATCTTCAAGCATACTGAAGACAGCAAAGAAACTGAAAACATATTTGAATAAAAACGCTACAGACTGTCTGGAGTTAAGTCCTGAGCCAGTAACTGCCTCTGTAACTAAGATAATATTCATTTAACATCTGCAGATCTTTCTGAGCAACAAACAACTCAGGCATTTCTGAGCAGGTAGCTGAGGAATGCCCCTGCTGCAGAAAAAGGAAAAATACAATATGAGGCGATTGCTGCACAGGAGAGAAATAAAGCGCGATAACTTGGTTAAAATATAACTAAAACGTAACTGCTCAGTCATTTTTGCTAATCTCTTAAATGAAGGATCAAGCTGAGCTCCCTGGCTGCCCTACCTTAGCTAACCCTGTTCATCTGGCAACATTTTTTTGGCCTTCCTGCAGTCTGACAGTGCTCGTGATGTTTCTGAGGCTGGGGCTGCCCTCATCACTGCTAGCACCGGCAGTACATTTCTGCTTTTGAGTTGGATTTCTCGAGGCTACTCTAAGCCATTACTCAACAGAAAGCAATGCATGGTGAAAATGGAGAGGTTCTTTGCATTTGCATATTTCTGGGACAATCTCTTCTGTTATATCAGACTGGAAACAACTGGGGGAAACTAGAACGCTAATATTTGCACAGCCAGCCAGCCAAATCCTACAGGAGGGGGCTTTCACTCTGTTTACAGCAATTTTCTTGTGTCTGCCTCATCTCTAAGGGAAATCTGAAGGAATGGGAACCCTGCCTCTTCTCTAGGGTAATCCATACATTCACTGCTTTCATGCCACAAAGCTTTTACACAAGCTTAACATTTTCCTTTGTCATGCTTAAAGAAAGCAAACAAGACAGCAGCTCTCCCATCTAACGTGCTGAGACAGGCGGTACCTGACACATAAGAACACCAAACACCCCTTAGAAAACAATTACACTGCAGCAAAAGTGCTAAAAGCAACGAGAAACCATTTTAATGAAGAAATCACAAGGTTATTTCAGAGTTTGATTATATGGACACGTGGTAAAGAAAACATAATTCAGTTAATTGGTCTGCAGGAAGTACTGAAATATTTGAGCACTGTTCAAAGTTGAGTTAGATCTTTTTAAAAGTGAAAGATCCATTAGAGAACATTTGATTATCATCCTAAACGTGAGACAAAGGCCTTTCTATTTAGAGCTCCCCATACGGCTGTGTGACATCCAGCTGAACTTACGGCACAGCCAAAATGCCAGAAATTCTCTATTCAGAGACTAAGGAAAGCATTTTAAGCAGCTCCAACACATTCTGCTACAAAACACAGCAGAACTGCACTGTCACACCCCAGTAAAGCGCTCTCGCTGATGACCCACAAAGAATTGTTTTTACCATGAAACGCCATCGTCTGCAGCAATCGATCAGCCACTTCCTGGGGAAACATCCCTGGCTCCTGCAAGCACAGCGTTCCATCTTGCCTTTCTGTACAGAACTTCTCTAGGTTAGCAGTGAGGAAATTCAAGCAGATGTCAAGTAAGGAGTAAGGAGAAGCTTCCTCCTGTCGCATGCAAGACACAAAGAAACAGAGGCGATTTAGTCAAACCATTTTCTCTGTGATTCTTCCATTCCTCCACACGTTTGTTTTTGGGAAAATAATTATTTTTGTTAGCCCTGCACACATTTGAACAAGCAAATATTACAGACGAGAAGCCCCTCAGAGCAGCACTAACCTGGTAAGCCAGGTCACACGAGAAACCAAGCTGGTGGGCATTTCCCTCCCAGAACCCACCCGCTCTGCCTGCTGGAGTTCACAGAGAACGCTCCTTATTTCCGATGAGAGGATCTGAACCTATGAAACCCGCTGGGAATTAGTTGAGATAGACTGAATGTATTTGCCTGAAATAATTAGTTCTTTTAATCTTCCATTTAAATCAGTGCACACTCAAAGTTGACCACCAACTTACATTAGAAACGAAGACAAATCTTGTGTAGTTTGGAGGGGTTTTTGATACCAAGAAGGGCAGGTAAAGCTTTGGATTTAAAGAAATAAATAGATAAATAGTTTTGTGCTGCAACAAGGTAACAGTTCTTACAGTATTCATACAATCATAGAATCACTAAGGTTGGAAAAGACCCATGGGATCATCCGGTCCAACCATTCACCCATCACCAATGGCTCTCGCTAAGCCATGTCCCTCAACACAACATCCAAACGTTCCTTGAACACCTCCAGGGTCGGTGACTCCACCACATTCCTTCTGATACAAGATACCAGCCTCCTCCTTTTCATGCTGAGGACCTGGAAATCCTCTACAGCACTAGAGCACAGGGTAGAGAGGACAAGGCAGAACATGAACTTCAACCTTTCCTTCAGAGGCTGAGTTTGCATATTGATATCTGAACACCTCCGAAGTTTCCCTTTTTTCATTCAGTGTCAAGAATAGCCTTCTGTTCTCGGTCTGGCAGATTAATCAGCACAGAGGCCGGCTCACAGCACTGTGAATCATCCTCAGGCTGCACAAAGGAGGGCTGACGGACTGCCTGGTACACACTCCCCCGGGGAGTTTTGAAAATAACAGCATCAACTGTTGCCACATCTCATCTGTAGGGGTAGGGGGAAAAAAGGCAGCTTGCTTCTTATATTGAAAGCTGCAGATAATTTCACCTTTCTTTCCTAGTTCTGTCGCTTTGTTAGCCTAATATCCTCACCATTCAAGTAAAGATACAAAAGTTACATAGAAGAAATATAAAGAAAATGACAACTAGATCTTCTAAAATAACACGAACCCATGTGAAGACTGGGAGGTACCACATTATCAGATGGAACAGTGCTGATCTTTAATGAATCATACACTGTCAACAAAGAGACACTGCAGCTCAATAGCTCCTGAAGGCTTAAGTACAGGCTTGGGAACAAGAAACTCCAAGTCATTCAAACACAAACTCCTTCAGCAGCATTTGACACGCCACTTCCAACTCCTTTGACTTGATCTCACTTAATTTTTATTCAGCTTGATTATTAAATATTATTGTTGAAGAAACAGGAGTTACTTTGCGATGCGACTCGCCGCGTTACCAGAAAACAGCAATTTGGGCTGCCTCCCACCCTGAGCTGACATGAAGAGGAGGGACAGAATCTGAGATTGTTACTGTTTTCATTTCTTTATAATGTGCAAAAGCACCTGAAATACTTCAAGAGAAATTCAACTGGTTATTTTTAAATATTAAGAGAAAATACGAGAGGAAAACATTTTTCTCAACCTGAAATTCATACGCATACGGGGCTCAAGGCAGCTGGCAATTCAAATGAAAATCAGAACCCTTACTCAAAGGAATATGGAAGTTATCCTCAGTGCAGCAAAGACAGCCTCATCCCTCATTAGCTCTCCCGCTTCTAATTTGATCCTTAGACATGACAAAAGCCAGAATCCGGGCTCTGTTCATCCCTTCTGGCGCTGTTGCATAATTTGTGCCAGAAGAGCTAACACACTTTCATACATCAGCGAACAAACTCTGATGAGAATTTTTAGCCCTGCAGACAGGCTGCTAGCATATGACTCACAAAGCTATTTTTTCAAGCAGCACCTCTAGCTGGCCAATCTAATCCAGAGACACCGCTTTAATTTGTGTATGAAACAGTCACTTCAGAAGTCCACACAGTACCTCTCTATAGCAATAACGGGACCGAGTCCACAGGCAGGGCTCAGTGACACTCGTGAACTGCAGTGCCATTTTTATTCACTTCTCTTCTAGCAGTTGCAGGAGAGGTTTGTGACTTCTCTTCAGTTTGTTGTAGAAAGGCTGAAGAAACTCAGCACAGGCGCTGGAGGTAACCGATAGACAGAGGAAACACTTTTATCTATGTCTAATAAAGTCTCTTGACAAGCACCGTAAAAGTGAATTCCTGCTACTGAAGTAGAATAGCTTGAACGCTGCCTGTAAGCCTCTTACATGACCAGCAGCATTCCTTTTCTTAACTTCTCTTTACTGTAAGAGAACATTGCCCACTTTAGGAGCTCAGAATGAGGCTGCAGCTGTACCTGAACTCTTACTGGGGCAGGATCTCAGTGCTTCCTTTCTCTAGTTATGCTTCTGCACATCAGCTAGAGAACAAGCCTGGTACTTGTCTTGCAGTTCATTTCACTTTCTGGTTCTGGTACTGTAATGCAACACTATAAATGTGTGTCACATTCAGTTCAGGATTTATTTCATAAAGATCATTCAGAACCATTTCAGTAGAACTTTTTTCATATAAATCAGACTTTTTCATAGCCACCTTAACCATCCAAAACTAACAGTTTCTTTCATTTCAGCAAACTAATTCACTGATCAGACCAAAAAAAGGGGAAAAAAGAAAACAATCCTCAAAGCACGGGATTGTGCACTACTGGGTAGTGTAAAACATGCATACACAAAAGTAATGTGACACATCTAAAACCAACTAGTTTATGGAATAGTATCTCTAAGCAGAATAATTCTGGACAGGCTTTTAAAGGCTTATTCTGATTAATTCTCCAACAAAGATAAGTTTAAGTGCTTAATATCACCAAGGCAAGCTTTATAAAGGAAGGCAAAAAAAAAAGAAGACAAAAAGGGTGAGGGAAGAGGAAGGGGAGCGTGGCTGCCGGCACCCAGCAGTAGTCCAATACAGCAGTGGGCTGAAAGGCAGCCCCAGCCTCAGTGTGGCGTTACCTTGTTCAGCCCATAGCATGTCCCAGGTTGGAAAGGCTCTCACCAATAACACCCTTCATGTTTTCTTTTAAAAACTCATTGTATCAACATTAGTTATTGCCAGACTGTATTTACTCAGTATTTCAAAATGCAGTCAAGAAGAAAAAGAAGAGTTTAAAGGGACAAACTGAAGTACCTAGAGCAAACAAGAGAACCTTAAACCCAACGTTATGGCTAGATTAATATGCTGGGTGTGAGAATCCAAACAAAAGCTGGTCCTTTGGAAAGGTATCACCATGCAGCCACCTGTTTATACAACAATAACAAGAAAAAAAAGAGACAGGTTTATGCGATGTTTTCCACCAGTAACTGCAATCCAACTTTGCAGGAAAACTAAACCCCACTGCTGTGTGAGCCTTTTTCACTATAGGGATTGTGATCCTACCAACTCCAGCCTGAAAGATCCAGTTCTTTCTAGCTTTGTGTCTCAGACTCACAAAAAAATCAAATTGTTTGCTCCCCACCCCCAAGTAGTTTTTGATCAGTTTTTCCTCAGTAAACCTGTATAAAGCCTTGAAAGACAGACACCAACTTCAGCTCCAAGAGAACTGTTTCTAGGATGCACCCTCCAATTTCTTCACTTAATTACTGACTCACTATAACGAGACTCAGGTGTGTGAGGTCTCTCTGCTCTGCCAAGCTCATCCCATCAGCTTTTCTTCCCTGAAAGCTCAAAGAAAGGATAGAGCATAAGGGACTTTTCAAACAGTAGCAATTATTTCTCTCAAGAAGTCAGAAGGGAAATAAAAGGTGGCACCGCCTTAGGCTTCAGCCCTAAAACAAACCTTCTTAAAATGATCAATAAACAACAGCAATTCTGTGGTACTCATCAGAATTGTTCTGAGCACTAATAAAGAGACGGGAGGGCAGCGAAAAATAAGCAGGTGGTTCAGGGATTTACGCTACGAGAAAGAAGTGTCACAGTTATCCTACTGAAATTAACGGAATGAAACAGAAGTAGACAATTTATTAACCTCTCAAGGAAGCATTATGCACAAAAACCTCACACTTAATACTTTCACTAATTACACTAGCACATGTGGGAATGCACTGATTAGAGTTGGTAGCGATACAGTCAGCAGAAACCACAAGAGACCCAAAATTAAATAGTGCCATGTGAAAACTATACAGTAAGGCCGTGTACTTGAAAATTAATATAAAGAACTTCCAATATGGGTCCATCAATTAGAAATGGGGGGAGAGAAGAGCCTGAGTGGTTTGCTTAACCACAAGGAAACAATGTGGGGCAGCCAAGGAAGGTATCAGGCGGAGCATCAAGCGGAAATAAGCAACTATTATGTCACTTTCAAGACACTCATGGGGCTAACTGCATTAAGAGATATCTGCACCATCTCCATTTGAAGATAGCAGCTACTAGAATATGCTGGGGGGAAAAAAAAACAGCTATTAGGCCATAACAGATTATATGGGGAGGAAATAAATGAACGCTGCTTATAAATAAGGCACAGTGAATAAACACTGCTGAAGAAAGCAAGCTGTGGAGGCGATGCAAAACGCCAGCACAGGTGCACAGAACCGCCATGAGCTGCAGTTGTGCCATTAACTTCGATGTCAGCGAACAGCTCCCAGCACAGCCACACGGCTCAGCCCCAGTCTGCTGACAGCGCAGCGGGTGCAGAAGGCATCGACCTTAAAGCTCAAAAACTTGATTAAGAGATTCAAACAAAGCCAGCTAGAGGGCTGGGCCGCACCTCACGGGGACACGAGCAGGAGGGTGGGAGGCGGTTGTGCTGTGGTGCAGCGGACTGTAGGCTGTGGGATGGTGCCATGCCCTTGGTGCCGGCCGCTCGAGGTGCTCTGCCCGCCGGCTGCCCCCCGGCCCGTGAGGCGGCTCTGTGAGAGGAACGGCAGAGCAGCAATCACCCCCCTCCACAGCCCCCGAGCCCGCCGGCTCCCCACCTCCTTTATATAACCGGCAGGGCGGCAGCCGCCGCGTTACACAACCACGAGGGCAGCGGGGCCGACTCGGCGCGCGCGTGCCCTCAGCGGCGGGGCACCGCGCCTCACAGCCGCCGCACCGCCTGCCCGCGCGCTGACAGAGCGGGACCGGCGGCGCCGCCATCGCGGCCCCCGCTCCCCTCAGTGCCCACCTCTGTCAGCCCGCGGCAGGAGCGGCCCGCCCGCCCTATGGACACCGACCCTTCCCCTCCGCAGCGCCTCAGCCCCACCGCGCTCACTCACCATCGCGGCGCTGGGTGCCGGCGGCGAGCGCCCAGCCAGCCGAGTCCCGCAGCTTGGCTGCCTCTTCTCTCTCTTTTTTTTTTTTTCTTTCCTCCCCCCTTCCCTCCCGGTTTTTGCCCCTCCCGACCTGGAAGTGAATGTTCGCAGCCGGCCGGGGAGGCAGCGCCGATCCCGCCTCCCTTAAAGGCGCCGCACAGGGCATTCTGCCGGCTGCTCGCAGCGCCGCTGCGCCGTACGCGTTTCCTGTCCGCAGCGATCTCCTCCGGTGCGGTAGGGTTTGCCTCCTGCCTCAGAGCTGGAGAGGAGCTTTGCCAGCAGCTCTCGCACTGAGTAATTTCAGACTTCAGATACAGTAATAGCGATAAAAAGCCCTCCCGACACACAGGCACTGTGAAGAGAATACATTTGTTGCCTGTTGGCAGCACAAAGTGAACAACGATACAATTCCTCTGCCCAGGTAACGCGAACGTGGAGAGTTCGCAGTTAAATCTGGTGAGGAATTGCTCTGTACAACGTTTGCTTGCAAACCAGCAAAACGACACCCCAAAATAATCCCAACACACCAAAGCCAAACGTCACGCAACAACGGCGGAGGCGGCCAGCAGGGGGAGCCGCAGCCCGGCCCGCCATTAGAGCTGCTGGAGGCGTTCCGGGTTCCTCCGAGGGAGGCCCGCGCACAAGGTTTAACTGAGCTTTGTTCATCCCGAAAGCTCGACAAGCCTGAGTTATCGTACTGAAACCACCTCCCGTTTACAGAACTCATCTGTGCCGCGGAAGGGGCGGCCGCAGAGAGCAGGGCCGGGGGAGGCGGTCCGGCCCCCACCTCCGGGCGGGCGGTGACGGCCATCGCCGGGGACGGCCCCGCAGCATGGCCGGGCTGATCGACTTCGGGGACGAGGAGGAGGTGAGGAGCTATCTGGAGAACTTGCACGTCGAGTACAGCTACCAGTGCTTCAAGGAGAAGGACCCCGAAGGTAAGCGGCTCTCCGGCGTCCCCCGCCCCAGCCCCCCGGCCCGGGCGCGGCTCTGACGGTGCCTTGCAGGCTGCCAGCGCCTGGCCGACTACCTGGACGCCGTCAAGAAGGACTTCGAGGCGGCCGCGCGGGTGCTGCGGGACAACTGCGAGGTGCACGGGCACGGCGAGAGCTGCTACAAGCTCGGGGCCTACCAGGCCATCGGCAAAGGTGCGCCCGGCGCTGCGTCGCGGCCCTTTCCGCCTTCCCCCATCCTCTGCCCCCTTCCACCACCCCTCTCCGGGCTCCGTTCAGCCCCTCAGCTTTTTTATCCCAACACCCACACGTCCTGCCCCTTTTATTGCCCTAATAAAAGCAGGGAAGGATGGAAAACCTTAGGTTAGCCATGTGTGTGATGTTTTATATGTGTCTGCGTAAGCAGTAAGTATATCTGCTACTGAATGTTGCTGTGTGCCCTTTCCTTAAAATTTGCATTCATTCCATTTATTTATATTACAATGTCTGGATAAACTAATTTGGTTACTGGGAAGTGGGGGAGGATCTCCTAGCGTTAGCAACATGGCCTCTGAAGCCTTAAATTTTGATTGTAGTGCCTAAAGTGAGGGCTGCTATCTTTCCCAGAGAGAGCAGTGTGGAGCAGAAAGCTCCCATCCATTTGAAGCTGTCCTTGCAGTAACCTTGGTTTCTTGGTGAACAGGTGGACTCGCTGCAGACTTGAAAGCTGCCTACAAGTCTTTCCTGAAGTCATGTGAGAAAGGCGGGAAGAAGTCGGTGAATGCCTGTCACAGCGTTGGGCTGCTGGCCCACGATGGGAGAGTCAACGATGATAAACCTGACCCAGTTGCTGCTAGAGACTATTACACAAAAGCCTGCGATGGCAACTTCGCTCCTAGCTGCTTCAACCTCAGTGTAATATACCTCCAAGGAGCAGCCGGGGTCCCTAAGGACATGAACCGTGCTTTGAAGTACGCGCTGAGGGGGTGTGAGCTGGGTCACATATGGGCTTGTGCCAATGCCAGTCGAATGTACAAACTGGGAGATGGTGTTGAGAAGAATGATGGCAAGGCAGAGGATTTGAAAAACAGGGCAAAACAGTTGCACAAAGAACAGAAAGAAGCCTCGAGTTCTTTAACATTTGGGGAGTGAAACTGTCAGTCACAGTTAAGACTGCAGCTTTAAGCGGCAAGCGAACTTGCTATTTAAATCTCATGAACATACAGTTTTCGCTCAGTAAATATCTTGGAAGTATTTGTGTGTGCAAATACATGTATATTTTTGTGGATGCAATAAACGTGACCAACTCTGTGCCTTTCTACGTTTTTAAATACATGTGTTCTTAAGTGTATTGTTTACATCCCACTCCGATGGAGGAGAAATTCTTCTGGCCTGCTGGGAGTTTGTCCCCATGGTTTCAAGCACAGAAGGCTCTTTCCTGTCTGCTGCTTCAGTACTGAGGCTTGTGCTAGGACCAGTTCCAACACATTTATGTCCACACACCCATCCTTAATTTTGCTTCTTTGGATACAAAAATGCTGTCCTTTGCTTGCACATCAACTCTGGTAGTTGTGAGATGTTCCTCCAGGCTGCCTGTTGATCCTAGACAGTGCCTGTTGCTGTCTCTGGTGATTATGGGTCTATGGGGATGTTTCTCTGGTTAGTTTAGATCTAGAAGCATTTAAGTCATGTTCAGGTGATGCCAAGCCCAAAAAAGTAATGTGCCTGCATGACAATACATATCTAGAGGCATGTTTCCCTATAGCTCTTGCAAACGAAATGGGCAGGAGAGATGAGAAGCAGGAACAAAAGGAACTTACTTACTTTTGTTGGGCAGATGAACTGAAGGGGCTGAGTTTAAGAGAGCTGCTGCAGGCTGTAGTAGAAAAAGCCAGAGAGCTAGGAATCGACCTACTATGGAACTGAGGTAAGTGTCTAAGGCAGGAGATTCCCTTGGACAAAGCATACACACATTTCAAAAACCAGAATGTTCTCAGCACCTTGCCAACTGGTTTGTCACCATGTATCTGACTTCCATGTCGACCTGGCTGCTTTAGGATCACTCTCCAATGCACAGCAATCACTCCTTGCTCAATTACACACCAATGTTTTTAGTTTCCAGCCAGCTTTTGAAAGGCTCCCTCTATATTTTTTTTGATAGATTTAGGAAGCAAGGTGCCAACTGATTACGTGCTGGACTCCAATTAAACAAAATCATATAGCTTACATATATACAAACCATAACTGAACATACACGTTCTGAAACAGTCTAAATACGTAGGGCAGTACATGTAAATACACAATTTTATGATTTTAGTTGTATACATGTATGCAAAGCTTGTGATAGATGTGTGTACATTTTGCTGCAAAGGTGCAACTGATTCAGAACATGAAAGCTCTGCCTGTGGTTTGAATAAAGAGACAAGCTTGCTATTAAAACAATTTGAACAAAACAAACACAAATTTGGTCACAGCCAGAACTGGAGATATACACAGCAGAATAAATGGCTAAGGACTCTCACTGTGTACGATTTCAGACAGAGCGTGTATGAATTACAGTAGTTCTTCCAACTCAACTGTACTTGCAACAGGTTTCTTGCAAAACAGATTCCTTGCAAGGGATATGCTTGCTGCTAGAATAAAGACCACAGAGGCAGAGTGATAAAACTGGCATGCTGGAACGACAGATGGCAGTATATGTAAAATGTTGCATACCTGAGGTATAAGGCTCTTTGCTCTGCTTTCAGCAGCCTGCAAAAACATTAGTAGTGACAAAAATGAGGTTATTTTTTCTGTTGACTCAGTTAATATTTTGTGGCATTTCAGGAAAGTAGAACTGTTTCAGAGGAACACATAGGAAAGGTTACCTGTGCACTAAGTGTGGCGTTCCATTAATAAAACAGTTTGGAAGTTCTGTGTTCAAGAGTAAGCAATTACAGGTAGCAATTACAGGCATTGGAGAACAGAGTGAAACGCTGAGCTTTCTTTTGAGTTCATAACGCTCACTGCCTCTGAGCACTTTGTTCAGATCCTTGATCCAAATGAATCTGCTACACTGGTGCAAGCTTTATTCCAATCATCAGTGTTCACAGTACAGCAAGAAGGGACGGGGGAACATCCTGAATAAAACTGACACACATTGCAGGTAATTAAAGCCATATATAAAGTGCACATTGAAGAGATTTGTGGGTTCTTTTTCATAGCATGTGAACAGAGTTAAAAAGATTATTAACTTTGTGTGTAAAAGGTGTCAGTTGTGTTAGTACAGATAAGTTTGTGAAGCGTCATCCAATTTTGTATCACAAGTTTTGGCAAGCCCAGGTTAAGGAAATTCTGTTACACTAAAACATCAGAGTGGCAAAGCATCAAATCTGATCAGCCTGTTGCATTTCAGCACGTTATAAATTATACACAGTTAATGATGTTCCCAGCAATCTATTCTCAACCTAGAAATGGTGTTCATGAGACATAACCTAAATTGCCTAAGAGGTGAAAATTGCACTGCAGGTCTTGGCTTATAACCATCTTGCTCTGATATTACGAGGCTATTATCAAAAGGCCAGTGCTCCTGCTCTTTCTTTTTAACTGATGTTACAAAGGCTAAATTCTATGTCCTCTTGGGAAGAAAACTGTTCCTCCAATTCCTCTGAGGTCATAAAGTAAGTGTGATAGACCCACCGTTATAATAGCGTACTTAGAAATATGGAACGCCTGTTGATCTCTTCAGGATTGGTGGATCATCTGAGGAGTAAAGCACCTTAACTCAGCCTCACAGCTTCCAAACCACTCTCTGTTTTTGTTTTCGCTAATTTGTATTGATTTAAGCATACAGCCAACTTCCTTTAATGAAGCAGCAATATACTTGAAAAGGAATCGTGACCAATTTTAATTAGTTAAATACACTCTCAAATACATAGTTTTAAATCATGAAAGCATTCACGACGGGATGCCTCCTGTGGCTGTGAAAAGATTACTAATGGGAGTGCTGTTTTTGTGCTGAGATTTGAAAAACACTGCTGCTACATCCTGTGGTGTCCTAAGCGTCCTTTGTATTCATTCTGGACAAAATAAGCTGTTGGGTAAAGAAGCTGCATGATGTTATGTAAAGAGAAAAGGACTCGTTCTGGTGGCTCTGTTTCTGTCTTGCATTGTTAAAAGCAGCTTTGCAGCTTGCCAAGCTGTGTTCAGCTGCCAAAAACAACTTATTTCTGCAGCATGTGAGGGTAGCGTGTGAGCATTCTTAGACGTGTCCACACCCACTGGGATGGTCTGGGAGACTCTGCATGTAAATCATCGCACTGAGAAAGAATACTGCCTTCCAACTTTGTATTTGATATGGAAAGAAATTCAGTTTATTGACCATGTTTCATTATCACGAGACTGAGAGAGAGGAACTTGTCCAGGTAGCTTCTCCCTGGCAGTGCAGCATCCCTGGAAAATATCTCAGTGTCAAAAATTCTATCATGTTCTGACTTTCCAGACGCTGCATCAACAATATGGCCCAGAATCTAAACAAAACAGATTTCTCCAAGACTCTTAAGACTTTAATGATCTAATTCTGTACCAAATTTGTGATGTCTAACTTCTTATTCCATATTTATAGCCTCCCAGTGCTTTCATATTCAGCATCCACTCTTGAAGCAAACACTATAACCACTAATTATACTAATTTTAGATACTAAATCACAAACATCTAGTTTGTCGTTATTGCCTTCTACTCTAACACTAGTTACAATTACCAGTGGTATATTAGTTCCAAATATAGTGTTTTATACATCTTACCTTGTTTTACAGTCTTGTTTGTAATATGGGAATTGGTTTGGTAATACAGTCTTATTTGTTATCCTTTCTTCCCCTAGATCAGCTAGTAAGAAATCTGTGCAATGTGGATTTGTAAAATTAAGACCACTTCGGAGAGGTGATTTCAGATGGGGATTTATGAGCAGCATGATAGTAATGCATACGCTCATAATCACGAGTATAGTGGGAGCTCTCTGTAAGTTCTCATCCTGTTAATGCAAAACTGAAACATGGTGCTTTAAACACACCCTGCAGAGTTTTTCTTAGCAGCTGAAAGCCATCTGGTAAAACAGAAGAAAGAAAAGAAATGAAAACTCTGCGTGTTTGCACAGTAGTTGTCACCCAGAGCATTTTAGTGCACTTTAATCACTAGAAACACAGAACTGCTTCTCAGGTCGTGGAGCCATTACGTACCAGGCTGGGATAGGAAAGCCGCAGAATAAAACCGTTAGTTGTTTGGCCACAATGTAATTTCCTAACTTAAAGATGAGGCCACTGTGAACTTATGTGAAACGTTCCCTATTCCATCAGCCCTCTTTTGGCACTTGATAGCTTGTCTGAGCATTTCATTATCTCAGGATAAACACTGGAAAGAAGTGAGCTGATTTCCTGCCAGCTCTCCTGTAACTGGAAGCACTCCGTGTTCCTATAGAGTTTCCTGCCCAAGAAACTGGTTGTTTAACAATAGCTTTCCAATAACCAGTGCTGCAGACTCCTGAGAAAACTTGTATTTTCACTTTTGTACGTGAAATGAGAACAAGCACTGAATGGTTATTGACTTAATTAAGGTTACACAGTATCACAGACGGCCCAAACTGACTATTCTCCAAACAAACAACATTTAGCGTGGCAAGGATCTGTTAATTCTTTACAAGCCAACAAACACTAAGATGGGAAACTTGCCTTTGAATGTCGTTCTGATAATATTTGTGGGATGTTATTCTGTAAAGATGCAATAGCCACCTCAGCACAAGTGTTTGTTATTAATAGCAGCTGAAAAGAAGATAAGAGGCTGCGAGACTGCCAACGCTGCAAGCAGCTTTTTGTGGCTGTTATCTTCAGGGAAGTGGTGGGCCTTTTTTCTATGGCATTGTTTGCTCATTTGTTCTGTGACTGGGACAAAGGAAATATGTAGTATCTTACTTTAAAGGTAAGCCAAGATAGAGCAGAGCTAGCTGTCACAGTAATGCAAATGTCCCTTAAACTGGCAATTTCAATTAATAGTTTGCTTCAGCATCTCACAGTACTGAGCCCAGAATACTTACAGTCATCCCACACATTGATACCTTGCAACACTGCAAGAGCTTGGCACCCAATTGTGGAAAAGTTCTACATTTTAGAAGGATCACAGAAACACTATCCTCTGGAGAACCAAAGGTGAAGCCCTCTGTCAGACTGCAATGACAGCATTGCACACACAAGCTGGGGAAATGGCATTTAGAGGCAAGCAAAGACACCTGGTGCTCAGGAACCTACTGCTAATGCTACAGAAGAGCAGTGACCTTCACGCTTCGCTTAGCGCTCTTGAAAGGCATTAACATTGCCTGGGGACATAAAGGGACAGAAAAAAATTAGTGACATCTTTTCATGTTCAAGAATGAAAGAACAAAGGTCTTTGATTCAATTCTTATTCGTTAGGCTGAATCGGAGATATTGCAAAACTGAGAAACAGATATAACCTTGAAATCTAATGAAATTGACCCTTAATACCAACAGCTCTGGGAAGGTTGCTTTCAGAAAGGTCCTTGTGCAATCAGGGCTATAGAACATTTCTTCTCGGCTTTTGCCTTGACACTACAAATTGATCAGATGACTGTGAGGAGAGGAATTGATTAAGCACTTTCTGTGCTTGGAGGCTTGAGCTAATAAGTGACAAACAAACGCTGTTTCTTGTTGGAAAACATTATGTGCAATACTACTCAGACGGTGAATATGCTTAAAACCATGGGGCCCTGTGTACTTCCTCCAGCATGTCAAGCATCATCTTCTTCCAGCTAGGCCCCATGCTGTTGTTCTAAAGGACTTGCTGAGTGTAACTTGGCCCAAAAACGGCAAAAAAAAAAACTAGTTTATAACAGAGTAGCAGAAGAAGAGAAAGGAGGACCTGCAATGAGTTTAAATCCCTGCATGGCAGAGGACAGGGACAGAAATACAGCTCTTCATCATAGACATCTTCACCTTCTGTCTGCAGCCAGGGCTGAACCAGCGCACAAACACAAGTCTGATACTGGAGACCAAGCAGCTTTTTTGTTCTGGGCTAGCTGTGCATTTATTTGATGGGATTCCAGTAGCTCTTTGAAGCACTCCCAGACCCATTAAAGGCTGAAGCCTCAGCACTTTAAGCTGCAGGTGGTGTAAATGCTCAGAATGGAGAAAAGATTAGAGCTATCCATCTATATTAAAATAAACAAAACAAAACACCTTGCCCCACGACAAAACCCAAATGTTCTCATGCTCTGGTGAGCCTTTTGTGTGCTGTTCTCTCTCTGTGCTGCTCAGCTGTATTTTTTTATTTTTCCTGCAGGAGGGCTGTTCCCTTGGCTACCCGTGCTGGCCTCTAATAGTTGGCATTTGGGCATTCAGAGCTAATAGGATGAAAACATTTCCCTGTTTTTCCTTCGTTCCAGGAGCGATGCAGGGACACAACTGGAAATGTTTCTGGAAGGCAGCAGCTCCATGGAAAACCACTGCATCTACTTGGGTGCTTTTGCCCCAGTGCCAGGTAGATCCGTGGGGTCTTTTCCTGCTGGCCCCTACCTTGAGAGAAAAATGCTCATGCGAGGTGAGGCTGGGGGCTTGTTTCTCTGCCCTCCTGCACACGAGATCATGTATGCTACCTTAGCTGCTCCAATCAGATTTCGTTTTAGCCACAGGCACCACCACCAGCATCAGGCACAACATACACAGCCAGTCTCATGCAAACAGGAGGGGTCACAGCAGACACAGCTGCCGTCCAGGAGCTGTAATCAGCATCTCTTAGTCTTGGCTTTCTGTGTTAAGGACATTGTTGCTTTTGCACTAGAGGAATGGAAATAGTCAACTCCACATTCTGCCTCAGTTTTCTGCCTTCACTTGCCATCAAGTGCTCCATGAACTTCTATTTCATTAAAGCCTTTGCAAAATAACTTTTGCACAATAACCTGCTCTCCATAGACCCTTCATAGACTGAATCTGTTCTAATTTAAATTACTGTTATGTGAGGGGCTCAAATACATCTTTTTCTTTAGCTAAGTGCCTGGAGGGAACTAGTCCTTTCACAGTCATACAACACCACAAAGGGACACTAATTCAGAAGCCAAGGTGAGGCTTGCAGTATCTATGGAAACTGGAGACCAGTCTAAAGAGAAAGCAAAAGAGAAAGCAAGAACACAGGTCTATCGGGTGAACAGAAAACATCAGATCTCAGAAGTTGAGAAAATGAGGCAGTAAACAAGGCAAGTCAACAAAGAGTTTTATACTGGATAGCTGGGAACCTGGTAAAGACTCATGGCGATCTGTTAGCACACAATCACCAAATTCCATGGCACAGCAAAACCAAACAATCACCACTGATCTATACCAGGAGAAAAGGAGAGTCACAAGCACACAATGCCTTTACTACTTTTTACTTTTTTTCCTCATGTTTTCCTACTTTGGCTATACCAGATGGAAATATGAGCAAAGCTGATTATTTAGGGATGTATCTGCTGCACATGCTGAATAATTTTGCACACAGGGCTGCTGGCTCTGAAAGCCTGCAAGAAAAGCTCATAGGAAAAAGAAGGCAGCTCAGGGCAGCCCTCACAAAGGGTTGAGGAGAAACAAGGGAAAAGTTCATGGGGAATTGCATTCAGGGCTTACCTATTTTTTCAGGAATTTGTATCATTCATGTGTAGTTCAAGAACAGAGGGAAGGTGATCAGCAGGACTGCTTGCTGAGTTTGCATGCCCTGCTTTGCACTGGTTATTGGGAAGATGTGAGGGCAGACACCTCTCTTCAGGGGCCAAAGAAGTTAAGCCATATATCTTGCCACGCAAAAAGTGCCACAGTTCTCCTTCACTTTGACGTCACGAAACCATGACTAAAGAACTACTGCAAATCAAAAAGCATGGAAGTGCTGGGGGTCCATGAGCAGATCGATGGAATTAAGCAACCCACCCAGGCTGTAACAGCTCCTAGCTCTCTGCTAACCAAATTGAACTCTCCATTTTATTTCCACAAAGCCACTCTCTGTTCTGAGGTTTCCAAAGGATACTATTTCCCCAAAAGTCCTTTACGATCCACTCAGGACTCCACGTTTCCTACTTTGCTGAAGAGGCAGCACTTTAAAGCACATCAGAGTCTTATCTAGTTCAGGGCACAGTAGTGCACACATATCAGACACTGCTTGTCAGCATGTTGATCACTGCTGACCAATTTGCCATCACAAAGACATCACTGTATTTAGACACAGAAGTCATACTCTTTTCATTCTTGCTGATGACACAAGGTAATCCTGCATGAATGTTCTCTAGGGGAAATAAGATTTTATTGCAGTAGAAGTGATATTAAAACACATCACACTGGGACACTAATATGCATATTAATAAAGTATGTGCTATATAGAGGTCTGGGAAAATTGAGCTAGCAGGGACCTTGAGGTTTTGTAGTCTCTCTGCTCCAAGCCAGAATTATCTGTATTTATCACACCTGACAGCCATCTGCCCTGTCCAACCTCTTCTACTGGCTTCACAATCCCTGCAAGCAGTCTTTTCCTGTGTTCATTGGTCTTCCCAGCAAAGCACAGGGTGAATGCAGTAAAAGGACAACATGCAACCAAGAAAGAATGACCCCATTCCAACAGCAGCATAAACTCAGGTGTCCTGGCAGTCTAAGGGAATTCCCACTCATTTCAAGTGTTTATTTAGAGTTGATTGCAGAAGAGCATTATTTATAATCAGTTGAAGTCTTTTCAGTTGATGGGAAGTGCAGGCAAAACACAATTCACCAGCATCAGAGCAGACAACTAGCAACGAGGCAGTGTAAAATGGCAGTTCATGGCAATACAGCAGAGGCAGAATAAAGGAGTAGCCACTTGCGCTACTGATGAGGATTGTCCTGGATTTATTTTCTGCTGTATCAAAGTAACTGCTCTTTTCGTTGGTGGTGCAGTTGTTACAACAGCATGTTAGAAATTAGCTGCTTTGTTTTATTTACTTCTTGGTAAGAAAAGAGATTTACCTGCCAAGTGACGTGCTGCTGTTTTCATACAGATAAAAAGATTACACCTCCAATCCCAGCCAGTCTGCAAAAATCTGGGATTAGAGGAAAGGCAAACAGTGGAAACCTACTGCTCCCAATACCTGTTCTAGAAGGGGTCTTTTAAATGTGCAGTACATCTTGATTTTATTTAAAATACTTTTAAATAAAAATGAACTCTCTCCAATGGCTGTGGTTCAGTTCCCCAGAAAAGAGAGCCATTGGCAGAGAGTCCACTGCTGGCACAGACAGCACTGCTCTGTCACCTCCTGGCAAGCACAGCCAAGAGGCCAAAGCTGTTGATCTGACTAAGCAGCCCGAGTTGTTTTTCCAGCCCTAATGTGGTAAATGTGCCTCTAAGGGTTTGTTTCATGTTGATGGAAGAGGAAAAAAATACATTGTCCTCTGCACAAATGGCTTAATCTATCATTTTTCATCCTAAAATATTCCCATTTCAGATGAAGTCCAATAAGGATCATATAACGATGGAACTGAGGCACTACAGCTAAATCATGGGAACTGGCAAATTCTAAGGAAAACACATTCACAAAACTAAATAATTTAGCAGGCTCTTCAGTAGCTGTTATTCGGATGCAGGAAAACAGAAACTGCCCCTTCCTATGCAAAGCCTACTCCTCCTGCCCGCAAAAGCTCTGACCTACCTCTCCCATTTGCTTGGTTAGCTGTTATCCCATGTGTTTGTGCCTCAGCCAAGTCCCTCACATATTACCTCATCTCTCAGATCTGAGTTTGCAGTTTAAAATCCCAAGCTTGGTAGCTCCAGAAGACACAAGAAGTTGTCAGAACTTACAACTCCTAAGATCCTTGCCTCAGGCTTCCTGGGTATAGCAGTGCTCCTAGGGAGCACCTCAGCTTTGGGTGCAACTGACAGCCCCCATTGGAGTGTGTGGGTAAGGTCCAGTTTTCATTTAGCCCAACACCAGGATTTACTGACACGAACAACAAACATCACCTAATGAAAAGAAGCTGCAGACACACATTATATCCTTGACTCGAAAGAGAAATCCATATATTTAGAGGGAGCAATCTCCATTACAAAGCAGAGGGATGAGACAACTACATTCTTCACACTCGTTAGGAACCCATGGTTTATAACATGTTTTAGTCTCTACCTTAAGCCTTTCTCTCCAAGATGGGCTCATAGAAGAGACCTGCTTTATCCACCTGCCCTTACTGATCCCTGGAAACCCCCAAGCAAGTACTAGACCTACTGGGAGGAATCTTCACCAAAAGTACCTGGAGGAACTGCAAGGAAGAAAAAGATCCAGAAGTCATCTTTTTCCCCCGTTAATTAATCAGAGTGACTAGAAGATGCAGTGAGGGTTAATTTGGTCCCTCTTACACTATTATATGTTTGCATTTATTCATTTAAGAACAATTATTATATTGATCCTAGTTAAATTGATTGTGTCAATGGTTCCTATGAAAGCCAGAAAACTGATTAACACCAATTCACACCAAATGAACGTGTGAAGTTCACTGCTTTGTGCAGGCGTCCTTTCAAAAATAAGTTAAAAATAATAAAAAGAAACAGCATGAATCATTGGCAGCCTTTTTGTCTTATGATAGCTTTTGGTTTATTTTATTGAAATGAAAAATTACTGGGACATTACTGCAAGTAATTTCACTATTTTCCTCCTGAAACAGTTACTAGAATCTCTCTCAACTCTAAGTTACCCTGTGGTACTTTTGAAGACTATCCTGGAAAATCTGTTAAGACCAGCAGTAACTAACCATTGATATGTCATGTTTTCTATATTCTCTCTTTAATTCCTGCATACCAGTGAATTTTTTTTACCCTTTGCTTTGACAAGCAGCACCAAATTCACCCCATACACTGATGTGCAGTCAGAGAACTGCAAGGAAACACTGCCAGCTCTTTTGGGTGCACTGCTGTGTTGCACAAGGCCAAGAAGCTTCCCTCTAAGAGCAGGGAAATGAGCTGCCCTTGGTGCCTGATGAGAGCACACCAGACTGGCAAGCAGTCTGCCCAGGAGGAACGACTTGTACTTCTGACTACTCACCTACACCCATTGCCCTGCTGGAATACTTTAAATTTGAGTCAATTACTGCCTCAAAACTCTGATCAGGGTCTTTTATTTCATCCACTATTAAGTGCTGCCTTGGCGAACCATCGGTGACAACATTTTCATTGCTTGTTTGGCCCAAAGTGTAGCTGTGCTATCCACAAATGGAGCAATCACAAGATGCTGCAGCAGTTCATACAGAGGAGGCACACCTACACCACTGCCTGAACCTTTGGATTAGATATCCCTTTAAATATGTATACAAACATTTTTCAGTATATGCTTTTTCTATACAAACATTGTGTCCAATTGAACATGGTCTACCTAAAATCAATTTGTATTTACATTCTGCAAACTAAATGGAAGTCAAGTTAGGTCGATCTGTTTTAAGAGCTGACCCTGATGTTGCTTCCACTCCTATCCTAACATGAGTCCTTCCCACTCTCCCTTGAAGAAGAAACACATTAGGCCTGGAGTTCTATTAGCTGTAATCAGAAAACATCTACATCTGTAGTTGAGCAGTGGGAGGCTTTTCAATTAAAATGGATTTTAAGAATACATCTGTTTTAGAAGGACAAATGCATCTTTTGAGGAGTTTGAACTATAAAATTCACTTACAGATAGTTTTTCTTCAACCATAGTAACAGTATCAGAGAACAAGGTATCTTAACTGCAGAAGGGATTCATTTCTGCTCTTTGGAACTAAACATAACTTAATGTCACTAAAGAAATGCTGGAGAGTTTTTCAGAGGGAGAGCGGTAGAACAGTCAGTGTTTACCAGCTATACAAGAACAGGTCCCTTTTTCCTTGCTAAAGTGCCCAAAAAGCATCACTGAATTGGTAGGTTCAAGTGAGCCTCAAGTACACTGAACGGCCTTCAGCTTATGCGTTGCTCCTGGTAATGGTGCTTTTTTAACACACGATAGGGACATCTACCTTGAGGGCAAACCTGGACAGCAAACTAAATGTGTGCATTCATATCTCAGGCCCACTTACACATGTCAGCACTAACCTCATAGAATAACACAGCCCCTCCCAACACACTGCTTCCCCAGGACAGCAACATGAAGTGCTCATGGTGCAGGAGTACATGGAACAAGAAGCCATCTGCCTTGGGGCATGCCTGCAGGGAGCCACGAGCAGGAGGGAGCCTGCAGCTCTGAAACGTACCTTCTGTCCTTTGGTATAATGACTCTGGTCAGAATAGAACCCTAAACACTGCACTGGAAGGGCAGCTTCAGTGAGGATAAACCCATGGTGAACGCTGAGGAAGCTGCACTGTGACTCAGCTCAGATTTAAAACACACCTCCAGGGGCTGTAAGTGTGGGGACATGCACCTGGCACAAAAGCAGCCCAGAAAACACAAACAGCAGAACGCATGGAGGAGTAGGATGGTTACTTTCAAGGGAAGCAGTGCCTAATTGAAGCAAGTGATCTTTATCCATTGCCTTCCAAGTTTTTGCTATCTTTAATGCTTCTTGACATACCACTGCTAGAAGAAAAATCCTACATAGCAGTTTAACTTTCTCACCCTCTGGTTAAATTCTAAGGATGTTCCTACCCCTGGTTTGTCAAGTTCACAGTAAAGTCAGGGGAAAGGCAAGATTTTGTACTCCAGTTTAAACCTAAATGTAACCTGTAAGCCAAATTGCAAACAACATCTACAACCCTCACTCATACGCTATAAAAAGATTAGAAGAGTCCTTCTGTTCACTTCTGTGTCCTTTTCATACTGTCACCTCACTGTTTTTATTTTTCTAAAGAAAAAGATAATAGTATTAATCTATTCCTTGGGGCTGCTGTGAGGATTCATCAGTTAATATTTATGCAGCAAACTGGAATAAGTGCTTTCAAGTGCTAAACATCATTATTGTTCTCTTCCTCTTCGTTAGTACATTATGTACATACCAAGTAGACCAGATAAATACTGAAATTAACTGTCTTCAATGGAAGGGAAGTAGAAAAAGGTAACAATCAGTTGAGAGCCACTACTTATAAGTGCTGTGAGTGACATCTGTGTGTAATGAAACAATCCACTGCATTTTGCAGACTTACATGTATATATTTTTGCACTCATCTAAGCAAGATCTCCCAGAGCAAAGCTCTGAGAAATGTCTAAATTAAACACATCAAATGTTTCCATGTGCCTTGCAAACTAAACATAATAAAACATACAGGAAATAAGATTTGCAAAGAATCACTGAGGAGTTTTCCAGATTTTATAGAGTACAAAACCTACCGCTGATTCAGTTTGCTTCATTCTTAAGAAGCGATCTCTATGGGAAGGGACAGCCTTGGAGGAGCAGAGCCAGTCCAGAGCTGGAAAACACCCCTCACTGGAAGAGGAAAAACAGAAAAATTAAAATCGGAACAAATACAAATTCCAGAAAAGACAACCCAGCAGATGGCATCGCTGGTGATGGAGGAGCAGATGTGAGCAGCAGCACACCAACATGGAGCCATGCACCTTCCTTTGCCCACAACCCCTGCCCAGTGCAGTGGCAGACACTCTGCTGTCTCATCTTCACCCAAACATCCCATACTATTTATTTTTTTCTTATTTCAGTGAAAGAGGAATGATACAGTATGTTTATCAAAGTGTAAATTGATTGGAATTAGATATTTTCCATAAATATTTATGGGAATTGCAAGAGATGGGCAAAAATCTTAAGGCATCTCTTTGCTTTTCAATATTTGCCTGTTGCTAATGGTAAAGTACATTGCAGCCTTGCAATCTGAAATTCATCTAGATGACGTATAAATGCATGAAAGGCAGGTCCCTGCTCCAAGACAGCCATCTGGGTCTCTTCCAAGCAAATGACAGGAACACATGTTGCTAGAGGGCAGAATCTCTCCTGGGCCTGGATGAATTGCTGTGTGCTGGTTACCATATTTTTCCCTTGGCTGGGGGAAAACTGTGGATGTATAGCTGAAACCAGGTAATCAATTTTTATGTAGTTAAAATAAGGTGAGACAAATCTAGTCGTCGCAGCTCTATCTATTTTGATTTGCTTTTAAAAGATCTGCTTGTTTTATAAAACCTGAGCAAGTTTCTCACTTTCAGGACAAAGTCATGAAGATTAAAAACATTCAATTATAAATAACCAAATGTGCTCCAGTACCAGGGAGGAGCACAGTGGTACAAGGTGGAAGGAAAGAACACTGCCTGAGTACTGTCACTGGTGTGTGCCTGAAGCAGGAAGGTGATAAGAGGAGGGTTCCCAGAAGGGACTGTTAGCAGGACTGTGTAACAAAGTTAACATATGGACATTAAAGACCATTGAGATCATGCTAGAGGAACAGGAATAGTAAACTCACCTCTTCAGCCTCTTGATGAGTTCCTAACTACCCTGGTAGCACTGATGCTCACATGCATAAAAACGCTTTTATTTTATAACAAGAAATGATTTGTTAGTCAGCCTCCTCTTCTGCTCCCTGATAATTTAAATTAATGACATTTATATTTCTTCCTTAAAAAAAAAAAAATAGTTATTGCAACCTTCTTGTGGCACCAAGAAAGAGATATCTATTGTTCTTCATGCTATTACTATAATTTTTTAAAGTCTAAGCTGCTTTTTTATTCACTTGAACAAGGAATATGAACAGCAAAAGCAAATGACATTTGCACTGCATAAAATAAAGGCAAAATAACTTTTTTGGCTTCTTTACATACATATAGCAAGAAAATTCCCAAATTCCCAAAACACACATATATACATACACTGAAGTTCAGAAGCTTGTTCAAAGGATAATTTGCTTCATTGTTATTTACACTGTTTGGCCAATGAAATGATACGCTTACTCCTCCTTCCAGAAGGATTCTAGGTAATCTGAAGGGATCGCAGTAACACATTAGTTGTGGGTATAATTGACTAATCACTGAATATTACAAGCTTTCTTTTGCTTTTTACACATTAGGGTTTGGGTTTTTTTTGTATTGTTTTGGTTTTGGCATTACAGGTGGTTATACTTTTAGCATAAGTTGCAGCAGCTCAGTCTTTATCTTTGAAGGGTTGAAGGTCACTCCTATAAGATGACTGTGCGTGATCCTTAACATAATCTGTCAGATGTATTAAAATCTTGTGAATTATTCCAATTCTTTTTAATTCATTCTAAAGAGAAAGTAGTCTACTGCTTGATCAGCCCAATAATAGGTACAGCATCTTACCCATCATCTGTACTTCACGTTCTTTATTTTGATCTAGTTATGGAGTCTACAATGGTGACTGGAAATCACAGAAAACCTGGAGGATGTAGGAATCAAGAGCCAGTGGCGTGGTGGATTCAGGGAGGCAGCTGGAGAGCAGTTGACAGCAACGTGCACAAGGCAATGGCAGCATCCAGGCTTGGGCAGGCCTTCTCTTGTGATACTTTGGCACATCAAAATGGGACTTTCTCAGCTTTCTCTCAGAGAGATGATCCGAATTGTTAATTGTCTGGGAAGAGGGAAAAAAACACTGCTACACTTTCGTTGAACAGATTGGTTTCTGTGATCTACATATCTGCACTAATCAATTTACATCCCCAGCTGTCCTTCACACAGAACTTACCTCACACTAGTAATTCAGTATCTTTTAAAATTTGACTGGAATGAAGCAATTTTTTTTCTCTCACTAATTCTAGTTGTTTCTAATTTGAGAGTCAGAACTGATTGAGCACATCACTAATATCCCTCAGCAATCTTCAGCTGTCATCTCACCACTGGGGAATACTTTAGTGGTTGAGTGTCATTTTTTAGTTAGATGGCTTTGTTGGAAAAACTGCTTTGTGTCAGTATTGCATCCTTTTGAGCCACATAAAACCAGAAAACTGAACTGCTATTTGAAACAAAAATGGGTATTGTAAGATGATGCGTGTATAATGGCAGTTCACATAGTTTTTTAGCACTTAAAAATCACATGGTGCCCAGACATGCAATATTGTACTGTCCCAAACGCTAAAGCATTAGGGTCATATCCTTGAATTATCCTGAGGGAGTTGCAATACACTTTCTCTGATCCTTGGTATGCATAAGCAGATATTTCATTTAAAGAAAGCACCTAGCAAGATGAATCCTCACTCCAATTGCATCAATTCGCATTAAGCAAGCTCTTTAGTTACATTCAGCTATCTGGAGATGCAACAAAGTGCCTAATTTGCAGGGTTTGAAGGAGAAATAGGCAATGATGTGTCATAACTCCTTATTCAGTTTTGTTAAAACTGACCCATCTTTTTTCTCTTCTCCAGTTCTTTTCCCTCAGCTTTCTCCCAGTGTTTCAGGCTGGCTACAAGCCATAGCAGCAACAATAGCACAATTCTGAAGCTGAACAAACCAGTGCAGAGGCCGGGCTTTGCTAACCCGTTGTTTGGAGAGGCACTTTCCTAACAAGCAAAGAGTGAGATCACATCTGCTCATAAAAACATGTAGGCAGACCATTAGATATCAAGTTAACGTCAGTTATTCCTGCAAATTGTTTGCATGTGGAATGAAAAAGAGATTAACAGCAAACCTGGTCTTAAAACTCTGTTTCTGGGCAGTGGTGTTCAGGACTCTGCAAACATTCTCAGCCAGTAAACCGACTGAGAATCCCCTTATTCTGGTTATCATATCCAGGACAATAAACCATTGCAGTAGAAATAACTAGCAGTGAAAAACATCTACATTATTTAGCATTGTAGAGCTCTTTCTGCAGAGAAAATACAGTTGCTAGAGGAATGAAACCCATTTTGATGGGCTTCAGATTTGCACTGTGTCATGACAAACAAAACCTGGGCCACCAAATACACACTGAAGGCTTTAGAGAAGAAAGTCAGTGGAAGCCCCTTGTTGCTTTCTGTTGAACTGCTGTGCTGACATCAGCCTCCAGCTATGGACTGTACTTCTCTGGAACCCCTGAAGAACGCTGCTGAACCTTGGATCTCAATGAGAAACATCAATTCTCTCTACACCTTCAGTTGAAAGCATCCTTGCTAGCAGTACCCCTTGGTATTATCCAGTGCTGGTCTTGCACTGGAAAGCACAAACATAGTGGAAGATATCCATCTTTCCTAACACCAAATAAGATGTTTTCCAGTTTACTTCTGTGAAAAGCACAGCACTTTAGTAATTAGTAGTTTGGGGATTTATCATTCTGCCAGGTCTGATGAACATTAGCAGCTGAGGAATACTGCTGTGAATAGCCAAACTGTAGTTGCTTATGAAAGGGAATTTTCAATCTAGGTCAGACATAGTGGATTACAAAAGCAGTTTATCAAGCAATATTGGATAAAATAAAGGACTTGCTACAAAAAGAAAACAGGAAAGCTGTTATGCACAGTTTTCACTAAAATAATTTGATTTTAAAATGTCATTCAATATCTTTGTGAGGCATCTTATTTTGGTACTCTTACTCCACAGAGTTTCAGTCGGTATAATAACAATTACATGTTAAAATGGAAGTTTAGTCCTGTAAATTTTTATCCTAAATCTGTATTCACATAAGTGTCTTCTTTAAAGTCCTTAGGCAGGAAAGTAACAGCAAGAGCTGGTTTCACTTGGGTGAAACCAGTCTGGTCCTGTTTTCACATGCATTCAAAGCTTTTCACAGATCCTGGTATTTCTTATTTTTATCTACACTAAGCTACAATCACAAATAAAAAGCGGTCCTAAGACAGCCATGTCAACGTGATCAGACTGTTTTGAAATATCACAAGATTTTTAAGTAACTGTTTATGAAGGGGGAAGACTCCAGCTTGCTGATACACAAGGCCTCCCCACCAAAGACCATAATATCATCTATTCTTTTCTTGTTTTCAGAAAAACGTTCATTATAAAGCTGGAATTAAGGCCAGGTGATGTCACAAACAAATTTGGGAAGGTGAAATAATTATTTATTGAAAGTAATTGCTTCCTATTATGGTTACCATAACGATTAGTGCAATTCTCTATAAAGCTCTGAGTAATATCTAATTTACTGGAGAAAAACAGCAAATAAATAACTTTGCCTGCTCTAGAAAACATATTAGTACCAAATCTGATTTACTATATAGGCAGCAGGAGAGCTTCATTGTCCTTAGCACTTCTCTCTTGCTTTTGAATGTTTGGCTTAGTCAAAGTTATGAGTCAATTAGGCTGTTGTCACTTAGCAACCACAACTGGGTTCAGGAGCAAAGCACTTGGGAGCAGACTGCACTTGACTACTAAACATTGCCACTCCAGCACATCCAGCACCACTCTCTCTTACTGACAAAAAAGCGGGGAGGAAGGGAGCACAGAAAAAAAAGTGGCTTCTAGAAGTATTCACATCCCCTTTTTCAAGCTACCATAGGAGCTTTATCTCCCCCTGATTTCCCATCATCCCATCAGCCATACAGAATGCTTTTTGAAGAAGTGTTTGAGACAGTAAGGACAGAGGTAAGCCTTTTTGCTTAATATTATTGGCTCTCAATCCCACCAGTGTTTCACCTGTCTCATACCTTCACCTAATACTATGGAAAATAATAAGCATGCGAGTGTGCCACCAGCTGCAACATGGGGCTGCCTTTATACTAATCAAATTACAGTTGGATCTTCATCACAAAGGTGTTTGCTTCTGCTGTGAAAACCGGCTGGGAGCTTTGTCATCAAGCACAATGATGGAATATTCCTGAGATTAAATCCCATCTCACTCTGATTATTTCAACAAACCTTTTTTTGCCTGTCAGAATTTGTGTCTAAACATACAGAGAGAATCCTGCAGATACCACAGCTTATCAGTGACCGATGCTGGAATACTTTAAAATATGTACTTACGATGTCCCTGGATCCATAGCAAGTTTTGAATAAAAATATTACTACTGTAATTTCACATTTCCTGTCAATCATGAGTCTTAAATACTTCCAAAGTGGTAGACACTGCAAACATTGGTGACAAAAAAAATATTATTCCTTTAAATAAAAAGTACTTCAAGTAACTCCTTTTTCCCTCACCCCAAAGTAGCCTAAGTAGATTTATAAAACCTACATGATCACCTCTGCCTGCTCTTGTAGCAGGCAGGAAGACCTGGAGAAAGCAGGGGAACCACGTAGCACCCAGCACAAGATTGCAGACATTCTGGTCCAGATCTCGATGCATCCCTACAGTGCAAATAAATAAGTGCTAAGAGTTATTTGCAAAAATAAAATGCAGATGACAGAAAACTGATCAATTTAGAAAGATCACAATGCATCAGTTGAGACTCAGGGCCTAATTCTGATGCTGCTTAGAGCCATTTAAACCAGGGACTCCAAAGGAACCAAGGCTGGTTCCTTCCATACACTGGTGCATAGGAAGGCAGCCCCAGGTGCCTTCTGCTTACAGCTGTAACCTGACAAAAGCTCTCTGCAATCGCAAGTGCACAGCAGAAGGCTCAAGGCCACCATCTAAGAGTGTGTCAAACAAGTGTTCTCCTAGGAGTTTAAACATAAGCTTGAAAAATGTTAAATAGATATTATAGGAACTCCCAATGCAAGCTGAAGCCCAGCACAGTTGGTCTCAGAGCAGTGACTGGTGAGCGTAATTTTGCTCAGATACTCCAGCATCCAGTTAAACTACTCCACAGTTTTCAGATGTAGCTGAAAATACCAGTAGCCAACTATTTGTCATTATATTTTGCTTCTGAAAGACGCTATGGAAAACAAAGGTAATTAATTTGGCTGCTGCACGAAATGCTTGCAGGGTAGCCCCTAAGTATTTTGTTCAGCCCCAGTACATTCAAAGGAAAAAAGTCTGAATGTATTCAGCAAGGATCCAATTTACTGCTTGTCACATGCAGCAAAAAAGCCTCGGCTGGCAGGAGAGCGCTGCTGCTGCTGCCCAAGGAAGAGCAGTTCTCTCTTGCTGCACCATCTCACCTCATCTATCGCTCCAGTGACCTGCTCATTGATCATTACCTGGAGGTCCAGCTCTACAAACAGCATCTGCCAGGGATGCAGATACGCAGTAAAACAAAGTCAACAGGTATGAAGTAGAACCTGCCGCTACGGGGCTCTGGCAGCTCAAGAGCTGTTGCCTCCCCTGCACAACTCAGAGCAGCAAGAAGCAGCGAAAAGCCAGGCTGCTTTCCTCACAATGGAGGTATCACAAAAGTCTGTATGTATCTGAATCCCTCACGGCACCATCCCTAAGCCTTTGCCCAGCCAAGTTCCAGGCTGCATACCAGCTGTATACATTTGTGTGTTTTTCTTCTCTGCTACCCATCCACAGCTGTCATACCAACCTGCCCCAGATCCTTTTCCAAGGCCTGTGCACTCCCATCAGTCATGAAGCTTAGCATCTTCTTACGGAGCAAAGAATTTTGAAGACATGGGCACAGAATCAATGTAAACAGCAGAAGAATAAGAAATGATTAGAGCCCTGTTTGATAGCACTCCTAAGCTTTAGGATATGATGTTCAGAGCTCCTGGGAACAGCAGTCACAGCAGTAGCAGTGAGGTAAGAAGGAATCATTTAAATACAAACAAGGGATATTTTATAAAACTGCTAACACTAAGAGCTAATAGCTACTTAGGACATTGAAGATTCCTGTGTCTAAAGTTCTTGTGTTTTGAAAATGAAATTAGTGTAAGATCCAACAACATTCTTGGTAATTAGAAACATATTAAGTATGTTCTACAGAGCAAAGTGATTACATTTATATTGCTTCTAATAACATAAAACGCACCATGAAACAACTATATTTCCATACGCTAAAATAAGGAAACAATGC
The DNA here is from genome assembly GCA_016647715.1 of Pavo muticus. NCBI lineage: Eukaryota > Metazoa > Chordata > Aves > Galliformes > Phasianidae > Pavo > Pavo muticus. Next base: position 779,524 of record JACDJE010000181.1, read on the forward strand.
TTAAAGCAAAACTATTGTTACAATAGGATATATAGATATTATAGATAGCATAAACTTATGCTCCTAACTAGCACAAAACAATGGACAAGCATTGATCCAATTCTCAAATTTAATTTATGCTCAACAGTACTGTAAATCTGCTCCTTAACTGGAAGAGAAACACGTGCTCCTGAGCATTTCCCTCTAGTTCCCTTAAGCACACACAGCACTCCTGGCTCCTAAAAACTTGTTCTATAAAAGGCTACTATATGTGTTTGATACTGCAGGATCCAATTTGTCCTAGTCATTAGACTGGAAAGTCTATGTGTGTTACAATCCCAAAGGTCAATGCGGTGGAATGGCGATACAGGAGCATAGTAACAAAGGGACTAGCACAAATGGAATGGTGTTACAAAGGAAAAGGAAAAGCACTCACCTACCTCTGAATATCTAGGCTCGCAGGGAAAACTCCACAAGAGAGGGATCTCCAACCAGAGATCCTTCCCTGTTGGCAGTCAGCCCCTAAATGAGGTCTAAGAGAGGTGCAGCCAGGCTCCACCCCTTCTGGTCCCACAGCTGAACTGCCTTCACCTGTGCTCCCAGGGCTGACCAGGTCCTTTCCCCAGGTGCTCAATCAGTGGTTCAGGCTGTGACTCAACAGTTACCACACAATGTGTTACCCACATATTTGTTAAAATACTCAGATCTCAAATTGGTTTCAAGACTTACCTTAAATAAACTCAGATTCTGAGTTTAGATTCTGAAACTTACCTAGAATTAGTATAATGTTTTCCACTCAAACCCCACAGTTTTAGATACTGAACTGAACATGGTGCTCCTGAAAGGGAAGGACAAGGTAGAGAAGCGTTAGGGGAAATGAACCAGAAGACAAAATACTAAGCACTTTTCCTGAATCATCTTCTATTGCAGGACTGGAAATTTGCACAACTGCTGTCCTCTCTTGAAGCAGAAAAAAGGGAGAAAAAAAAAACGAAAAATGCAAGATTGGAAATAACTTCACCTAAATTCTCTCACATTTCTGTTGCCAAGTTAGAAATCAGAAAAAGTACAGAAGTGGGCGAATGTTTGGGTGCAAACATTTGTCACGCTGTCATCATCTATTGTTAGAAGAAAGTCACAAGAGTGACTCTAATGCAAGCTTTACTGACAACAATAGCATGAGCTTTGGCAGTTGCACGTGGATAACAAAGAAATCTGTACTGCTCCATGATCTCTGAGTGCAGAACCATTTTGCCTCCCATCTGGTCTTTCTTTTCCTCTTTCTTTATGTGCTTTTCAAATATTTCAAGAAAAGAGTTGGTGTACCACTGGCACTACACCTCATGACTTTGTCCCAGCAGCCTGAACCATAACGATAAAGCTGAACCTAGGTGCCCATTACCCAGTTTCCTGACAGGACGTATCAACACAGTTCTACAGATTATATCACTGGTGTAAACAACCAAACCAATGCATAATGCCTTCAACAGGCTTTCTGCTATCTTGCATCTGCTTTAGAAGCAGTCCTTTTGAATGCTGCTCTTTTCTAATACACGTACCTTTTGCTCCTTTATTTCCCTTTTCCTGTGTGTTACTGTGTGGGATTAGTGGTAGACACAGAACATCATCCAAACGCAGCTTAACAATTTGCCAGGGGATTCTTTCCACAAGCGTTTGAATACCTCAAGCACAACTTCAAGATTTAATTTAGTCCCACTGTATCACTGAAACAGAGTTCCGCACTTTCATTATTCTCTGTCCTGGAATATTTTATGCTTCCTCGTGGTATTCCAGAAAAGATATGTATGCAGACACACAAAATGTAATGTTCTATGACATTTCTTGTTTTACCTGGCTCATATTTAGCAATTACTTGGTGAGTAAAAGCATTATTCCACACTTCCCATGACTAGCACTACAAAGTGACTGCTCAGCGCAACCACTTCTGTTGTTTTGTTTTTAAGATACTGTAATCTTCTGAGTAAATTAGAAAATTACTGAAATGCTACTACTACCAAGAGCCCTTCAGCTCCTCATGTCATTTACTGTTGCCAAGCTGATAAATACGAAACAGTACCAGTAGATAACCTGCAAGGAACGTTATTTTCCTCGAGTGGAGCAAGCTCTACAGCTGTGACGTACTGGAGGGATCTTCACAACAACTGCCACCCATCAGCAGCAAAGTGAAGAGTCAGATCCAAGACTTCAAACTCCAAAACCCATCAGAACTCGAGGGAAAACACTTGCATGCCACTCACAGGTTGTCCTTCCCAGTAGCTGTTTAGAGATTCTGAGTTTGTTGCATCCCTCATAAATAAATTTATCTTACTGGAAATATTTGGCTTTTCATTCAATATGAAACAATGAGATCTGACCTCATGCAACATTAATGTTACTGCCCCTTACCTCTCAGCATCAGTAAAATTAAGGCATTTGTATCTTCTCAAAAAAACACTAAGAAAAATGCTTCACCTGCAATACTGTCTCCACTGTGGATTTTGGGATGATTGATTTTTTTTTTAAAGAATGGCAATGTACAGAACAAAAGGACATTGAAAAAGTAACAAGTTCCTCTACCTGTTTTAAAACCCGAGTATGCGAGTTCTGACTTTCTTTCCCTCCCCTCACTTCTCAGCTAAAATACTTTCTAGTAAGAACAGTAACAGACCAAAGGGAGCAACTGATCTATAAAGCTCAGGAAGAGTGAAAATTTGAATTCTATAACTCTGCAGACAAGTAGCTCTGAGTCAGTTTACCCACATCCAAATCTATACTCTTGTCTATTCTCATTTCCCACAGGTAGTTATGGCAGTAGCAATTTGAAGTATTTCGTAAATAACTTACTGGTATTCAGCCTGTTGCTTTATTTCCTCTCCTATAATTGAGCTGTGGTGGTTTGACATTTTGATTCAGTGTTGTAGAAAGAGCAGACTCAATTTACTGAAATTTCTGCGGTTGATGCATTTAGGGAAAAATAATGATTCCATTTTGCAATGCATTCATTAAGGGAAAGGTACTTACATTTGTTTGCAGAATCAAGTAGTCATCAGGAACGAGAAGAACATGGCATTTTTCTCCTTGGACTGAGCAACAGCTTTGGGCAGGATGGTTCTGACCTACGGTCTGATTTCCACAGCTATTTGAAAACTACTTGCAAAGCCATTTTGGTACTCTTTGGTCTCCGCCTGTATATATGAAGGGTATCTGCTACACACCGCACAAAAGGAAAGGGAGAACGTAGAGAGACATAATGGCAAAGGGCCAAGTCATTGTAAGGTGTCATCTCTGGAACCCAGATTATCATATAAAACATAAGAACTGACAACATAAATCATCCTCCTGCTGTCCCCTGCCCCTTCCCCTCTATTCCTGGGGGCAAGTCGACTTCTGCACACCCTTTTGAAACCGATAGAGATTTTACCTTAATCAGAGCTGAGGAGGCTAATTCCTGGCATTGAAACCATTTGCACCAGATTTAGCCAGACTAGGGCCTGCTCAGGCGGAGCGGGTTGGAAAAGAGGAATTGGAAGAAGAAACAACTGAGACACTCTCATTGCTGGGGAGTAAGGAAGGAACTTCCCTGTCCCCAAGCCAGGGACATGATTTAGTGGGTGGTTGTTAAAGTTAGGGTAGTTTGGTTACATTGTGGGTGGACTCGATCTTTAAGGCCTTTTCCAACCTGAGCAATTCTAAGCCCTTTGAGGTCACTCTTTTTGAAATACCGTGTATTCCTGGCCCATTAATACCTCCATACCCCTGTGCAGAGGTCCATCCACAGCCAACAAATGCCCGAGCCTCCTTTGGCCCATATTCTCCCACAGAATCCTCTAGGTGATACTGCTTGGACTGGCTTAGTAACAGCTCAGCAGAGTTGATATGGCATGATATTGTTAAAAATAGTCCCGCAATCCTTCCATTGACACCAGCTTCTTTTTTAGCAAGGGGGAAAATGAAGCTGTTGTTTCCTACAAGTTGTGTCTCTTCAGTTAGAGAATCCTGAAACATCTGCTGTAAAAAAATGGTATTTTTATGCAGCTAATTGTGCTTACATTGTTTCCACTAATAAATTTCAACTTTGTGTTGCTGTTGCCATCAAAGTGTACTCTTCTGTATATAAAGCAAGGCTCTTCAGTATTCCATCATCCAATGCATATTGGAAAAAAGCATAGGAATAAAGGAGAAGGCTACAAAGAAGTGGGAAAACTATAAGGTAACTAAAATGTAAATTTTAGTATATTGGAGAGAGACTTATAGCCTAGGAGATGCATGGATAGGTCCTTTCTCTACAGAGATTTTATATACATGTGCTATATGGACAAGTAGAGATAACTAGTTCATATGACTAAACCTGTAGACAACACTCTTGTGATCACTAAGGACTTTCATCGTATCTGCAACATTCAAAATCTTACTACTTTATAACTTAAAAATCACAAGGCCTATAGTCCAAGTTTGTATGAAATTTAAACAACTTCAATCACCTCTTTTGTTTTAAAAGAATTTGACTTCTGGTTTAGAATTAAGAATATCTTTATGTGAATCTCGAGGTTAGAGGAAACCTCAAAGGAAACCAGGCAGCAAAACTGGCAAAAATCATTTTTTTCCCCTTTTGATCTTTGACAGACTTTTTTTTTTATTGACTTCATTTTGTTAAGGAATTTCCTCATCACAATAATTTTAAGATCTGTGATAACTTTGAAGAAACTAAGTTGGGGAAAGTGATGAATTAAGAAAAAACAACACAAGTGAATGCCAGATTTTATTGAGGTACTGCATTCACATGTTTGTGAACCAAACCATCACACTTGATTAAAGATCATATTAATGATGCAAAGACATCACGTTAAGACGGCACACAAGGAAAATTTAAAACAAAGCTTGGTCAACAGGGTATACCAAATCACTCTCTGCCTGACAGCTGTTATATCACTGAAATTGCACAGCATAAGACAACAATTTGCATGAAAGTAATTAGCAGCAGTAGCTGGTGCAAATTAAAATATACTTCCCAGTACAGTAGCCATACAGAAATGCATATCCTGGCACAGCCTCAGGTTGGCATCTTGCAATCAGCTGCAATTGTAGCAGCCAGGAAAAAAACTCTGGAAGAGTTGGTGAGGTTCTAGTGGGTCACAGTCCATCCTTGTGGCTGAGGAAATCTCTCTTGAAGCCACTTAGTTCTGCCAACAGCTTATTTTGGTAGCCGCCATGTGAAGGATGCAGTTCCGTACCTGCAAAACAACAAGCACAGTTAAGAACGAGACTGAACAGGGGAAGATTATCTTCTGCTGAAAACCAGAGTTAAGGAATTCCTACAAAGAAATTCAGAACAAACTACACAGCTCACTGCATTCCACTGGGATTTCTTCTTCCAGGTATCTAACTACAGTCTTAACATTCATCATAAGAATTATGCTCCTCAAAGGAATTACTACAGCTATGAACACTTAATGGCTCCTCTGAAAGTTGACTGGCAGATGTGCTTTTGTTCCTCTGTTTTGTAGCAGGGGATTTATTCCTGCATGTGATAGAGACTTCATACACAATGTTGCTGGAATAAGACAAGAAAAATAAAAAGACTTAGCTAAGTAGTTCATCTAACATTTCTGTGCAGTGCTTCTTGAAAAATGTACCACTAACACTTACATCAACTGCATTTCTTTTCACTTTCTTTAGCTAGACATACAACGTGCACACCTCTATTCCCGAAGGATAACAAAATATTCCAAACCACATTTTAAAAACTTATGTGCAAAGAAATGACTACTGTGCATGAAAACAAGATTGCTTCCAAAGTGAAGCACAACAGCTGTTGGCACAGCTAGGTTGAGAAGCAGATGTTTGTCTGGATAGGCAAAAATAATGGGTATGCACTGAAGTTTGGCCAGAAAATCTCAGCTAATTCAGCTACTGACAGAAGTCCTGAAGTCTAAAATCTTGGATTTCAAGATAGGTGAATACTAGCAGCAAAGAGCATTATAGACAGATTAGAATATCCGTTCAATACTACTTCAATGCAAAGCATGATGCCTATCTGAATTATCAGTCATACTTCTTTGTAGATCCTAGATTTTCTTTTGCTTAAGATACTGAGAATGGTTACACAATCCTGACTAGCTTAAATCAAAATGCACAAGACAAATGTAAACCTAGGTTTGTACCCTTTCTCAGGCTTTGCCATCTCTGCATACAGCATTTTTAATTAAATACCAATCAGAAGGGAACACAGATGTTCCTATTACGGCCACCACTTTTTCTCCAGACTAAGAAGCAAACCCACAGGTGCCCAGACAGTATCCAGGACTATCTCAGATTGACAGACACTTCCTTCCCTGACCCAGACACAGTCTAGCAAGAGCCAGTCTACCCATGTCACCACCTTAAGGTTGCCTGGAGCTAAGACAGCCCTCACACACATTAAGGCTCTGAAGTTACTTTATTTCATCTTTGAAAAGTCTGTACAAGACTCCTTTTGAAGAAAGCCCCACCCCACTGCCTCCTCTATTTCTGCTATCCTTATAGCTTGCAAGATTTTCTTTTACTAAATCTAGATCTATTTCAATATGGCATTCAGCTTATTACTTACCTTACCTGTCACAGACTTGGAAAATAATCAGTCCTCTGCTTACTTACCAGAACTGTTTATCACAAACTATAAATTCCCAAGGTATTTCCCCCCCCATTTAGCCAGCTATTGTCCTCCAGGTTAAAAAAAAATAGTCTTCAATAAGTACAGCACTTTACTTTTATTTTTATTGCATTTCACCTTTTTGATTTCAGAGCATTTCTCCAAGGTACTGAGATAATACTGAACGTTATTTTGATCCCCCAAGGTCTTGAAATGCCTCTCAAGGTGGTATCATCCATAAGTTTTATACAATGCTCTTTGATTCCTTGAGTCAAGCTGTTAATATTTAACTGGGATAGCACTACAACATATTTCCCAATAAAAATATTTAAGAATGAGCATTGAGAACTTTCACCTAATTTTCATGAAGATGTGCAGTCACAGCCACTTGTTCCCACTTCCCTGACAGGCAAAATTATCTTGACAAAGAGATTAGTCTGGTTTATTACCATTTGTCTTCATGAAATCTGTGTAGTTATCATAACAGGTTTAAAGGAATGCCTTTAGCTCCCTGGCCCCTCTCCTTTCCCTTACAGTAAGCTACATAAGCAGCAATAGTGTAGGGGTCCTATCATTAACTTCAATATGGAATTTGGCAGAAGTATGCATGACAAATTTAGCTGCCATGTGTGGCTTTCTCACAGCAGTTGAAGGTTTGCAGCTACTGATGGATGATCACTGAATAGCAAAGACATGAAATCTGCAGCAAACAGACAACATGAAAACAGGACCAAAAAGAAGCAGTTAGCCAGAATTTTCCACCAATCCTTAACCTGGATGTTCACTAAAATTCAAAAAAGATCTTGCCGCCTTCTCACTTTCAGTGGAAGTTTCCAGCTGCTCTATTCTAGTTCTGGAAGCAAAAAAGGCTGAGAACATGGTTTTCCTTGTTTCAGCCCAGGAAAGATTTCTCCAGCATTTTGAATCTTCGTGATAAAGTCAGTCTCATTCTGCCAACAAAATAGAATTGTACAATTCATCCACAAAAAAAAGCTTCCAAGGTTTTTGGTCTTCATATTATATATGCACTCAAACCATACAATGAAGCCTTTTGCAGCTGGCCTTTTAATTCTGTTCCGTCTCCTCCTGTAAGGAACAGTGTGTAGCAGGCTACATTTCATGGCACTCGTAAACACTGGTCTCCCTAACACGGAAGAAAGCAGGCAAACTGAGGCACAATGGAATAAGAGGCTCATTACAGAAAACAATGCCTCATTCACAGACTTAACTGTGATCTCATTTCAGTACTTAGCACCCACGTCAGATATTTTTCACATTTTCTCTCTCCAAATGGCTGCAGGATCATTTTAAGTCTTCCCATGGTATTTTTTCTTTTTCCTGATTTTGCAGAGGGACCGTGTAGAAGGATTGGAAGTTTCAAAATCAGTTTTGTTACTCTTAAGTACTTGCAAGAGGATAAGCAACTTGTTCTTCTGATAAGAGTGCTAAGAAGGATGCAATTGCACTTAAAATGCACAGGGTAGCGTTTATTTTTTTTTAAGGGTACAAAAGAAAAACAGAACAGGGAACTGGCACATCTACTTTCCTGCTGATCTAAGAGCAACTGCTGAGCAAACAGGCTTGCTTAGTTTTCTGTAAGAAATAATGCTGATCTATGGAGTGTATTCTTACATTCCGTGGGTGCTTAGCTGTGAGTTTTCACACTCCCTGCAGAAAGGGAAATGGACATTTCATGCCATCTGAAGTCATCTGCATTATTCATGAATTCCTCTCAAGTCTGAACTACAATTTTTCTGTATTGCAGTATATTTTAAATACTATTTTGCATGATCTGTGCCATAGGCAGTTTGACCTTTAAACATGATTTTAGCATAGAAACCAAATCAGTATATGAGACTTCATTTTTTTTGAATGATAACCCTGTTCATTTCTATATCAGACTGGACTCAGGAATCATAAGGAACATCAAGAAGCAGAACATGACTAAACTACCAAGTATTGCACTGCTCTTACCTTTGGTCACACAGGAGTCTTTCTTCCACTTAATGCTTGAAGAATTTCTTTTGAATGATAACTTAAAATGGCTGTTGCCTTAGTAAGGTCTAGGACAGCTCAGACAGCAGGGAAAGGACAGGCAGCATCAGGGGAATGCAATCTTCTTCAGCATACAATCCTGAAGTAGTATTTGTGCTAAAGTAAATCAAGAAGAGATTTCTTTGGAAATACTCTTCCAGTCTCACTGTAGATACTTTGCTGTGCAAGAACAGCACCAAGGCAATGTAATCTTCTCTGACACATCTCAGCAAAGGAGTATGCACATATATAGAGTGGAGGCAGTTACAAGGTCTGTGAGGATGCAACTCAAGGTCTCCCGCTCTTCTTTCAGAAAGCTAAAAACTCACATGAGGAATCATGGCATTTGACAAACACTGTACCGCATCAACCAATACAGCACAGAGCAGAGGGTATATATAAATACAATAGAGTAAAATGAAATGTTCTCACTGTACCTTTCTCCTTACAGCATTAGCAGAATCCATCCAGTACCTCTATATTTTAACATATAGAGCCCCCTCTAGTTTCACTGTCTGAAAAAACAAAAGCATTTTTAGTAAAACAAATGCTATTATTCTTCCTTTAGTTACAAGTAGTAATACAGAGATGTACTCACTGCACTAGAAAAAAACAATTCCTGGAATCTTCCTGCACAACCATTAGAGGATGGGATAAATCACAATCATTCCACTTTCTATTCCTGAGCCTCTGAGAGGCTGCAGTTACTAGCATACTTGTTGGAGAAACAAGCATCAAGATGAAGAGGAGTTACTTAAGGTAGCTGCACTGAGGTGTAAGTAGGACTCATAATATGCAGTCTGACTCCTAAAAGAAATGGTAAGAGAAACTTCCAATTAATGAAAGTAGATCAGAACTCTCAGACCTTCACTCCTTTCCAAAAAAGATCAGTCCCTTTTACCTTCACAGTACCTTCCATCTAGTCATGCCAAAGCATTGTGTGGTACAAGGCTCACAATACTTCTCTGCAGGAAAGAAATACCACCCTTGCTTGTCAGAAAGATTCCTACTTTCCTGCCTGTTTACCTTACTGTTCCCACTCCTCACCCAAAAACTATTATATCTTTACTCAGTTCTCCTCATCTTCCCAAAATGTTTCAGCCTTAAAACACTTGCAATCTGGGGATGCACTAGTTCCCTACATATTGAAGGGGATAAACCATTTACACAAAGAAAAGCTTATGGTTAAAAGGAAAGCAAAACCACCTAAAGGCAAGATCACTCTAGTTCAGAAAAAGCAAGACTGAGATGAGTTCACAGGTAAAACTCATTCCAAGGCTCATTCTGAAGCTTCTACAATTTGTTTTTATTGCCTACAGATGATTATGCTAAAAATCAAAGAAGAGCTGAAAGACCAGGAGAGCTTTTATTCTTCCTTACGCCTGAAAGCAGCTAACCAGCCATTCTGTAAGGGACTCAGATTTTGCATGACTCCCATGCAAAAGGAACCCAAGTGATGAAGATAAGCATTCAGGCTCGTCAGTGAAATACTTCAGGTTTTTCAGAGACCTCTCATCCTTGGCAAAGCAATAGGCTTTCAACTTTTGGCAGCCTACCTCATCAACTGCTAAAACTATCAGAACTTGGGTGTGAAATAATCGGCACTCAGAACAGTCACAAAAGAATAATAGATGAAAACAGGACAAGCAATGCAATCTGAATAAAGCTCTAAACAACATCAGAGGCAGTTAGGAAAAAGCAGAGAGATCTCAACATCCTGAGTCCTAACACCTGAAACTAAGACAGAATGTGAATACTGGATTATCACTGGGGAAAAAAGGAAGGATCTGCAATGCCACAGCAGGATGTGGTTTTGCAGCAGGGGTCAAGTCTGTAAAGGAAAGATGGAAGCATTTTGCAGCAGCAGTGTAATAGCACCTGTCTCCTTCCCAGCCTACCATATGCCAAATATGTCCGTCACAAAAATATAGACCAGGAGAAAAACAGTACTGCTGTCCTGGCAGTGGCTTAAAAGTTGATGATGTAGAAAGCAAACTTGAGAGAAAATGTTGAATAGTAAGACATTCAAAAGCATAAAGTCAGTTTATGATTAGAATACAGTCATCTTATAAGAGTTCACTAGACAATTTGTTCATCCCACATAAGAGTTCATTTAGGCTTCTCTATGTAGCAGGACCTATTTCCGCTGCCTTTCTCCAGAATAAGTGTCAACTTTTCAATTTGCAGGTTAGTAGCAGTTTGCTGAATGTGTGACTTTCGCCTCAGATGCCTGCTCAGCTTACGTAGCTTCAAAAGAGACTCTGCATTTCCTGAGAGCCCTATGAAGAGCTCTTAGACCAAAACCTGCATTCTCTGGAAAACAAAACAAGATGTAGGAAGTTTATTATAAAGTGGACTGAGTTAGACACTCATCTGTGTGCTCACTATTGTATAATAGGTTATAATGACAATAACTCACTGACCATCTATTGCCATTCAGGTATGGAGGCACTTTAAAAGCTAGCAAAAATTTTGAATTTGAAGTGATGTTTGTTGGTGGTAGATACTGAATTGTACTGGCTAATCTGCATATGTAATTAATTCTTTTACAAAACGTGTTAATTCCACTGACCAACAAGAAGGTCCTCTTTGGAAAGAGTGGAAAAACAAAGCTTTTAATCACCTTTCAAGTCTAAGCCACAAATACTGGCTGAAGCATTCAGAAGCAGTCACTGGTTCTCCTATGCCAGCAGGCTACGTGCTCTGTTCCTGCAGGTGCCTGCTCACACAGTTTCAGAACAAAGTTATGGAACAAAAAAGAATGATTCCTCCCTGTCAAGAAAATGCATTTAAAACTTCTTCTGAGCTTCTTATCACTAGAATGAAAACATTATTATATATGTATGCATTTAAACAAGAAATTAAAAGGAACTCATTCAGCCTCTTGCTGATAATGGGATTTATTTGTTGCATCCTTAATAGGTATTGTCAAGTTTTACACCCTTCCTACTAGTAAGGAGGAAGCTTGTGCTAAATATTTTCATTTGAGTTCACTACAGATTTCATTCAGTAAATAAAACAGCAAAATAATGCAACATCATTTTGAAGAGATGTCAGAGAGACAAAATGTGTGGCTGGATTCTTCCACATCTGTGATGCCAAAATAAAGCTTTTACTGTGGAGGAGGTAATGTATGTCAATAACAACTGGCCTTACCTGCCGTCTGTAGGCTTAAACCAGTATCCAGTTTGCTGCGTGGCTTTGTGCTGATAAACAAATAACAGAGAACACACACAGTGATGATAAAAGCAAACAGGACCACCGCTGCTATTGACAGGCCCACAAGCGCTCCGATACTAAGAGAGAAAACAAACAAATTAAGTGTACAAACATGCTTGAATACCCATTAAAATAGACATCACAATTATGCCTGGAGGTTACATGTACTCAGTTATAGGAATGCCTGTTTTAAATGTACACAAGTTCAAAGCTCATACTTAGTGTTTGCACAGATACGTATATCTATATAGAGGCACTATTTCATTGTCCCCACGAGGGCCAATGTCATTACACAGTGGTTCAGCACCAGGCCCTCTGACATTCCATGTTTGTGCATAGTACTCCTTACTGTGATTTAAATGTTTATGAAAATCAGCAATAACTTCCTACAGCAACTTGTATCAGTGAAATCAAACTACTCCAGTGCAGTGCACGCTCCCAGATAAGCCACTGGAAAAGTCAAGAATGGGTGCTTTGTGCTCCCCAGTTAAAAGTATAGCTTAAAGGATACACAGCCTTTGTGCAGCATTCTCATCTGTGCAGAAACTGAAAAAATTAGCAATAGGCTTCACAAATAGGAAGTAGAAAAAGAAGTCAAGGCATTTCAACAGGAAAATCAATGCTTTTTTTTTTTTTTTTGCCTTTTTTACATTAACTTCTCCAGTTTTTGTAATTCCTGAACAGGATTTTGACCAGTGTAGAAGAAGCTCCCAAGATCACATGCACACACAGGGATTCCAGAGCTCCAGGCAAGTGGCGTAAGTTCCTCTTTCTCAACCACAGCTATTAAAGTTGTATTTTCAGTCTGAACTGACACTTCCATTGCAAGAAAGGCTAACTAGAGAACTTTAAGTAAAGCACGCCTTTGTAACAGACTTCCCCAAGGCCAACATGTTCATAAAAAAGACAGGATAACAAATGAAAGCCCCATTCAGTTCTGCCAGCAGCTCTGTAGAACAGGGAGAAGTACTGCGCTCATTGCTGCTCCTCTTTGTAGCCTTTATCAGCAGGTTTTATCAGGATCACATCCGCAGGATAAAAGCTGCTTTATGCTACTTCCATGGTCACTCAGCAAGAAAGTATGTGCACATACATGTGCTTTTTAGCAGCTTCCTTATTTCTAATCCTTCTGTTCAAGTCTTTTCCTAATAGAAGACTTCCATGCCAAAATAAAGGGTCAATTGCAATACAGCATACAATTTGCTTTTCTGAGCCCTGGTCTAAGATTCCTTTCAAATAACAGTCTGCAGTGCAGGACAAATACATCACCTCCTATCCAAATGTTAAGCAGAGTTAGCTGTTCTAAAGATATAATAATAATAATAAACCTGAATAAATCAGGTATATATTAATTATAATATATATTTTTGTTCAGGCATCTGTTAGTTCAGTTGTAGGTCTCCTCCAGGCAGAGGCCGATGACATGAAGCAGCACAGCTGTGCATCACACAGCACAACGCACTGGCATTATCATTACAGAACTTGTGCAAGTTACTTTTTATAACATGCAAAGCATAGGAAAGAAAAGCAGTTCCTGAAGAACTCTCCCATATTTCCTGCTACAAGTCAAAGACTTGTAGGTTACATGACACTAAAAATGTTTGCCATGCAGCAGCAATGTGAGATCTTACCCAAAACATGGAAACTGTCACCACAAAATTCTCCATTTCACTTCCTAAACCAACCCAAATTAAGACACAGTTTGCACATACTGCTTTTAAACATACTTTTTTAATACCAGATTGTTCTCAATGTGCTGAAGCTAACAGCCCTCTTAGAATGTGTTATTCATTTCTTAAAGGTTAATTCTGGATTAAAGTTCAAGAGTAGGGGTTGTTTCTTCCATGACTGAATTAACTCAGGGGAATTTGTAATGCCTTCCACAGCTCTGAGCACTGAAGCATTTTAAGACAGCGGTACTACTTTTATTTAAGTTGAGATAGTTCTCAAAATACCAAAAAAGCCATCATTTTAATGATTACCTTTCCCTGAAAATAAAGATAGCCCTTCAGTAAGCCCCCTAGCTTATATAGGGATTACTATGGTGCTGCATATCATCTAGAAATGCTTTGTTAAAAAACATTTCACCATCCTCACATCTTCACTTTAAGCAGTGGGCGTTTAAGGTTCACCCAGCAGTCCACAGGTCTCAGGTTGCATCTTGGAAACTAAGAAGCTGCTCTTGTCCAAAGCTGTGGCCTCAGTAGCACTATTAACCTACCCACCCTCAAAACAATAATCTAGCATAAGAACAGCTACAAAGTCCTGGGAGGAATCCTGATGGCATTTACACAGCTTAGAATGTCAGCAGTGGTAAGCCTGACAGAAGAAAACTCTCCTAAGACTACATACAACAATGCAGGCATGCCACAAACATCACTGACTGCTCTGACTGCTGTTACACAGTGCCAGGTGCACACGTGCAGCACTGCCACACACCTGCACAGCCAGAGGCTGTATGAGCCGAAGCTGCGCTGCCCGCAGGCTCCCAAGGCTCCCTCTGCTGCTGTCCAGATTGCTGCTGTGTAGGTCATCAACACTTCTTTCAGTGGAGGCTCAGACACCTATTGCTATTTTTAGTCCTTAAAACTAATCCATCCACACCAACAGCAGCCAGGAACAATTTAAATATTGACTAAGCAGATGCAGTACGTCCACCGGAAGATTAAAAGGAAGCTCATGAGTCACCTGGATCTGAGTGAAACAAATGTTCCTAATACCATTGCTGCAGCAATGCGCTGTATGTTATACTTGCAAAGCCAACACATTAACAACAGACCAGCAAACAGAAACAAAAGACTTGCTTTTTTGGAAAGTCAAAACAAACTCCCAAAGATCTACTCAGCTAAGCAAAGCCTGCCTAGATCAAAAGGGCACTGTGGCTCTACAAGCGTTAATTAAGCATCTTGAACAGCAGCTACACTTGGCCTGCCTGAGTTTTAGTAAAATAAGTAATACTATGTGAAACTTACAAGATATAAGGATTTGGAATGGGTATTGTAATGCTGTTCGATCATGAAAGAAGCCATACCATTTGCAAAATCAACTTAATTGAGCACACAATAACAACACGATAATTCTAAGACTTTAAAACAAAAGGTACTGATTGAAGCCAACAGCATCACAGCTCAGCACAAGTTTCACCTGCTCAACACTTCTCCCTTTCACTTGGAGACTAACAAAAAAAGTTATTTGATCTTAAGTGCCAGCAAATGAAAAGATAGCCAAGAAATTACTAATATTGTAGACAAAAATGTTCCAAGTATGAAATGTCAGTGTTGCTTGAAGATCAATTTCTGATTGTGCAGCAGCTACAGGTGTTAGGGAACACTTTTCAAAGATCAGTTTTTGCAGGAGTGGCCAGGGAAAAGAGGACTCATTTTCACAAAGTGCAGTATATAGTTCTAAACATTGTCCAGACAGTATTGATTTGGAGAAAACAACAAAAAACCCTAAAGGCCTGTAAGAGACAATTGCTTCAGTTTGTCCAGGCTGAAGGCTTCTTCGGGAACTGCTTCCATCAGAGCTGGCTGCCAAGAGGTCTGGCAACGTGTCCCCCATAGCAGAAAAACACAAGTACACAACAGCTGCCAGAAACAGAAACTCGTGTATCAAACAGAAGTAATCCCGAGATAGCACCAACCACTTGGTGGTGCCTTCAGCCATTGCTTTCAAATTAATGGGCAAAGTCAAGCAGGGGAAGATGCAGGATGAGAAACTGCAAGCTCTGGAGTAAAGAAAAGCTTGCAACAGTTACCCCAGAGGATCTTGCTGCTTCCTTCCCATCCTCAGTAGTTTCAGCCTAAAGCCTTGGCTGGCTTTGGCTAATTCCTGAAGTTTTAAGTCTGTGCCTTCATAAGCTATAAGAATCATTTGAAGATTTATTTAGAATTATTTTGAAGAGTTAATTAGTTCTGTAGTTGTTACATTCTGATGTAGGCAACAGTCTGAAGACAAGCAAGGTAGCGATCACCAAAACACTGAAAAAAAGTGTTACTTATGTTTTCTTTAAGCACCTAATGGAACCATTATGTGCAAATATTTAGTTTTCAAGGTCTTAACAGACTGTACAGCTTCCAGTGCAGCGTCTAAGTAAAAACTGTCATTTGATTTGTAACTGTGAAAGCACTTATGAGATCAGCTTTCAGCACTAACCATTCAGTGACTTCGCTTAGAAAGGTAAATTGCATTTATTCACTTCAATTCACACAAGACCGTTACGGCAGAATTTAGCTACAGTAACTTAGGACCACCATACTGTAAAAGGGAAGGAATACTGAAATATCAAAATCATAGTCCAAAGTTCTGACCCAGATAAAGGCTTAGCAGTCACTTCTCAGAACCTGGAAGACCTGTAAGATCTTCAGAGAGGTGCTTCATTAAAGCCTTTCGTAGGATTTTGTTCTTTAAGGTACTTCCTGAAAATCACGCTTTATCTGCCTTCACTGCACCATCTAATCCTACTGCAGGAGCATACTTTTTAAATTTCATTTTTCTGTTGTTCTCCAATCTTAGAAAGGGTTCCTGTGGCCAAAATGTTAAGGCTATCCGAAGATTATACCATCTAAAGTTAAAACAACATGGCTATTTGACAAGAAAAGTGTAAAAAGCATACTTAGGGATGTCAATCACACAGCAGGGAAGCTGAGTAATTCTGTATCATTCTTCACAGATGAGGATACTTGAGAGACTCACATTCAGTATCAGATTAACCTGTCTAAAATAGTCTGGTTTAATGAATGCAAGTCCACAGCACTGGATAGCAAAGCACTGAGGGAATTCTTAAACAAATTTGCAGGACTGCTGGCCAAGGAATGCAACATGAGGCCACTGCCAGAGTGGGGGGGACTGGTGAATGCAACTCCAGCATAACCATAGGGCTCAAGAGAGGAACCCAGGAACTACAGACTAGTACGCCTGACTTCCATGTGGGCAGCACAAAGGTCTATGAAAAGACTAGTTAAGAGCACTAAGCCAAGAGATAAACATAGCATCAAGGCCTTGGGTACTCAAGCTCAGGGTCAAGCTTGCACAGCTGGATCCCTTTGGGAGAGCTCTAAGGGCTGCTCCTTTTTCCCTAATGAGCTACTTTAAAGTGAGGCTCTTACCCTGCACCTGTCCACAGATCCATTCATCCAGGTGCTTGCTCACAAATTTACCTCCTGATTTGACCGTGGACACACCTAGCAGGAATCAGTGGGCTGTGTCTGACTGGTTACCATCTCCAGACCTGCACCTGAACTGCTCACTTGACTTTCCAGCTTGCCCTTGGGCATGCACCACAGCTGTGGACTTGTCCAGCAGTTGCAGCATTGTGTCTGACCCTGGCTACTGTCCCTAGCCCACCACAGCCAGGCCTACCCTGCTCATTCCACCTGGAATCAAGGGCCAGGTCCCTTGTTGGTGAGGCTGCCATCCCCAGCCACCTTCTTACGTTTTCTGCCCCCCAGAAGCTGCTTCCAGTCACAAACTTGTGTAAAGCAGTCAGCATCGCTGTAAAGGGATAGTACCACCTCACCAACCTGATGGAGTCTAGGGCATAACAACAGGCAGAACTGAGTGATCCTGAGCTCTTTTCCAAGCAATTAAAAACTATGAGGGCAAGGAGTGCCAGACGACTTTCAGAAAACCAAGCAAGTGGTCCAAAGCAATGCTGATGAGCTTCAACATACACAACACAGCTAAAAATAAACACCAAACCTACATCAACTCGGAACTGCCAGTTCTGAACTCCAGAGAAAAGTTTGAGTGACAGTGCAATAAAATCAGTGTCAACCTGCAGCAAGAACAACAGACATCTGCATACATCTGACACTGGCCATCAAACTGAAGGATTTTGAGCCCAAGACTGAAGGTATTATTTTGCTATTGTGAAAAACATTGCCCTACCCTTCACCTTGAGCACCCAGCTCCAGGCTGCACACCTCCAGAGCAGCACTGTGGAGATGAGGTGACTAAAATGATTGCAGCATCTCCAGGATGGCCCAACCCCACCCCACCATCCCACTGACCACGTCCCTTCATGCCACATCACGGTTCTTGAACACCTCCAGGGACTGTTACCCACCACCTCCCTGGGCAAAAGCAAACTAGGAAGAAGAAAACTCCCAGGAAGCAGTATAAAGCAAATAGAAGGATCTATCCTCAAAAACCCACTACAGTGTAAGGAGAACTCTCTCGGCAGCAGCTGCAGCTCTACCAGTGCCTTCGAGGGCACGAAGTCTTAAAGTACCTCAGACACAGACCCACAGACAAGTCCCGGCCAACGTGGCTCTCCCACCCCCACAGCAGCCCTCCCTACCTGAGCCACCACATGTAGCTGTGCTCGTAGGGGAAGAAGCTGTGGGGGTCATCGCAACAGTACTTGACGTCCTGAAAGCCGCAGCAGTACACGGCGCGGGCATCGCCTCCCACCCGCGGGCAGCTGAAGCCGCTCACCAGCACCCTGTCGGCGTTGAGGTAGCTGCTGCACTCGGAGCTCATCGCGCTGTTGCGGGGCTGCCCGCCGCCTCGGCTCCGGCGGCACACGGGAGGGAGGTGGGGAGGCGGCGGGCGGAGCTCGGGCGGCGGGTGGGGCAGGCGGCGGCCCGCGGTCCCTCAGCGCTCCTCAGGTACCGCCGCAAGGCGGGAAGCGCGTCCTGAAGCGAAGAGCCCGGCGCCGTCCGTTCCTCCGAGGCAGAGAGGGCCTGAAGGGCAGCGCCTCTCGGAAGGGCTCGGTTCTTCCTCAGCACTCGGTCCCAAATCGAGGAGAGAGTTCAGGGAGCTCCCTACGCCTGTAAGCGTCAGGGGGATCTTGGGAAACGCGAGGGGGTTGAGCTCAGAGACCCTTGGTTTTATGAGGATAACATTATACTTTGTTCCTCTCAGAGGCCAGCCTCACAAAGGTCTTCATTTCAGTGGTTTTAGACCACTTGCTTGTTATCTATTTTTTAAGAAGTGGTGCCCAGGCAATCAGCATTCCCTGTTGGAAAGAGCCACCTGTGAAAGAAAGGTGAGGAGATCTCAGTTTGAGATAGCACCTGTGCATCCATCATGTGTGCCTCAGAGCACACTTTAGCCAACAGAAAGCAGCATAAGAAAGTCCTCATGAGAGTAGTGGGTATATGCAGCCCCTCCAAAGACCCAGACCTCAGCACTGCCAAGTTTGGTCTTTTTAAGCTGAAAAAAAAAAAAAAAAAGGCTGGATCAAGTGGATGGCAGATGCCCCATCCCTGAAGACATTCAAGGTCAAGCTGGACCTGACAGAACTGTAGGAGTCCCTGTTCACTGCAGGGGAGCTGGACTAGATAGCCTTTAAGGGTCCCTTCCAACTCAACTGAATCTATGATTTTAAGTGCTTTGTCACACAAGTGATAAAGTCACCTCAAGCAAAAGTTTTTAAAGAAGAAAGGATGTTGTACAACAGTGAGAGAGCCTGAACTTACTTTGCAAGGCCACAATAATTCAGCTAATCCCCCACATTTTAATTTCAGCTTTTACCTTGAGATGAACCACAGGCAAGTAGGGTTTTCATCAGCTTGAAGAGAGGCTGGGTCCTCATCAGCCAGGGTACATTCCCACAAAGCCTGAACAGGGTGAGGCTGGTAACAGTTGCCATCAGAAGACCTAGACAAGGTAAGATACTAAATCTAGGGCCTATTTAATAGATGGCATGTGACACAAGTTACTTACAACACACGTCTAAAATTCATCTAAGAAGCTCAGTAGTATACTAAGTTAGTAGAAGATAGGACTGAACATAGGTACATGTCTGATGTACCTTAAGAAAAATCAAGCTGCCTAGACATTAACTTAAATAGGGCGCCTGGACAAATGACTATAGGGTTAGGGTAGAGAGTAACACAGGTGAGAATGATCAGGGCTCATCAGTGGCCACTTAGAGTTCTAACACAGGTGTTTTCCACTACTGCATATACTCCCTCTACATTAGGATGGTCTATTAGTCAAAAAGTATAAATATTCTTCAGTTAGTTGGTTGTTTCTTTTTTTTCTTTTTTGGTATGTGATCTCAAGAAAGAAAAGATTGCTATGAGATTGTAGTTCTAATCTAGTCACCTGTGTTGCTCAGATGACTTGAGAATCAGATCAGTTGTTTTATGATAAAATGAGGATTAATTTATTCAGAATGCATACAGCAGAATGATCTACTAAAGGCCAGAAAGTAACCTTTTTACTTCAGTTATGTCAATAGTGTTATTACATGTTGTGATTGAATTATGGCTCTTCTGGTACTTCATTCATAACATTTGTGGGATATGTTTCTACTATCTAAGCTTCTAAAAAAGCAGAAAATTAATTGTGGACTACTATAAAGGGTGCTGCTGTCTAGATCAGCTTCAGCCCTCACTCTCAGATCTACATAGAAAGTATTCCTTAACCATTATCAATAGGCAGACAGCTGCATAAATTACTTCTAAAAGTAATCTTGTGGCAATTTTTGTAATTAAACAAAGTTGTCCTATCATGATGGAGTAACTAGTCCTGATTAGGAGTTATAACTCAAACTGACATTACTTAGTGTAGACAATGTGTTCTGTCACATACAAGTGATGCAGATGACAGAGTGATATTTTAAACTGAAAAGGGAACAGAAGTTTAAGGGATGCATACTTACGATGTGTGAGCACAGGCAAATTGACAAGAGAAGGCAAAGAAGACCAGGCTTTGGAAGAATAGGAAGAAGACAAAGCTCACTAGATGTTATTTATGTATGAAGCTTGGAACTGAACGCAAGTTTCTTCCTTGTCCCTGTTCCTTTTCTCTCAGCAAATACGTATAAATCCAGGGGTTGAAATACATGTTTCATTTAGTTCCTTTTCACAAACATAATGACAAGCAGTAACCGTTATTTAATTAATACATGTGACAAAGTTCTGTATGCTAGTTTGAAATATGCCAGATGACTCATACGATTGACAATATGAAATTGCACTATTTGTTTCTATTTGTTTTCAAATGTAAGAAATTACACTTAGAAAATTACATTCAAATAATATTAGGTTACTCAGAATTTAGAAATGCCAGACTTACAATTGATAATATGATGACACACCATTTCTTAAGAGATTCTGTCTCACTTGACATTGAGGTTCTAAATATTTTATTTTCTCATTCTTTTCTAATGTACGATGAAAGGTTGATCTGCTGAGTGTTTACCATACATACTGTGACTGCAGTTATTTCAGCTGTGTTTTTGTTCTAATAGTTTTGATTGCTTCACAGGTATTAATTCCTTTTTCTGTGTCCTGTGAGATGAAGGGTTGGGATATTTATCTACTGTGCTATACCAAAATATGTCATTACCTACTTGTCTCTCATCACTGAGTCTGGAAGCAGAGATGTCTACTGGAAGTCTCAATTATTTTTCTTCTGGTAGGAAAGCTGAGGATTCTTACTTGTTATTCATAAAATGTGTGACACCTCTGAACAGAGAATTACAAAAAGTTCAAAGTATTGCTTCCAATTGCTATGATAGCATTTTATTAAAATGCAAAAATATTAATAATAACCCTGGAGGGGGAACTTTTCTGTCTGTACTTGGCTGGCATCTGAAATGTATGTTTCCCTTGCATTTAAAAATGCATTTAAAATGTATTTGGATTTAAAAAATATACTGCAAAATTCCATAAGCAATCAAAATCATAACATAAGTGTCAGTTCAACCTCATTGTGGATGACAGTGCTTTAAATGTGTCGGGGAAGAAGTCACGTGGTGTATTCCTTCTTGGTACATGTATCGTATATAACCATAGGAAGATGGGAATGTGGACTTTTCTCTCCTGATATTGTGTTAGTCACAAGCAATGATATGCTTTTTTCTTTTCTTGACAGTTCCATTTTATTTCCTAGCTGCTAAAGCTCATTTTTATTCCTCTCTTCTGGTGCTGAAAGATAGTTTGTTTTCCATGTTGGGAATACTACTTGATTTTGCAATGATGTAAAGAGAATCAATGTCCATAGCCCTTCTACCTTTGGCTGACACTAGAAAGCTGTATTCAGTTTCAAATTCCTTTTCACTTCAGCAGTGAAGATAAGGAGCAGTTGTCCAACGTAAGCTGTCAGTTTGAAGGAATGATAAAAAAGAAGTATATACTTTTTGGTTTTGTATGTTTTCAAGACGCTTTATGGGTCTTTCAAACCAGTTACATTTGCACAGCAGTTATTAACCACAGAATGGGTGAGGTTGGAAGAGACCTCTAGAGGTCATCTCGTCCAACCCCCCCGCTCTAGCAGGGCTACCTGGAGCTGGTTGACCACAACCATGTACAGATGACTTAAGATCTCCACGTGGGAGACTCCACAACCTCTCTGGGCAACATATGTCTGTGCTCAGGTACCTGCACAGTAAAAAAGAGTGTTTCCTGATGGGCATAAACTGGGACACACGAGGTTCTATCTGAATGTCTCCTCTTGTCTTGTCACTGGGTATCACAAAATATAATAATAATATGCAATTGAGGCATGTGATTGTTGTCTCTTATTTTGTGTCCCTCCTTATCAAAGCACATGATTACTACAGAGCTGCGATGGGTGGAATTGCTCTGAGTGACAGACTAGACATTTTGAAACTACTAGATGTTGTTTTAAATCAGAATTCTTCAGGGGGGTTTTCAATAGATATTAGAATGCTTAGAAATGATGTTTTGAAGAATATAAAACAAACAGAGAAAAAAAAGTACCATAAAATAAGGTCATGTTTACTTGTTGATACTGTCATCTGTAGCAGTTACGGAGCTCATGTATCTGGTATGGAACTTAAGGAAGAAGATGTCTTAGGACAGATTCATGAGAAATTGTTTTGCCTTGATCTTGGTCAGCTGAATTTTGGCTACATCAGTGGAATGTTTTTTTTTTCTAGCAGAAGTGGAGATGGAGAGTGGCACAAAAGTATGGTGAGAGCATCTTTGAGAGCCAAGTCAGAATGATTCCACCAAGTGATAGCAGTCTGTTGTGCTGAAATGCAATTACCACTACATCCTTTTCCATCCTGTATAAAGACGTCTATTCTTGTTCAAAACATTGCCAACAGAAGCATCATGAACACCTTCTTTATAGTCTTTTGTCCTACTTTTATTAGAGAAAGGAAAAAAGATGAATACTGATTATGAACAAAACCAGAAAAAAGACAAAACAGGAATGCCTTCAAATGATTACACTTTCCATTGGACCCCTTTTCCTCCTTTCATCTATTGTGTTTGACCTACTAAATGGCATTTTAAGGATAGGCTTTAACAGGCATAATACTTTCATACTTTGTTAATTGGGACTTTGAACTTAAATTAGGTCAGAAAGAGGCATCGGGAAGAACCAAAAGAGATGGGCAGAGGTAAAAGACTGGAAAAGCAATGAACTTTTGTCTTCGCAGGTAGAACTGACAGAGAACTCAATCAGAGCAGATTAAGTAATCAAGGGGAGAGGTATTTCCAGGCTGATGTGGAAATTCACAAGCTTGTTTCTAACAAATGGATGATTATACATCCACTTTTATGCTTGCAGTAATTACTGCCTTTTGTTATTATTTTTTTAATATAAATTAATTACTTTGCTCTGAACTTTCTATCTGCAGATGCAATTATACCTTTTTGTGGCAAACAGCTTCACACCTGCAACTTGGGAAAGATTTATCCATATCAGCTGGCCATCTGTTCATATTCTCCTCTTAGATGTTCCAAAAATATATCTATATTATAAGAACTGTAGTGCTACATGTTTATTGCATGGATTATTCAGATTACATTAATTTTTAAGTGAGTTCTCTGAAATATTTTTGTTTTCTAGAATGATATGAACTTTTGGTCCCTGCTCTCTTAATCTCATTTTTGACCAAAAACATCTCCCATGCATGCAGTTAACAACTACAATTGGTGTCTTGCAATTGCCAGTATTCAATCAGATTAAACGATTCATATAATTCAGAGGTTTGATCTTTCAATTTTACTCAATGATTTATTCCTGTTCCCTTCAGCACAGCTA
Source organism: Pavo muticus (assembly GCA_016647715.1). NCBI lineage: Eukaryota > Metazoa > Chordata > Aves > Galliformes > Phasianidae > Pavo > Pavo muticus. The sequence goes on from JACDJE010000181.1 coordinate 803,357, forward strand.
TTTGCTGAATAGATTGGCCATCTCTAAGGTTAGTAAGACTTTTTTAAAAGAAAATTTAGTTATGAGCAATGGGCAATTCTTTTATAACCAAGCTGTTCCCCAGTCTGAAATATATGGGGGAAATATCTGTTCTGACAAAACTCACCGTATCTACTTTTAAGTTTTAAAGTCATCAAAGCTCTCTTTATTGGCATCTAGATTCCATTTCTTGGTGTGAAATAATTTTTTCTTACATTATCTGTATCTTTTTAAACATTGGAATATTTGAACATCAACCTTGAAACATTTCTCATCAATTTTATCCAAGCAAAATTTTTCACCTGACCCAACTTGGTTGTTTGGGGGTTACCAGAACTTCAGATATGCGTATTCTGCTCTCATCTGGAGACCTTGAATTTAAGATGCTTATATGACAGGAAAACATTTTACTGTGTATCTCCAATACTTTGTGCTGCACCTTTGAGAGAACAGTACACTAGCACTAATAAAATAACTAATGCTTTCAGTATAGAAAGAGTAAAAAAGTCTGAGTGGGTGGTGTAACTCTACTAAAAGGTTAGAAAAACTGATCTGTAGTGTGGGCACTTTAATTATGAGAATAATTGGACTATTCTGCCCTTTTTTAGAAGATGGATAAACAATTTGTGGACTGTGGACGTTTTCCTCTACAGCTTTTCTTCATTTATCACTGTTGGATTCATGTGTTTACTCGACAACAATAAAGTGGTATCATATAATTCAGGTGAACACAATTATGATGAAACAGCTGTGCTTTCAGAGAAAGGGGAAAAAAGACAGGACTATTTTATCTACTCTAATAATAACTTTCTCACTGCCTTTAATTTAAGAAAACTAGAACTGCAGCTCCATGAAGCTAATATTTCTCTAATTTCTGTCTGTTGTATTCCACAGAACGGAGTTTACGTAGCAGATATTACAGAAGTTACTTCTCCTAAAAATTGTACTTTCCTATCATTGCAGAATATTATTTCCTTTTACTATTCCAGTTCCATCAATTTGTGCTTAGGAAAGAATCTGACCCCGCTTCTGGTGATGCATTTCTGAATGGAGAGAAAAGAATCTGTGTAGGCAGCTTCATCTCAAAACTCTCCTGCTATCCCTGCCTTTCAGAATACAAGTCTGCTTACTTAGAATACAATGATCCTGCAACTGCTTTCATTTTCTGGCGTTAGTTTAGAAGATCTTCTTGTCAGACACGATATCTTGCAGTGCTCTGAGATAAACCAGCATGCCTTTCCTCCTAGGTCTGTAGATTGACAGTTAGGGTCAGGTTTTCTAGGCTAAGAAAGGAAAGTTACTTAGTGCTTGCTTCAGTTCCTGGGTAGAAACAGCTGGCAAATGTTAGCCATTATCACTAGGCAGGCCCCCACTGTTGTCTCTACCTTTCTGCTGCAGAGCTGGCATAAGTGATGTAAAAGATGAAAAGTGTAGTTGAATTTTGTTATTTCTGATCCTATGCTACAGGCTGCACTGTGTTTGTGAGCTGGCTAGATGGATGAGCTGGCTACGTAGTATTAGTTCACACAGTCTCCACTGAATGGTAAACTTTAAGATGTAGTTCAAGGATTTCCTTTTACTCTGTTTATGTCTCTGCTGTGGAGCTTTAATGTGGTTCAGAATTAGTTCTTAGATCTGTGTTCTTAGTGCCTCTTCCATCAATGTGTTTGCAAACTCTTTCCTGTTTCGCCAGTGATGTTTTTACTCCAGAGTCTATTAATACTGTGTCACAGAGAACACCTGATTTGTCTACTAACTCAACTCCTTCCGTGAATGAGTCAGAGATAAGCTTGTTAAGTTTCATTTGGCCCTATGAATAGCTGTGGTATACATTTACATGCATGTTTGGTTGTGTATGGGAACTGTTGAGTCAAGGCCTGAACCACTGATTGAGCACCTGGGGAAAGGACTGGGGCAGCCCTGGGAGCACAGGTGAAGGGAATTCAGCCGTGTGACCGGAAGGGGTGGAGCCTGGCTGCACCCCTCTTAGACCTCATTTAAGGGCTGACTGCCACTGGGGAAGGATCTCTTTCTGGAGATTCCTCTTTGGTGAAGCTTTCTCCTGTAAACCTGGAATCTTCTGATACAGGTAAGCAATCTTCTTCCCTTCCTTTATAGTACCTTTCTATCATGCTGCTCCTTTGTTATTGCACCTCTGGTGAAACACCTTTTTCCCATTGTATTGATTTGTCTAATTGCCACAGGTAGCATAGAATTTGTTTTTGCTTAATCATATGGCTATCTAGTCTGTATGGGAACTGTTGAATCATGGCCTGAACCTCTGGTTGACCACCTGAGGCAAGCACTGAGTCAGCAATGGGAGCACAGGTGAAGGCAATTCACCTGTGTGCACGGAAGGGGTGGAGCCAGGCTCCACCTCTACTAGACCCCATTTAAGGGCTGACTTCCATTAAGGAAGGATCTCTTCCTGGAGATTGCTTCTTGTGGAGTCTTGTGAGCCTACGACAACAGTGAGCACCTTTTCTCTCTATTTAACTATTCTTACTAGCCTAACTTCTCTATATACCAGTTAACTTTACAACCTGTTAACCTTACGTAGTCTTTGAAAAGTACTATGTTCAGCCATTTATTGTACTGGGTGCTAATGTGTTTGTAACATTGAACTTGGTACCATCCATGAGAGAGAAATTGTTTGGTTTGCTGCTGGTGTTTCAGACCAGAATAACTTGAGTGAAACATCACTAGTGTATAACAAAAATACCAGAGGTAGATATAAGGATAACTAGGCTGCTTGGTGTTGATCTCATTATAATGCTCTGTTCCGTTGTTTCATTTCAATGTAATATATTCCATTTCAGATCTGTTTGGAATGTATGCAGGCCTGATTTTCCATGCTTTGTGAGACAAAATTCTGCAAGTTTGAAATGGTCTTGTCTGATTTTTAATATCATACTTAGGCCTTTAAGTGACTTCTTTCTTCTCTGGCATGCCATAGGGGATACATGACTGAGCACAGTCATGTGTCTAGGTGGTTAGTTTAACATTTAAATTGGCTTGCCATGAGTTTACACCTTCAGATTTGCAAGCTGTAGGAGATCAAGTCTTAAGTGATCAACATAATCACTCTCCATGCATAAATATGCTCATCTGTTTAGGCAAACTCCTATTTTCCCTGTAAAGCAGACAGGCTGCAAAGCAGCTGGTCTCATGCTATAAATTCAGTGCTGTTTTACAGTTTTCAGGACCTGCTGTAGGGAAAAAGTAATTTCAGATCTTTGCATGATGAAAAATAGTCTCAACATGCCAGCACAACTTTGCAACTTTTTTGGAGCAGGTAGTCATGAAGAACTAGATGTGAACTCATCTGCAGCCAGAATAGTTACTTTTCCTCTGTAACCTTCATTAAAAGACCAAAACATTTGTTCTGAAGGCTAGAATTCCAGTGTGACAAAAGGTGGATTATGTTCCACATGCTCAATCATAAAACTGTTTCTGTTAACTTCAGAGTTAGCACAGCCTATGAAATTCCTGCTTGCTGACTACGATGCAGCTGCGATCCCCAGCTCTGAGCTACCCAGTGTTCTGCAGCCAGCAGCAGCAACAAGCATGTGGAGGGTCTGTTACCCTACCTCGGCTGCTCATGTGCTTAAAACCATGTACCTGTTCAAATTTCAAAGCTTGCATTTGTTAGACTAATTATCTTTAAATTGGCAGTTTGTTAAGAACACCAAGCCCGTATTATTCCTAACACTCAGGTGTCTGCTCAGACTTCACACAGCAGAACTTCTTAGCTCCTACTAAAATAATAACATGAACAATTACAGCCTCACTGTTCTTTGACAGAAACCCTTTGAAAACCTTGTCAGCAAGAATTATTTTTACTCCAGCAAAAACACAATGTACAGGTCCCCTGCTCTTAACCCCAGGATGCTTTAAGAGGAATCTAGTCCTGTCCAATTTCAGTATTATTGATGGGTGAAAGCTTTTTTCCTTGCTTTGTAATGCCTTTAAAGCAGCCCAGAGAACATTTGTCCATGTAGAATGAATTCTTTCCAGCTGGTCATTGACATGACATCTTTTTAGACTTCCAGTATTTATCTAATAGGGAATGCAAGATCACATCTATGTAAATCCAGATTTCTGTTTGAAGTTGGACACCCTAAATTGAATGAAGAGGGCTTAAAATGCCTTGCAAAGCATGATCTGGGCTCATCAGGGCTACAGTTAATAGAAACATCCTTTCTGTGGAAAATACTTCCAGCTCTCGCTTTCTGCTAACAGCTTGTTAGAGCACTGCATTGGCATCAGCGGACAGAAAAGATAAGTAACTCTAGTCATAAAAGAGCTCCTTTCCTAGTAGTTGGGTTCTTTGTCCCAGCACACTGCTGGCCTAGTCTGGTTCTGCTTTCTTTGTCACTTTACTTTGTAACAGCTGTCCTGAGTGATTGATGCAAGCATAGACCAAATGACTGAATGGATGGAGTCCACTTTTCTCTCCATCAGAGGACAATATAGACATGTTCACTGCCACTTGCACCAATTTCCTGTACTCTGAAGCTATGCTCCAAGAGAGAATTAGCTGATATAGCTTGGAGTGTGCTCATTAGTTTCAATACAACTGAACATTTGAACTCTATTTATCCCAAAGAGTCTTTGATTGCAAACTGTCTTTTCATTTCCTTCTCATTTCTTCCTTCTTACCAGATCTCCTTTTTTTTTTTTTTTTTTCTTTTGTCCTTCTGTTTCTTCTTCCTTTTTTTTTCTCCACCTCTTTTTTTTTTCCCACCATCCCCAACTAAAAATTAAAAAAAAAAAAAAACCAAATTTGCTTTCTTTCAGGGAATTTTAGCTTGCTTTGTACAGTACAATCCCTGCCCCTCAGAGCTATCCTTCAGACCCTAAAACATCTCCAGCTCTTTACTTCCTTAGGCCAGTGTATATAATGCCTCCAAGACCTCAGGAGGGAGCAGCTGTTAAAGCATGGGATCTATAATGGACTCTAAGATCAACTCTTTTATTTCCAATAGTTCTTCAGTACTCCTCTTTTCCCTCTTTTTCTGCAAGCCAGTGCATGCCATAATGCTTGCATTTGATTTCAACTGAAGACTGACTGGATGCTGAAGAGCTATTCCAGCTCATCGCTGCCATTATAAGTTCATACTGTGGCCAGAGCAATTAAGGCTTATTTATGTGCTCGAGCCCTGACAACTGCATGGACAAATACTGTTTTTGCTACTTTAAAAAGCATTACAAAGCACCAAAAAAGCTTTCACTTGTCAATAATGCTGCCATTGGACAAGACTAGCTTCTTCCTGGGTTCAAAAACAAGGGATCTGTGCATTGTGTTTTTATTGATAAAGAGTTCTTGCTGACAAGATTTTCAGTGGATTTCTGTCAAGGAACAGTGGGGCTGTAATTGTTATTGTTATTATTTTAGTATACAGTAGTAAGTTCTGCAGTGTGAAGTCTGAATAGATGCCTGAGTGCTACCTTTGAAACAAGGTTACAACTAAACAATTGTGACATTAATAATGTAGCATTATGCAACAGTCAAACGTTTGAAAAATGTGTTCCATAGGAAAATGTTAATTCTCTAATGTTTGTGCATGCAGCAAAATCAGATGGCGTTATAAATTGAAAAATAAACTTGGAATCAATTATAGGAGGTGAGAGTAAGCCACAGTATGCTAAAAGAAAGCAACAGCCATTCCATATAGGCTTTCATCCTCCAGATGTTCAGATGGCTATTTATGGCTATATGTTATCTGATAATCCTTATTGGATGAAAAATGCAGGGGATCTTACAGCTTTGAGAGAGTTTTCAGATACTTTGTATTCTGTTTCTTTTGTTTAAGTTTTATGGATGTGTTTTCCTCAGGCCCTTAACAACTGACTTTCCAGGTAGGTGAAATTAAATGTTTGACCTTCATAACTAGAAAAGCACACGGTGAAGTGGGTTGGACTGGAGGTATCTGGTTTTGCCCTCTTCCTAGCACATGCCTTAAATCAATCGCACACTTTTTATTCTTTATTCTTTCATTTTGATTGTGATCAAAATATGACAGCAGAATTTTAGATGTTGGGAAGATCCCAACTGGGAAATTCTTGTTACTCTGAGCCTCTTTGCCAGAGGTACGTTAACCGGCTTTCTGTAGTGTTATAAACAAACAATTTGAATTGGGAATTAAAAAGTTGCTGATGAGGCCTTCTTTCTTGGAAGGGCCAAATAGAATTCATTTGGAGATAGCAAAAATTAAGTTAAAAAGTAATTAAAATTTAAATTTATCTGTTTTCTCCATTCTGAAGGTGATGAATATCAATTCCACTGGTCGTGTTTTTCCTTCTGCATATTCTCTCTTTTGGAATGTGAAAAGACAAAGCCCAGTCCTAATTATCAATAAAAATGTAGTTGACCTGCTATGATTTTTGGAAGTCATAATTCATCTTTTTTCTTCAGGATGATTTTCCTCACAAGTTCTGTAATGTGAGGTCTTATTTCTTCAACAGAGACAGTAGAGTCCCAGGCCTTTACTACTTTCCCACTGGGGTCTACCAAGTATTTCCAGAAGTTCCAGGTTGGTTCTTCTCCTGTAGAATCTATGGGGGGAAGGGGGGGTGGGGGGGGGAGGAAAAAAATGAAAAGAAGTCACGTTAACCAGGTCTTCAGTTCTTATTTATATCAATCTGATGATTACCAAAGAAAGAAGGAATGTTAAATGTAGAGGGTGTTCAGAGTGAATGTTAAGATGAGTTTTCTGACAGGGAGATTTAACTAGACATCAGTCCCCTGGAGAATGATGGAAACACAGTCAAGCTTGAGACAGATGGAAGAAAGGACTGTAGTCATGAAAGAGACGTGTGTATGTACTATAGAGATATTTGAAACAGCTGCACACTGATCAGGAAATGGGATTTGGGATATAAAAAGAATAGCTGCACTGGGAATGATAGTTGTTTGCTTATCCGGAATTTTTCCTCCCTAAACACCTGGTATCATTTGCTTCAGAAGAATGTTTCAAGAAATGCTATGTGAAGAAGTAACAAGGTAAATTATTCTAGGAGGTTTCCTCCTAATCCTCATATGCTACTTTTTTCTCTCTATGACTACATATTCATTTCACTACAGTTGTAAAAGATAGTAAAGGCTAAAAATACATAACTAACAATGTTCAGGATTTTGAATAAGACAAGGAGTCTCATTACACTAATGGCACAAGTACAGACCCTACAGACAAATTAGCATCTTTCCCACTGATTATACAATAGGCAAAATCTCGTATGAGATCCAAAGATATTTTGGAGTATTCTCAGTATACAGACCTACATAGTTGACTAGTTGTTAAGTTGCAGTAAATATACTACCTCCAGCAGCTTCCCTTTGTGTGTGGACAAACAGGGAAGGAAAAGGTCACATGAAACTTGCATACATGTCTGTGGTGACAACCTCACAGGGAAAAATAGAAATGGAAGAGCATGAAGAGAATTGAAGGGAATTTTGACTAGCAGAAAGATCCACCTGGAGGGAGGATTGCTTTGGGCAGCCAAAAATAGTAGTAGTGGCACTCCTTCAAATTTAGTGGTACGTGGGGAAACATTACGGTGTTGGAGAGAATAAGTGGCATGGTTCTTGCAGAGTGCAGCTTGTGATATCGTGTCATCTTGGTCTTTATTATAGATAATTCCTGGAAGAGATTTCTTTTGCATTAGATAAAGGCTGTCATTTAAGTCTGGCATTTAAATGGTATTTTAGAGTGTTCATCCAGTGAATGAAAAATAGTGTCTTGATAGAGAATATTCTGCTTTACAGTGTATTCTGTTAGCTGTCTGCCAAGAATGAACAAAGCCTCTTCAAGTCGCATTTAGCTATAATGCAGATCAAAACTGGAAGAACAATATGGCTATTGCAATGTTTGGTAAGGAATGAGGAAGGAAGTATTCAAGATTAACTCTTAGTGGCTGGTTTCACTTCTTGATGAAGAAGTAAATCATGTAGGCACTTTGCTTCCACTTATCCTAAGGATCATTAGATGAATCTTTAAATCCAACCTGCAGCAGCCATATCACAGGAGAACCACTTAAAAGATTGTGAAGTGGAAAAATGAAGATCAGGTGTTGTATGCATGTAGGAGAACATTTCAAGATGCATTCAACGCAGGAGAAGTGACTAGCTCTTACTGGGCATTTGTTATTGTAGAGTTCTCCATCCTTTGAAATATTTTAAAGGCTAGACAAACTGTTGTAGTGATGTAGACAGAAGTCCTGCCTTGTGCAGGAGGACGGACTCAATGACTTCTGAAAGTTGTGCTGTGGTTCTGTGTGCACAGTCATAGGCACTCTTTTTAATCAGTATCCTGTGTCAGAGGAATTCTATACAGGGGAAACAACCCATTACTGTTCCAGATTACTCACCAATTAAGTACTTGAAGGCAGGAATTGCACCAGCTCCACTGACTGCAATTTTGCTGAACATAGGAAAGGAGGCACCGTAAGTCTTTCGTGCAAAGCTCTCTATTTCTTTGTTGGTGTCTGGTTCTTGCTGCCCAAACTGATTGCATGGGAATGCCAGCACATTGAAATGATATGGGCCGAGGTCTTTCTGTAACTGTTGTAAGGCCTTGTAGTGACTATCTGTAAACCCACACTCACTTGCAACGTTGACAACTAACGACACCTGAAGAAGAAGAGGATGAGAGAGATTAAAAAGTGCTGCATGTGTAGTTTTCCAACAGGTAGGCTGGGATGCAGATCAGTTTAAAAAAAAAAATGAGGTGTTTTGCAGAACTGTGACTGAACACTTATGTTTGAAATTGCATTGAGTTTTGTTCACTATAGAAAGATTTAAAATACGTATTTCTTTTATGAATTACCATTGCGCAACTGTGAAGATAACCAACAAACTACTAAGTAATCTTAATTCCCAGTTCTGGAGAGCCTCTCTGTTCTGAGTTTTGGATAGTTCCTAAGCATTCTTAATGACCATTCAGCTGAGCAATACTCAGTTGCCTGAAAGAGACCTGCACATCAATGGTGGTTTTTTATTGTCCATTTATCTGTTGTACAGCATCTGTTGTGCAACGTCTTTTCTTGTAAAGAATTTAGTACTCAGAACTGGCTGATCCATTTATCACTGCCAGTGTAGATGTGTGCATCCATTTGTCATTGCCGGTACAATTTCTAGATTGTCTACTCATTTATGACAGAATGGCAACATATGAATGAAGTATGAATGTCTACTGCCCCAATTACAGATCCAAAGTAGTGAAGAATATGCCCATTTTAAAGTTTTCTTGAGAGTAGAACAAAGCTGGATATTGCAGACCCTTTAGATACTTTTAGATGATTTTATTAATAGAAGTACCATAATGCAGCTTACAGTAAAGTTTCTTTATGTATAACTACATTATATTCTTTTTTCAAACCATTATTTAAGAGTAATAAGCCAATATAAATGATACCACCTAGTTTACACTGAATCCAGTGGGTTTCTACAGATTATACATCAGCCCAGAAGTTGGTGCTTCATTTTAAATTGCGAAAATAAGTTTGAATTCAATCATCATCGCCAATGCATTGCCCAGTATTGGTACAACTACAGTAGCTATTTACATAGATCTTTCTGCAATAGTTAGGAAGCTTCATGGAAGCTGGCATGTTGGCTTCATTATTGTTAGTGTGAGACAGGAGTGCTGAGGGGCCCAGTGCAGCAAGAGGGGAACCTGAAGGTTGGACATGTTAATTGACCTGATCAGAGTTACACAGCAAATACCTGCGGGGGAAGAAAAGTAAAAAATCCTAGCTCAGCTTTCATACTCATGTCTGTGACTGCTGTCTTTGCTCAGTGTAAACTTTGGATTCTAATGTTACTTTTGTTCCGGATTCCTATGCATATGATTTTATGCAAAAGAAGATCATGTAGGAAATATGAAGAGTACATCAAAGTAAATTATAATTAATATATGAAAAATGCAGTACTATGAATAACATTAAGTCTCAAACCCAAACTGTCAGGTAAAAGCTCATAATCCAGGCAAGGTATGGGATAATAGGGTGAAGTCCCTGTAGGTGTAGAAGCAGTAAGGAGGTGAAGTTGGTGTTTATGGTTTCTTAAGTTAAACATTAATGCTTTGTGTATTTTGTGCCTTGTATAGGTATGCAGCTGTATTTCAAGTGTTTTCTAAGCAGCACTATTTGTTTTCCCTGGAAAACAGGAAGGTGATCTTCTACAGCAGAAGTTGATGTAATCTTCTTTGTGATGTAGTATGCAGTATAAGCAACCCCTATAAACTAGCATATGAAATACTATCTGGAGCCATCTAGCTAACTTCCAAAGCATCACAGTCATTCAAACTACATTTAAGATCTCTACTTGAAATGTTAAATATGCTGTATAATTAGGGTTTAGGATTTTCTCTCCTCTCTGTTCCCCATTCCCTCTCCTCCCCTCCCCTTTACTTTTTTTTAATGAGAAGAAATGATTTCATGATGCATTCCTGTCACAAACTGTCAACATTGCAAATTAAATTTGTATTCTGACTAGAATGATTATTTAAAAGCTTTTACCAAGCTATCTCAAGCGTTTCTGTCTGGTACCACAAGTGATGATGTGGTAATTTGTATTTTTTTGTTTGTGTTTATTTTTAATAAAGAACAACAATTCTTCTTGTCCTCATAAAGAGATTGTACTTTGACAGCTATTAATGATTTAAATAAGCTCAGTACCCCCTTTGACTGACTTTTCTCACACCTTAGGCTCTGAGAGTGCAAGTCAAGCACACCACCTAGTGTGCAATGCCAACAATTCAACATGAACCTTTCAAAACCAATTTAATCTGAATTCTGTATAAACTGTTGTCTTCTAATACTATCCTTTCCTTCTCTTTCCTTAGAAAACTTGTGTTCTAGTAGTGAACTCATCTATTCAACACTGCAAATTCAGTTCTTGGTTTACTTGATGTTTATGCAGTGTACCACCCTGAGGAAAATCCCTAGGGATTTAAGATCTGCTATCACCTTCAAGTAATTCTTTGTGGATCTCTTAGCAGAAATGGTAGATGCTAATGTTCTTAATTGGCCCCATCTGGCTGATGGAAAGACCAGCAACAAATGTCAGGTTAAACTGACTCAGTTGTTACCTTCATGGATTAAAATAGCAATTATTATAGCAATTATTTGTACAGTAATTAGGTATCAATATCCTGTACTTATGCACATTCAATAATACTACATTCTCAGACTGCAGAGAGCTATGATGCAAGGTGCCTAGCATTGCTTTCCACAGTAAAATAATACAGTGCATCATAACAGTGCCTAATGCTTTAGGAGATTATAGTACCTTTGCTTCAGGATTCCCAAAGAACTGTCCTAGCAGTGCTATATTACACCCCAGCACACTGTACATAGTGTGTGGTAGGCAGGCAGGTTGGTACTGTTTTATCTAGATGAGTACAAACACAGCAGGGAGCAGCTGATGTGAGATTTCCGACTCCCAGACAGACATATTTTTGGGAAGAATACTGCCTCTTAGAGCACATCTGATAGAGATGATAAAATATAAACTTTCTTGGTTTAGAGAGGTGTTCTGGTAAAACAAATCTTATCTGCATCCCATTGATTCTTCTCAACTAATCATCACTACTCCTCATGTTTAAAGTAGATGGATCAACATCAGTATGGTAGCCTGGATAAAGCATAGAAGAATCACCTCATTCCATGGAGTAAAACAGCCAGCTTTTTGATCTATTGCACTTCTGGTACTTTTTTTTTTTCCAGTTGTATTCCTCTCCTCCTCTGCTTTCAGGTAGATGTATCATATCAAATTTGTAGCACATGTGCCAAACTTCCAGCATTCTGGAAATGTAATTTCTTATACCCCCACAAGAAGAAAGATTATCCTCACCTCTTTTTAGTGTTTTTATTAAAGTGGAGGACAGGTTGTATCTGTACGTATTTACATCAGGAAAAAAAGTTCTCCAAAAAAACCCAAAGTTATTTCAGGATTGTAAGTAGTACTTTTCTTATTTACTGTATAACCAGTGGTACTTCTAATTTGTATCAAGATGCACTGGAATGGAAATTGAATGAATATCAATCAGTCTCACTTTTCTTGGTAAAAACAATTATCTCTATGGTCTGAATATGTAATAACTTAGATTAATAATGAGTTATGGAAGAAAGATCCTGCAAGTCGTGAAATGCACTATTTATTTCTACTCAGCATGGCTCTTGTTTTTAGCATTTACAGACTTCTTTTTGTCTCCTCTGGAAACCTGTTTTTTTCAATTCTTGGTTAGCTTCTGGACTACAAATTAAATAATTATTTAAATAGCTGAATGACTGAGATGAAGAAATGCTTCCTCTACACCTGCCAGAAAGCTTAATACTGTTAAAAGCTGGTTCAGCAATTAGCGGACTATTGTTCCAAGGGCTGAGTAGTGCCACACTCACTTTAAAGTACCAGCAGCGCATACATAGCACGGCTATATTACTTGCGTTCTTTTAATTGCTTCAAAATATGATGACAAACCTACATCTTAACGTAACTTATCTAGATTTGAGAAGGTTTATTCTAAGAAATAAGTGTTTAATTAACCTTTGTTTCCTTGATCCTGAGCTCTGATGACATAATGCAGAAATGGGGGTGGCTTATTATCATGAAGTAGTTTAAAATTCTACGTATGCATTCACAAAGAGCAGCTGGAGTGAATATCGACAGGATCTCTGAATGCAAATCCTTTTGCTCCATATAGAAGCTGGTCATCACCTGTTTTAGAATATGTTCTTCCATAAGGCTTAGCAGAGATCAAGGAGGAACATCCACTGATGGTGTTAACCTTTTCCAAGGTATGGTTCTAGATCTCTCCCTTACAAAACCAGTTACTCCTTGAGGATGGTGTGCTGTATTAGCACCAGTGGAGACAGAGATGCACGCTCCTAATCTAGTGCAATCATGAGATATCAGGGCAGGCTCAGCAACTTGTTAGGGTGGGGGCAAACAGCCACAGAACTCTGCGGGGTGGCTGGAAAGAGTGCCTCCAATTTCCCTCCTTTACTCCTTTCTATGTGGATTCTGGCTCTGAAGTAAAGCTACAGGTGGTATTTGCTTATTCAGACAGATTCTTAGATGACCTGCAGAGAGAACATGCCCTTGAGACAGGTTTCATTGACAGAGACTTTGGAAGGAACTCTTTTCAAAAATAAATAAAGCAAATATTGCATAGATTCTATGGTGTTTTTTTTCCAAGGTAGATATTTGAGTGTGCGTTGGACCAGTTCTGCTCTGTCTTCTAACCAAATGGTGAATGGAGGAGGACTGTGACCAGATAGATTTTAATGCCTCTCATTTGTTTTAAATCCACCAGTATTTCTCTTTACTCATCAGTTCAGGAAAATGTATCTCTCCTCCCATGGGCCCTCTCTTGTCTTCCTGCAAATGTTTTAGTGACTCACCACTGTGGACCAGTGGGCTCAATAACCTGAGTGAAGTACCTGAGGAGGGTGAAAAGGATGGTGGAAACACAAAGCTGAGGCTAAGAGTGAAAGTGGTGCCTGCATTTTTTGGTAGCATCACATAAGATGCATCTCTTGAGTGCTAAGAGTGGAGGTTGTGGGCTTTGTTTTATTTTCTCTAGTTTCTGAATCCATCTACAAGAACTTTATGCCCCTCTTCTTATTCTAACCTCTCTTCACTTCTACAGGGACTAAGCATCTTAACTGTCAAATCATTGAAAAACAATCAGATTACATCCAGGGCAATTGCTTTTAAACTGGTAAGCTCTGTCTAGAACTCTGTACTAGAACTCTAGTAACATATAAATGAAATTTAAAGACATCATACAAATAATGTTTTCTTGCTCATCTTGTTATACTAAAATCAAAAGTGGAACGTAGCATGATGTGCTACATTTTCACAATGCACTTACACAAAAGTCACTTATCAATAAATCATTCATCTTTTACCACTGTATTACTAATCCTGGTGGAATTTGTTAACTTCATTAACCACTGATTAATTTTATTTTTTTTTAATGCAGAACTTTAAAAGGAATGGAATCCAGGAACAAAAAATTACTGAAACTCATGCAGTTAAAAGGCAGAAATAAGTTCCAAAAGTAATATGTACAAAGGTAACATGCTTCAAGTTTAATAGCTGCCATCCAGTGCAATTCATCCTGCTGCACGAAGGACGGGCACGCAGGCATTCCCTGTCTGCCACGTATACAGGGAGCAGCCTGCAGAAGGAACACTCTGACACACAGAAGTGAGACCTGCAAACGCTTTATTTAAAGAGTGCAAAGACCTATGGAGCGACAGCAAAGCAAGCACAGGCAACGCTCCAGATCAGTTCAAGAGTCACAAATGCGAATCTATCTGCATGCATCGAGTTAATGTCCAATCTCTCCACCCCCCTCGGTTTCCGCAGACATGCGAGGAGCGTGCACTTACCGAGCCCCTGTATTTCTCCAGAGATACTAGTTTGCCCCTGATGTTTACAACTTTAAAAGTGTAAAAATCAGTCTCTTTCTGCTGAGTAGCGGAAAATGCTAAGAGCAGGAGTGCTGTAATTGCAAGGATCATGGCTAGAGGAATGAGAAAAACTTTAGGGAAGGAAGAGGAAGGCTTGTGCTCCACACTGCCCTCAGGATCTAGCATGCTGCACGACCGAGCTGCAAACACTTGCCACAAAAGCAAAGCCCTGCCGGAAAGAAGAGACTGCTGCAAACTAAGCTTTTGCAACAGTCCGGATCTTGCAAAGAGCACAGAATCATAAAGTCCTTAAGGTTGGAAAGCACCACTAAGATCATCTAGTCCAACCATAATTTAGCAGAATCTGTGTCTATGCAAAACCTCATGGGCAGGTATTTACGGAGCAGCCAAATACTAAAACAGAATCTTTCCTTGCAGCAGTGGTGTGTCAAGTGAGGCCCTTTATGGGTGCAACCTGAATTGAAGCACTAGTTCTTTGGCACCACAATAGCAAGATTGTATGTAACTATGGAATGCCAGATGTACGGATTTGCTTTAACTATGTCCTAGGAAAATAAGGGAGTCCTCTGATTTTTAATGGATTTGCAAGTGCATTTTTTTTAGTATACTAACTATAGCATCTAGTAACCATGGTGTAATGTCAAAGGATATCAGGGGCTTGGTTGCTAGTGGTTACTGATACAAGTGCTCAGAGCAAGAGTCATGGTATACAGTCAGCAAAACCTGAGAATTACAAACATGCCATGCATAATACCATGTTCAATGGAGTACTGCTAGTGAGACTTTCAGGAACTTCCCTGTGAGGACTTGGTTTGCAACGAGTGACAGGGTGATGTAGGATATAGAACATTACCAAGGAGCTTTTAAGAAGCATTAAGAACTGAATTTGTTACCAAAGCTTTCAGGTTTTTAGAGCCACACCAATGCCTAAGGATTAGTGTACCAATGCCATTCTCGGGTTGTCTACAAGAAAAAATACCAATTTCTAGCATTTTCTTTGATGTCTGCTGAGGGAAAAGAATTTGTATATATAAAGTAACAACCATAGAAAGCATTTGATGGTCATTGATTTCTTTTTGGACCAAAAAACGGTTCCTCCGTGCCTGACTCTGGTATTTCTTGGCAAAGAAAAGCAAAATGTAGTGATTTACAGAAAACAATTAAGTAGTACATCCAAGGCATATTGGAAATCAGTCTTTTGAAGAGCAAATCACATTTTGTAATGTGTTGTTTTTGTTTTTTGTTTTAACTGAGTATTTTGGTAGATCTTTGACATCGTGATTAAATTTGGTTAGGTGGTTCAAGCAGAATTGGCATTGCTGTAAGGGAAAAAACTGTATTAGTTGAAAGATTTAATGATAGTTCTTAAGCATTTCAAATTTTGCATGCTTTTCTGTATTTCAGCTTAAGCAGACATCCACAATCAAGAAATCATGCAATGTTCTACGTGGAAGAAAAGTCTTTCATCATGCTGTCTATAGGGAAAATACATCGTGCTGAGAATCTGAAGTTCTCACCTCATCTTCAGAGATAAGTTCTATATTTCTGTGCACTTTCCTACCTGTAGCACTGACCATGAACCAAGTGTGATTTCCTCACTTTAGAAACAAATCACCTCAGAAGCTTTAGAGAATCTCAGAGACAGCTGCAGATACAGATTAGGGCTTTAAAATACTGCATGCTTTTAAATAAATAAATTAAAACTAATTAATTCCAAAAACAGTTTACAAATCATTCCAACAGTGAAAATAAGCTTTTTATTTTTTTTGCCAGAAAAACATAAAAATAAACTTGCAATACACTTTTCCATTATTTTTAGGTATAACTATATAGTAGTTTAGGTATGGGACAACAAATAAGGCATCATGGTACAAGCAAGGTTTTGCTCTGGAAAGGGACTCTATAAGATCTGCTTCCTACAGCCTCATCTTGTCTCTGTTTTCCATGCAAAATTCACTTGTTTTCAGAATTACATTTTCTCCTACAATCTCAGCCCAGAATCCGAAGGGTTTTGATCAATGGCACTGAATTGAGATTTCTTTAAACGATGGCCAGCTGGCAGTGAAATTCAGCTTCCTCTTTTACTGCCACGTAACTATACTATTCCCTGCAATAAAATGTTCAACATCAGCAGAGAATGCAGAATTGTTTCCGAATACACACAGTGACTTGGTTTTGTAATGATTCAAGTTTTCATGGCAAAATTGCACTAACATTTTCTATTCGAGTCTATTCAACTATTTGAACTAAACTGTTGAAAAAATCTGATATATTCTAATAAAGTTCAGCTTGTAGGAAAAATGCCAGTCAGTTTTGCAAACTGGTGCCTGTTTGCTCAGTAGCATGTCTAAATATTGATTTAGGAGCACTGCATCCAGCAGCAAGTTAAATTTAGTTATTTCTACAATTTACCTTTTGACTTACCAAACCTAATCAATATCTTTGTCTAATAGGACTGATTTGAAGCCACCACCCAGCTGACCTCAGCTGCCCATCAGATAGCACTGCGGCACTGCAATTTTTGTCACTGCTGGCTGGATTAGGCCCGTGTTCCTAAAAGTCTGCTCTGCACAACTTCTGAGTAGCAAAACACTTCATTTTGTAAAATTTGAGCTTCAAGTAAACTAGGAGAAAGCAGGTTAGCTTTAAGGACCGCACAGGATTGACAATACATATCAAAGGTACATCTTGCCAGTGTTCATAGCACCTAGAATTACACACTTTGCGACTTTCATTTGCCTACAGACTATCTAAGATAGTGTTTTCAGCACAATTATTTGTGTTATTTTTAACAATTTCCTTTTAACCTCTTCCGTAGTTCAACAACAATCTCCTATATCCCTTGTTTTTCTGTACAGGCCTCCTTACCCTGGGCTAGGCAGTGCCAACAAGGCGTTTCACTGCCAAGAGAGGTAGCACTGTACTGGTTCCTTGGAATATTTGCCTTATTCAAACGCTTGCCAATTCCTTTAGGTCACCCTGCAGCACTGCCAAGAGCCCAGCAGGGCAGCCCTTCTCTCTTGAGACCTGCCCAAGTGCCAGCAGATATGCTGGCCAAGGTGCTGTCCCTTGCTGTGGCCAGAGACAGCTTTGTAGCCAAGGCCAGGGAGCCAGGGTCCCCTTTCCCTCAGCATCCCAGGGATGGGGAAGGCCTGCAGAGGTTGAAGCTTTATGTGGAACATGCTTGCATTCCTCCAGCAAATGTCAGCATGCAGAGCAGGGGAATGGGGAAGGACAGCTTTGAGGCCCAGGCTGTGGAGAGGAGCAGACCCTCAAAGAGCCACAGTGAACATAGAATCACCAAGGTTGGAAAAGACCTCCAAGATCACCTAGTCACCTACAAGACCACCTACCACCGATATTTCCCCACTAAAACACGTCCCACAGCACCACATCTAAACGTTTCTCGAACGCCACTACCAGCTGTTAAACCCTGCAGGTCTGCCCAACTGCACGGGGAGGGGGCGGGCACTCCCTCCCGGCATGGAAAAAAAGAGAAAATGGAAAAAAAAAATGGGGGTAGGTTAGTGAAAAAATGGAGCAGCTCCTTCCCTCATTCCCACTCTCCTGCTGTACCGTGGGGGCTGGGCGGAGGGGGGGGGGCGGAACAGCCTGGAGGTGGGAAGCGAGGCTCTAACCCCGGACGAGCGACCCGGAGCAGGGCTGGGACGGACCGGCCCGTGCCCACCACCCACCGGCAGCGCCGCCCGCCCCGGGGCTCCCCCGCCTGCCCCCGCCCCACAATGCACCGCGCGGCTGACATGGCGGCCGGGCCGGACTGAGCCGCTGGCGTCGGGGCCTCCAGCAGCCGGAGCCGGGCATGGCGGGGGCGCAGCCCCGGCACCCCTAGGGCTGCAGCCAGGTACCGGGCTCCGGGGGCAGCCGCCGGCTCCGGGGACGTCCCTCCGAGGGGGAGCTGGGCGCGTTCTGCCCGAACCCCCCCGTGCGCGGCGGGGGGAGGAGGGCCTGGGGGGCTCGGCGGGGCCTCAGCCCCCGGCACAGCCCTCAGCGCCCAGCCCCGGGCGGCCCGCGGGGTGCTGACGGCAGGGTCGGGGTCGCCGGGCACGGCGTCGGGGTTGTCCCGGAGAGCGGCTCCGAGGGCAGCGGGGAGCTGGGGCCGGCCCCGCGGCAGCATCCTGCCTGGAGCCGGGTGCGTGCAGGTTGTTGTTCCTCCCGGCTGGGATTAAATAAATGCTGGGGGGGGGGGTCAGGCCGTGCTTGCCAGCTGTGCCCCTGCCTGCTGTTATTCGCCGAAACCAGAGGTTCTGCTTTCTGTGCTTTCTGAAACGATGCACAGCGATCCCTCCATCTCTGCTAGGGCTCTTTTGTTGGCTTATCTTGTGTACAAATACATAAGCGACTCCCGGGCTTTTGTAGTAGGTTGCAGTTTGCCAGTTGGCTGAATGTGTCACGTTACCTGAGGCCTTCTGGCTTTTAAGGTTGTTTCTGGGACTGTCAAAGGAGGACGAGCTGGTTACACGCAGAGAAAAATATAATCAGATCCAGGCTTAAGTTCCAGGGAGGGACCGGGACGCTAAGGCAATAGTGGCATCTACGTAAGAATCTATTAATTAATTGTTTTTGTTTTTCATGCCATCTGCATGTTACTTTATTTCCTGAACGCTGCCCTGGGCTTAAGAGTCATTGCATTTGTTTGAAAATAGGGGCTATGTGTTGTTTTTGTTTGACTTGTGCTCCCAGTCTGAGTAGGTGCTTATGCATCGTCTGACCCCTGATGGTTATGACATAATTATTTCCGTGACAAGAAAAGCAACTTGGCGATGGAAATGTGACTTAATTACAGCATCTGGCAGAAGAAGCTATATTAGGAGTGAGAGGTCTGCTTTTCAAACATTGGTAGTGTAGCGAGCTTTTTTTTTTTTTTTATCTTTTTCTATCTCACTCCAGTGATAATCGCTTCCTAATTTTCTTTTTGGGATGAAATTAGAGTTTCCCATCAGATCTGTGTGGGGATATATTCCCAGAAGATAAGTAGAGAGAGATAGGAAAGTTCTTTCTGTTCTCTCTTCTTGCATAGAAAACAGCTGGAGCTTTTGTCTTGTACTTGGCTAGCACAGGAAGAAAAACAGCCGGATGCCACAGGGCACCTGCACAATGCAGGGCATTTACCTGGCCCTTGCTCTGGAGGGAATTGCTGCTATGGGGAGAACGGGGAGAAGGATTTCCCTGTGTTCTGTCTGAAAGCAAGGTGTCCCAGGGGAGCTCTTCTTCCATTTCTGGTGGATCTGCTTGTCACAGTAACAGTTTTAGTTGTGTGTTCACAGTGATGCCATAAGGCTGTTCAAAATTGTTCCCACCTGAGAGTATATCTGGTTGTAATGCTTGCTCATAAATTTCACAAAGTGTTTCTTCTTAATTAGCTTTATTTTGTTACTGTCTCCACCTTAATAATGTAATACTGATACTGACTTGTCCCAAAAGCTCGTAGAAAGGAAGGTCCTGTGTTTTGCTTATCAGGTTGATTGCAGAATGGAAGCCATCCAGGGGAATCAATGCTTCTGGTGCTTTTGGCACATTATCAAGCAACATACAATATAATCATAGGTTGTTTAATTGTATTTAAGTGATAGATCAATAATTCTTTTAGCTTAGAAGTACTAAAAACTATTAACTAAATTTAGTAAGAAAGCTTATGAAATTCAGTTTTACTTTTGAGCAGTGATGTGCACATAAATGTATATGTAGCTGTATGGATTGGATCTCAGATCTGATATTTTAGTAAATCTTTGGAAAAAACGATGTGTCAGATGTTACTAGATTACTTCTGTCATTTTATTTCTGTTGTATAAAAGAAACGTTGCTGGCAAGAAGTAACTTTCAGATTTCAGTTTTTGGTGTCTGCAAAACTTGACGGGATTCTGGAATCGATTTTGTGTTAGAACAGTTACTACTCAGTCTGTGTGCCCACTGTATGAATGTATACTTGACAGCTTTTCTCAAGTCGTGGTTTTCAGCATATTTCTTTCAGGAGTGGAAGCACGGGTTACCAGGAAAGCAGACGCAGGGATACGGGTAGCAGATCCATTTGCATTAGCGAATTAGTTTGTGAACCAGCTTGCAACTGGTGTGAAGTAGTTCAGAGGTTGTCCTAAAGGATTAGAAGTTGGGTGAAAGGATCGGTGTCATTAAATACAAGAACCAGATAAACTTCTATGCTGAAAATACATAAGGTTGTATTTTTATTTAGCACAAATGGCAAGGACAAATGGAGTTTTAAGAACAAGATGGATAGACTGGATTTAAACATGTAGCTACAATCTAAGCCAGCTTCGTGATCAGTTCAGGCCTTCAGAAGCTACTTGAGCCTCTGAAAGGCTTTGCACATATGTAGCGCTGTACTGTTTTGGTTTTTTTCCAGCCTCCTACCCAGTGTTGGTACAAATGTGTTTGTTTTTAAAAGTGAGAGCTGAATTGGTTCAGTTTCCTGATCAGATTACAGCATGTACCTTACAGCACAGAGCAACATTTGAGGCAGGTGGCACCCCTCTTTTGGCTTCAGTGCTTCAGTCGATTGTGGAGCTCTGGTGTTTTTCAGTAGTTTAAACAATTATTACAGTAAAATCGGAGTCAGAATCAAAGCATACTGAGGCATTAGAAGTCCTCATGTGAAATATAAAAGGAAGGAGAGAGAGTCCAGCTCAACTGCACAGCTAGTGGGACTGAGAGGAGGGCTTTCCTGAGTTTGAGATGGGAGTTGCTGGCAGTGATAGGTTCAGAAAGAAGCATTTGGCATCTGCTGTTGGTGGCATGCCTCTTTCTTACCTTTGCAGTGAGCCTGTCTTGCTGTAGGAAAGACAGCGGGTGTCAGTGCGAATAGGAGCTGGCCGGTAACAGGCACATCATGTATGGATTTCCTGTCTTGCATATTCTGCTCATTTAAGGCTTTAGTAGTGGGGTATTTATACCTCCATACATCAGAGCTGTTTTGTATAAAGCAAAGCGTTTCCTGTTAGTTCAGTTATTCAGTGGTACTTGTCTAATTCAGACACTTGTCTAATTCAGACAGACTCACTGCACTTCTATATGTAAACCTGCTTATCTAAGGAGTCCTTCTTAGAGGTTTCTAATCCTCCACAGTAATATTTAACATCAGAGCTTCGTGCTCATCTTCCCTAGGCCCAGTGCTAAAGTATTGCTGTGTCTGTGTTTGTTGTGTTTAATGTTACGTGTACTGTGCTGCCTTCCTTCTAGATAGATTTTGGAAGTACTACGCTTACAAGCTTGAATCCTTCAGCTTCTAGAGACTGGAGGATCTGAGACTGTGCGTGGATAGCACTTACATGTTTGTTACTAAGAATACCTGTGGGGTTATTGCTGTGGAGCCTGAGGCGCTTTAGTGGCCAGTAATCTTCTGATAGTTTTAGTTCTAAGTAGTTTGGAAAAACACCAGGGATTGATAACAGTTTGTACTAAGTTATGTCTGCTTTATCGCAAAACAAATATAAACATGTGATTTTTCTTCTTAACTATTGGCACAGAACAAGGGAATGATATGTGTGAGTTCTCGGGTGCAAAAAGGGGCCTGAGGCTATAACCAGTAGAAAGGACTCATTCCCCCTTCCCTTCTCGCTAGAGCATTGGCACTGTCTGCAGGAGGAGACATCACCTGTGCTGCAATATGAGCAGAGCGCGTGAGACAGCCTGTCCTTTTGTTTCTGTCCGTGGCTGCAGCCTTTGTTTGTTGAATTTCACTTTATTTGTGTTGGAGGTTCAGCTGGACTATGTTGGGAATTAGCCCAGGGAGGCTGAGGTTAATCACCCCTGTATGCTGGGAGGCTGGCTGGGGAGATTTCAGCTTGTGGACAATCGTAATGGGGCAGATAAAGGCAGCTTTCAGAGAAAAATGTCAGGGCTCTCTATCTCAAGGGAGGGAATGCTTTGCAGAATGAAGATGATAACAGTTATGTTTATAGTACTTTTTCTATATATGTTTAATCTAGTTGTCCCTGAGGAAAAAAAAACCCAAGACCACAAGAGACTGTTCATTTTCCCTTTAGATGCTCTTCTACACTCTTGTAGACTTCTTTGGACATTTGAGCCAGTTGGGAGCAAATTTTAGGACATATTTAACATAATGATTGCTGAATTTCTGCATGTTATCTTGGAAAAAGTGATGTCTCAGTAGAGGAGCAGGCTCAGCTGAGGGGAAGGCAGGAGGAAGTCCTGTTTCCTCATAGGGGATAGCTAAGAACCATCAGCGTGTACGCTCCTTGAGCTGCAGCACACCTCCACCTGCCAGCCAGGCTGCAGCTGAGACTGTGACAGTGAAGCACAGAATGAATGCATAAGGAACTGAGTGTCTTTAGTTTGGCTGCTAACAAAATGGTTCAAACAGAAATGCTTTGCAGAAGAGCATTCAGTCACAACTCGGAGTGGAAGAGCTCACAATTCCACTTGGCCTTTGCCTTTGCATAAGCCATGGCAAAATCTGGCCCAAGATGGGTGATTTGAACAGTAGTTGACTACAGCTGAAAAACTTGAGAAGCAGCAGCGAAAGGGCAGCTGGGTAGACACGTCTTCTTGAAACTTGTTCTTTTTTTTCCTTCCTTTCCTGTTTGGAAGTGTTACCCTGAATTTTTGCAATTCAAATGCAGAATTTTCTATTGCTAATCTGAGAGAACGAGGAAACAGAAGAAATGAAAGTGAAACAGTCTTGTTCCTTCATTTTCTCTGCCTAAAATGAATTCTACAGTAGAAAAATCTAAGCTGATTTTCGACGTTTTAAGGTTTGGTTGTTGTAGGTGCGTGTAGGCTTAACCACCTTCTAGAATTTGAGGTCAGACAATACATTCCCTTACCTCAAGCTGTTGTATTTCAGCCAGATTATTTTTCAGTGGAGCGCCAAGCATTGAGGTGGATTTAGAGGAGTAAAATAGGCACTGTCCATTCAGGGGGGGAAAAAAAAGGGATACTAAGTCCTCTGTAACACCAAAATATTAAATAACTGGAATATGCTGAAATGATTTCAACAGGTGAATCTACCTCACTTTGCAGATGCAGGTGAAAAACTGCTTTTGTTGCCAGCCTGCCTGGGAGAAAATTCTGTTTTCATTCCAGGTCGGGCAATTGGTATGAGCCTGAGCTTGTGAATAAGAGATGCCTTCCAGGTTTCTGCAGAGGTGCCACCTCAGCACTGATTCACTCTGCTCCAGTGTTTTGTTTCCAAACGCGTTATTCTTTTTGGAGGCACTCCTTTCCTCCCCCCGTTTCCCTCTCTGCTGTACGGATGCCCAGTGGCTGGCAGAGGACGAAGGATTTTTTTAGGCTGTTGTGGTCTTAGTAGTGGTCTCTTTTTCCTTTTAAGTGATCAAGTTTTGCGAGTTGGTTTACTTGGCAGTTTGTTGGGACGGATAATATGGTTGCTACTGAATACATTACAGCAGTTCAGGTTAATGTTAATTTGTTACATCATTTCAGTGTTAAAGAACAAAATTTATCCCTAAACACGACATTATTGCTCTGGCATTTAAGAGTCTAAATTTTATGTGAAACTCTTTAACATTTCTTTTTACAAAATATTCAAGCCTCAGGAAATCACGAGTGATCTTTATTCTTATTTCTTTGGGATAAAATACCTCAGTGCTTTTTAACCTTAGCTCCTATCATTTGCTTACACTTCCTCTTAATATGTCGTGGTTATTACAGTTTTCAGTTTCCTAACTGGGTTACAGAGATAGTTTTAAATGTGACAGGAAAGACACCTAAGGAAGCTGCTAATAAAAGGTATGTAATGTTTGTGCATTTGCGTAAAGCTTTCTCTTTGAGTTCTCTCTGAATGTGTAACTGTGTTTTTTATTGAACAGCTGAAATCAAATTTGATCTCACAGTAGAATTTCTGTGGATTTGTTTTAAACTTTCTTGTGAAATGTGACTGTAACAATTTGACACTTAGAAAAGGCAGAGCAGAACGAAGCCTTCCTTTTGCTCCAATGCCGCATTTTCACAGTAACCTCAGGCTAGCCTTGGTGCCGAGGGAAGTTGTTCCACCACACTTCTGGCTGTTTGCTGGCAGCCCTCCTGCTGCTCCTGCCTCCTGCCGGCTGCTTTGGTTATCCAGTTTTAGTCCCTGCAGAAGTGCACAAGGGTGGGAGCAGCCCAAGTGGCAGGGACTGGAGGAAGGTGTTTGTGCTCTGTTGGGACTGGTGCTGACTTCCATTGCTTCACAGTGAACACAGGAGTGTGCCCGGGGTGTGTCAGAGTCCAGTTCCCATCAGTGGCATGGTGTGGTTGTCAGAAGTGACGGAGAAATGAAAGTGGAAGTGAGGACTTATCTTGCTTACGTGTGACCCCACCCCACGGCAAGCAACTAAAGCGTGAAGAAGAGTTGAGAATTTTGAGTCTTTCCCTACATTTTGTTTTCATTTAAAAATATATACATACCTCTGTAGAAGAACACAGTATTATTTAGAGATAACAGGGTGCTGTATGGAGCTGTAATACACCGGTAGTCTTACAGGCAGCTCCTTGAGCAGAGGGTCGCACATCAGAGCTGATTTTTGCAGCCCAGGCCCTTCTCACTGCAGTCTGGCTGGAGCGGCCCTGTGCCAGTGCATGTGAGTGGTCATTCCTGCTGGGGCTGGTAAGAATTGCTGTGGGAAAGTCTGAGTGCAAGCCAAAGGCAAATGCTGCTTGTTCTTCTGGAGCTTTGTCTTTGACTCCTGATCTAGAAGTGTGAGCCAGATATAATGGTGTTTGATAGGAATGCATGACTTTCTGAGGTAAGATGCATAGCCATGTGAATATGTTTAGTAGCATTATTATTTTTTTCTGAGTTTGTTATTTTATTAAGGGCTCTGACATTAACTTCAGAAAAGCTCTTGTTTTTGCTTTTGTTTTTAAATTTTTTTTAAGGTAATGCATATTTCAGTGGTGTTTACAGAGTGGTGTTTAAGCTATCCATTTTTAGTATGTGGTTTGTATCCTGGGGTATGTGTCTCCTCAAAGTGACAGATAGTAGGTAGTTATGTAACCTGAAAATATACTACCCTTTATGCTGATGATATTCAAAAAGATGTATTTTTTAACAGGCATTTTAATGTGATCCTTCTGTTTTTTCTTTTTTGGAGTGCAGAGGTACTTTATGTTACCCTAATAGTTGTAATTCATTATTATAATTATATATTTTTTTCAATGCTATTCCTTAGCTAAAATATAAGGCACTTATTTTGCTGGGTTCTCTAAAACCCAGAAATGTCCATGTATCCTGCTTCTAACTGCCGAGTACGTAGGTGGACAGGAAAGAGAGAAACTCTGTTCCAGAATTCCAAATCTTGCTATAGCTATACAAAATTGATTTTCTTCCATGTCTGATACTTTATTCTCATAATTTCTTATTGCCAACTCAAGGTTGTTACAAAGGAAAAAATCCTGGTTCTTGTTACAGATTCTTCTTTTTCATTGTCTACATTGCAAAGATTAGTTCCTTAAGAACAGGTTCCGTTATTCATGCTTAGCTTCCCATTGGCACGATGGTCTTTGAGAAGTCTCAGTAAAGTTCAGATGATACACTGCCTAAAGGACAGAGGTTTAGAAAAGTAAGGGTAGTCTCCAGCTAAATAAAACATATACCATTTCTGTTTTTTACTGATGAAAATACTAATTAATTGATGGCAATTACTGTGTGAGAATTGTATGTGTGAAGGGTTGTGCTTATGTGTCTGTGGATGTAGATGAAAGGTCAGACTTGTTCTTAGTGGTTTGAGTTATATCCCTATTTTTCTTTCAGTAGCTAACACACTCAGTATGTTTTATTGCGTGATATTGTTTTAGATTTCTTCACTTTTCTTTTTCAGTGTACTTACAGACATCTTGGCTTTTAGAATTTTTTTTCATGAAGCCAAAAATAGGGAGGACAGAAAAAAGCAAGCTGTTGGCAGATTTATTACT
Source organism: Pavo muticus (assembly GCA_016647715.1). Classification (NCBI taxonomy): domain Eukaryota; kingdom Metazoa; phylum Chordata; class Aves; order Galliformes; family Phasianidae; genus Pavo; species Pavo muticus. The sequence goes on from JACDJE010000181.1 coordinate 829,727, forward strand.
GGGTATTTTTTACCATGTTCTGCCATTTTTTGTCACTTCAGTTCCTTCCTCCTTCAAACAGCAGTTAAGATTAATGACGTTTTCATTTTTTTGTAATACAGAATATGTTATGAAAATTCACTAATGCCTCTGGGGAGTGGGAAACGTGCTTCCTGTAATCATTAGTAGTTTGACTTTTCTTTACAGAGCTTTATTTTAATACATCGCCTCTGCAGAGCATTGACATTTTCCCCTCAGTTTACAAATGCCTATCATTATTTTTTTCAGCAGACAATCAGCCACGATCCTTGCACAGGGGATTTAAAATCAACTTCAAATTACTGGAGAATTGCACTTCAAGAGGACTCGAGATAGGAGAAGCAGGTCTTCACTATAATGGAAGAAGCCAAGAGCTCGAAGAATGGAAATCATGACCCAAGGAAGTCTGTCCGTCTTGTCAGTGAGGAAGGCAAGGCAGTCAAAGTTACAAATAATCAAAATTATAAGCATAATAGAAATGACAAATCTGTGAAAGATATTGGGAGAAGTTCTCCGAGTGGGAATAGCAGCAAAAAAAGTAAACAGAATGATGTTTTTTCTGAAAAACAAGGAGAAAATAAATCATGCAAAGTAAATAGTAGTATTCCTGGGACTAAAGACACCGGGTCGAATGTTCAGGAGCGAAATCATGGAAAAGTAAAAAAAAATTCTAATGTATCATCAGCAGTGGAAAACCTGAAACAGGCAAAAGCTCAACAAATGGGAGAAAACCTTCTGGGCTCCCATGTTTCAGGGAACGGGGTCAATATGGAAACCTTAACGGCTACTCAGAAAGGGAAACTGGTATTGGAAAATCCACTTGGAGTTCATGCATTGAAGACTAATGTTGATCAGACTGGTGATCCTGGTAGGACTGCTTCAGATCAAAGAAAACTGGAACATAAGCCTGATGACTTCAGTGAGTATTACTCAACATTGCACCCTTCATTTTTTTTCTGATGAGATTGTTAACAAGGGGCTTTGAAATGTTTCTGTTGTGTATTTTTTCACATATAATAAGTTGCTGCTTGCATTTACAGGTAATATGTTAATATAAGCATATTACTTAGAGAATAAGTGATTATGATAATGACTTTCCTTTTTTTTTTTATCCCTTAATTTAAACATCTTTGCAAGAGACTTGAAGTGCGTGGGTTTCAGGCAATTTTGTGACTATGGTGTCTTGGGCTGGAGGAGAACCCTTCGTAATATCATTGCCATCTATGGAAATGGCAGGTGTTACTGCTTTTCAGAAAGATCAGGAGAAAAAAAATCTGTAAGAAAACATTTTTTTGTAGATATGAGGGAAGTATTTACCTTTTTGTGTGTGTATTATGCTCTGTTTCTTACTAAAAATGCTTAAAAGATGATTTGGCAGATGGCTTTTCAGTTTGGGGAGCCGTGGAACGCTTTCCATCCATCAGTAGTTACCTTTAGGAGTGTTTAATTTTTGTGTCTTTTTCAGCATTAAACATATGGGTCAGGATTTATCCCATTTCAAGATAGCTCCTTATCGTAGACTTTGTCATGCTTTTTCAGAACACAGTATTCTCTAATAAAATGTTGCTTGAAGGCTGTAATGTCAGAGTGCAGAGCTTTCATTTGAAATATTTCCCACCTCTGCGGCAGAAATGTGGAAATAAAAGGGAAAATATATGAAAAAATATTTTTAGTTGTCTTTATAAAATTTAACAGGAAAAAAAGTTGAAATGGTAGCATCCCCTTACTGGCTAGCTCTTTGTAGACCACTGTCAGTACTGTACTGAGGAGACCATCCGTCGCTGGCAAAACAGGACTTGAAAATTTGCTCAGATTTTGTTTCCAGGATAGTCTCAGGGAAAAAGATCGCGTATGGTGATGTAAAAACTACTGGAGTAATTTAAGATGTAGGTGTTTGTAGAGGTTAATGAACTATGAACGATTCATAGGCATCTGGAGGAACTGGACTGGAACTGAGCTGTGTGTTTGAGTAGCAGCATTCCAGAGCTCTGTGGTTGCTAGCCCTTGGTATCATGGCAATGCGTCATGGTCTGTTCAACTACAACTCCCAGCTGTCATCTAACACGGGTGGTTGAAATGTCTGGCAGCTGGCTTTTTGAGGTTGTTTGGGTAAATGCATTTAAAGTTGTTTTTGATTGTTTCCATAGGAAAATATGTTATTTAAAAGAATAATAATTAAGCCTAGTATCTTGATTTCTGTTAAGTAGAGCATCAAGACCTCATGTGCTCTGTTCATTTTTGCCTTGAAGGACTTAATGGAGCTTATGAAGTTAGCAAAATGAACCTTACTTGCTCTGGTGTTTAGCCTGGAATATAACTCAGTTTGTGCCTTGCCTCTTAGTGAGATGCTCTTATCTGCAGTGGCCTCTGTACTCTTAATTTTCCTCAGTTATTCTGAAGAAAAATAACTGTTTCTTTCTCTAGGTAAAATAAAGAATTCTGACTCAGCTAAAGAACATACCTTGGAAGCTGATTATTTAGAAAACACCGTTGTTATTGATGAGTCTAATCTGACAGCTGAACAGCAACTGGGATTGAAACAAGCTGAAGAGCGTCTGGAAAGAGATTATATCTCCCGACTTGAAAAAGTAGGTTGAGTTATTTATCAGATAAAAAAGAAGATGAGTATCTTCTGTTGCCTCTGTTTCTTCTTTATAGCGAATCACTTCAGTCATTTAAGACACTAACCATAGTTGTTGACTCATTAATTGTGACAGAAGATAGGAATTGGAAACAGTCTTCCTTTTGTGGCGCGTAGCATTCATAGAACAGTTTGGTTTTTTAACTCTGCACATCTAAAGGCTTACATTTCCATTACTTATTTAAAGTTTTCTAGAAAGTCCTATACCTGAAAATTCAAGGTATAGGATCAGAAAAGAACCTCAGTATATCTTCAGCACGTTAGCCTTCTACCAGACCAAGTCACCTGTATTAAAGATGACTTCTTAGAAATGTTTATTTAAGCTGTTGTAGTAATCTCCAATGAAATATGTTTTGCAACCATTCTAGGTATCTCAGAAGTTAATACCTAATGTAAGTGTCTCTTGGAGCGTTTTAATCTCGCATATGTTGGCCTAGGAAAATAAACGTAATGGTTATAACCTTCAGCAGCAGCTCTCCACTCATTTGAAGACCGTTACTGTTTTTCCCTGCAGACTTGTCTTCTCCAGATACACTCTTTGTTCTTTAGTCAGAAGGGTTTTTTTTCAGTTAATGGTGCATTCTTGTTGCTTTTCTCTGGGCTTCCACCACCTGGCCCACTTAACTGTGGTATCCTAAAGTGGACGCTGCCTTTTAGCTGAAGCCTTACATGTAAAGAAGAAAGCTGGCTTAATCTGCCCGAAGTAAAGCATTTGTGTTTAGGATGTCTGTTTTTTTTCCTGTATGTGGGTTTTATTGTTGGTTGTTGTTTTTTGCTTGCTTGTTTTTTATCAGCAATAAGATATTGGCTTGTAGCTCGGTCAGCTATGATCCACATATCCTTTTCTTAAGAAATGTCCAACTGGGTGTTCTCAGCCCTGTATTTCTTTTAGTTGACAGCATCTAAAGACGAATGATAGGTTGCTTTGATAGGATTTGGTTGCAAGTTTGTTGTTCCATTTCTCTGATTTCTTGTGATCAGTGAACTGTCATCTCAACGCAGAGTGCATAATGACTTCCAGCATTCTCTTTCTCATCTGTAGTCAGCACGCTCTCTTTGTAAATCTCTTACAAAAATATGAATGATTCTCACCCCAGAAGGACCCCTGTTGAAACCTACTTGGCACGTGCTTTTAGACTGGTGATGAGCCAGACTAGGTATATGTGCTCTGAGGACGATTTGCTGAGCAGCTTTACTCTCACCTTACTGTTCTTTAGATAGTATTCACCGTCGTCTTTTTAGGAGGATACTATGACAAGTGACAAAAACTTTGTAAAATTCAGTATGCAACATCTGCTGCTTCTTCAAGCTTTATGATTTTCTTTTAGAAAAACAACCCTAAAATTGGTTTGGTATACTTTGGTTTATAGCAAATCAGTTTGTCACTTGTGGCCCATTTCTTTCCTGAATGGTTATTAATAACTTACTTATTACAGGATTGTTCTGGACACTAATTCTAGCTGGTCTCTAACTGACTCATCCTCTCTAGCCTTTTAAAGATAGTCTTGAGGTTTTTCTTTCCTAATGATCTGGAATCTTTCTGTTGTGTGAGTTCTTTAAGATACAGCTGCCTTTGAGACGTGTTTGCACTCTAAGTAGCCAGACACAAATTTCACTGGGCTTGGCTTCTCCTGAGGTTTCTAATTTACTCTGATAATAGTCTGAAGCTATTTATTTATTTATAAAAGTTTTTCCACTTCCATTGGTGTTAAGTATATCTACGTGATGGAAATAGGCTTTACAATAGAGGCAAAACAAAAGGCATTATGTGATTCAACCTTTCTGGCAACTATTGGCATAATCAGATCAGTATTGTAAGGGAGTACCCGATTGTTGTTAATGCTCATAGCCATTTAATTTTAGAAGAGTGTTGGAGTATTACTTCTGATCTGCTTCGGTCATCTGGGATCGAATGTGCCAAACCAGCCAAGTGTAGCTGTAAACTGTGTCCCAAATGGGTGTTTAATTTCACTTTATTGGCTAACAATCTCAAAGAAAATAAGGATGAAGAGATTTGTAAGAAAAGTGTAATTACCAGTGCGTTTTATGTTCATATTTAATCTACAGTTGGAGACTATCAGACCTTTTTTTTTTCCTCTGTTGTTTCTCTTTTTTTTCCAAAAGCAAATGATCAAAATCAGTAAATAAAAAACTTGCCCAGATGTATCAGTAACTCTTAAAACGGTGTTCTCTGTTCATTCATTGCTATGTCATTGGCAGAACAGCCGGTGTTTTCAGAATGCTTTTTGGCTTTAGCAAATATAGCTATATTAGAATTAGGATGAAATTTTTAAGTAGTTCTTTTCCTCTCTTAGTCATAACTAATAGCTGTTAGAAGTTTTCCAATAAGTCTGCAGGAAAACTGAGGCATTTCTTTGGGGCTCCTTCAAGTGGGACTTGAGGAGCAGCTCTCCCATTTGAAATGAATATATCAAAATGCTTCCTACATCGATAGCAGTGTTTAATTAGAGCAAGAAAAACAACTCCAAGGTGAGATGGATTGAAGTGGAATACTTGAGAACAGCACCCCATCTTTGCAGAGAGGATCCTTTCTGACTTTTTTCCCCCTGTGATTTCCAGAGGCTTGGCAGCTCAGCTGCTTCTTGCAGACTCTCACCTGTCCATCCAAAATGCTGAGCATCTCAAATTATTCATCAAAATACAATAATCTTATTCCTTGTTATACAATCCCACCTTAGTCAGAGTTTAGTCATCAGGAAGGCAGTAATTGGCTATTGTCCTCCTTGTTGGCCGGCCGCACCCTTTTAAACAGAACAAAAAATGCACCACTTGCACAGTCTGCTGTGAGTATGCCAGCCAAACACCACCACCGTCTGTCATAACATATACAGTAGATAATGTGATGAAGACTTCCCGTTTTCTCATCAGAGAAGGGCAGATAAATGTGGAGATTCTATAGTTATTAAAAGTTTGAGCTGACAAAGGAATGGCTTACTGGCCTTTAGTTAAGCTTTAAGAGGCAGAAACTCGTTGGTCTTAATCTTGCTTCACAAAAAATGTAATGAGCAGTGTAATTAATGTTCAACTCATCTCACTTCCTTTCTTCACATTCCCCTCTTGTCATAGGGGTAAAAATCCACTTGCACCATGTTTTTTGAAGATTACATCATGTTTACAAAGCACTTTTATGTTACAAACGTTAAATAATTGTTAAATAGCATTTGTTATTCAACCGGTTGAGTTTTTCAGACACTATTGGCAGCAGCATTTTCTTTTAATCTATGGCTGTTTTTCCCCAGCGCTCCCCAGAATACACCAACTGTCAGTATCTATGCAAGCTCTGCTTAGTTCACATTGAAAATATCCAGGGAGCTCACAAGCATATTAAAGAAAAACGTCATAAGAAGAATATAATGGTAAGTTAACCACATTTTCAAATGCCTTTTTTTTTCTGTTTTGTTATGGGGTATGTTTTCTTTAATCACTTTCATTTAGGTGAAAGTTTATATCTGTTGAAAGAGATCCACAAATGTCTGTTGTTAGCTTCCTGTTTGAGAGGACAGCTTGATATCTGTCCAGACAGAGAAGGAAGAAAACTTTTTGGTCCTTGTTTCTGAATTACTGTCTCTGAGTAGTAGGCAGTTCATCACACTTGTAGTAACAGAAGGCAAGGTAGCTTGGGTGAGAAACGTATTTAGTCTTCAGTTTCTTTCAAAACTAGTGTTACTAGTAGCAAGACCTCAAGGGATGGAGATGGGATTGGAACTCTTTTGTTGTGGTTTTGTTGTTGTTGGTTTTTTTCTTTACTTATATCCCTTCTAGGATGGGTAAACAGAGGAGACAGGATGTCTAGACTTAAAAAGACAAAAAACAAAAACCAAAGAGAGTTAAAGTAGGGAGGGATTCTGTTCCTGAGATGTCATTCATCATCTCCCTGAGGTTCTGTATGTGTTTAATATGAAAAACACCTGCACGTTTCTAAGATTTTCAGTAAAAAAGACAAGTGGTTTCCTTATTAAATACACCATTGTTAGTTTGTGTTGTTATAAGAAACATTACGCACATGAAGGCAGGAAAAAGAAAATACACATTTTCTTGCAAAGCCATTTTTGTAAATGCTGATAAAGAGCTACAAATTCACAAATATGTAGAGTTCTGTGATTTCAGATGGTTGTTGGAAGAGTGATTTAAAATATTTCCCAAAATTCAATCTATTTTTCCTGTTTTTATGTATTTCATACCAAACTTATGTTTGTAATGAATGCTCTAATTCTCATAAGTATGCAAGTCATCACCTGGAAAACTGAATACCATAAATCCATGCCATCTCAAGAAGTAACCTTTTGGTTTATGTTCAGTTATTAGTTGTAAGGGATTCTGGTTCTCTTCCATCAAATTTGCACCATGGGGGAAAAAAAATAAAACGGCAACAAACCAGCCCCACATTCAATATGGAAACACTCCCGTACCATGTTTGCATCTGGGCACGGAGATAAGAATTCAGAAAAGAGGTTTCTTTACCACTGAATGGAAATGATAGGGGACAGGGCGTGGTTTCAGTTTTTAATACTTGTCTTCAGAAAGGTTTATGTAGTACACCACATGACAGTGGTGTGTAACTGTCCAAATGTTACTTCATAGAGTACCTACTTGCAGCTCTAATTACTGATGTATGACTGCCAAATGAGCTTTGCAGCAGCTGTGGGTCCTCACTCAAAAAAAAAATCCCTTAAATCACATGGCATTAAAAAAAAAAAAAACCTAGACACAAAAAGCAGCCCTTCAAAATGTGCACATTCTTTCTTAAGCTGTATTTTCTCAAGTGAGAAACGAGCAGTTGATAGATGAAGACCGGTACTAATGAAACATTATTTTCATGCTGATGTGCTTAGTGCGTAACTATTTTCAGGTAATTATTTATTTCTGTTGTCAGTCACATTTTGTTTAGTAGGTGAATTTGTGAAGCTAATTATTATTTCACTTAGCCCCACATGACTTGCTGCATCTGACATAGTTACTGCTGTTGGATAAGTTGATTATAATATGATGCGCTAAAAGTTCTTTCTCGTGCTAGTTGTTTAGGCAGCAGCAAGAGGAGACTGAACTTTTTAAAGCTTCCTGGGAGCCAGGAATACCTCTTCTGCTACTGATAGCCTTCGTTCCAGTACAGTCTACTCTGAAAAATGTGTGGGATTCCTGTGTAGAAAAAGTAGCTTTTTCCACTCAGATACTTCTATTATGTAGGAACAGATAGAGCTTTTTATTTCCTTGGATGATTTCTGTTTCAGAGCTGTCAGAAAATGCTGTTCAGGAATACAGTGCACCAGCTTTCTTCCCCAGTTGCCAGCTGTGAAATAACACGTTCTCTTTTAAACACAGCATCTGCTGTCATTTCTACGTTGATTGCACTGCTGTGTTTGCAGGTTAGGTAGGGCAGAGTTACTCCTTTGGAAATGTTTGGTCAGGACACTTGTAAATAGAGCATAATTAGCAAACAGTCCATTTTTTACGTATTATGCAATACTGTGAGATACATACATTGATACATATCGTGCAATACTACAAGATATCCTTTTCTCTTAAAATACAAGTTTTTACTTTTATCATCCAACAATTATTCAGGAAAAACAAGAAGAAAATGAGCTGCGTGCCCTCCCACCCCCTTCTTCTGCACACTTGGCTGCCCTGAGTTTTACACTCATTGAGGCAGCAAATGAACAAGGCATATCAGATGATGACTTCAGAATTCGTCAAGAAATTGTAAACGAGATGGAGAAAATTATTCAACAGCCCTTACCAGGTATCCATAGCATCCTCCATTTTCTCTACTTGAAAATTGTTCTTTTTATTAATGGAGAATTAATACATTTAAGGTTAAAGTATCTTTGTATCGTACAGTATTAATATACACAGGCATTTTATTACTGGCAGTTGATTTAAAAGCAGCTAACAAATCTACAAAAAGAGAGAAATACGATTGTCCTTACCTTTGCTTCTTTCTGTATGTGTTCGTTGAAGCTGTTGGTCCTCTTTAAAGTGGTAATTTCTAATAAAGACTGGAAGTATCCAGAGCACCAAATATTTCCTACCTAGTTATGATTAAAGCTGCAGCCACTGAGGATCTCCTTCAGGCTCCAGTCCTACAAACCCTTCCACCTGTACCTTACCTAACAGTACTGAGTGTCTGTGGCTTTTACAGTAGAGAGATTTGTTTTTCAAGTGTACTTAGCTGTGCTTCCGTAAGCGTCACGGAGGTCGGGGTAGGAAGGAGAATATGAGAAGGTGCTTGAAGTAGAAGAAAAAAAATTCCTACCAGTCCTTCAAATGTTTTTGATGTCTTTAGGGGCAAGTAAAAGTTGCATGATTCAATTTTCTTTTAAGCATGGATTTAGGAAAAAGAGTGTTAGACCCCAGTGGTTTTGGAGCCGTACGAGACATTTTCAGTACTTAATTGTGATCTGAAGTATCTATGGAGATTAATCAGCAAATACTTGTTAAAACAAGTTATTTAGATCAAGAAATGATATTGTTTAGCAAGTATTTCTTCTCATGTGTATTTATAACTAGTGGGTATTAAATGAAGAAGTTACCTTAAGTAGGTCTAAATATTACATTCACCTAATGATGTATAAATACTATACCTTATCTTTATGAGTGCTTTGTGTTGATAAAAATGTGAAGAATAGTCTGGGTAGGTATAATGCTTAGTCACATGTATTGCTTTGGTGGATCATTGAAGTTCAGTGGATTTATAAAGTTCCTAGAAATAGTCCAGGTAAGCTCATAAAATCATAGAATCACCAGGTTTTGAAAAGGCCTCTAAGATCATCTAGTCCAACCATCCACCTCCCACCAGTATTTCCCCACTAAACCGTGTCCCTCAGTACAGCAGCTAAACATTTCTCGAACACCTGCATGGACGGAGGCTCAGCCACCTCCCTGCCCATTCCAGCACCTGTCCACTCTTTCAAATAAATGTTTCCTAATATCCAACCTGAACTTCCCTTGGCACAACTGGAAGCCATTCCCTCTTGTTCTATTGCTAGTTACATGGGAGAAGAGGCTGACCCCCACCTCCTTTCTAGTTGTAGAGAGCTAGAGGGTCTCCCCTGGGCCTTCTCTTCTCCGGATAATCCCAGTTGGTTTTTTTCTTTCTCACATGTGCAGCATGTTACTTTACTAGAACATGTCAAACATTCAAATCTAACAAAATATTAAGGTAATTGGCAGAAAAAAGTTTTCAAATGCCTTATTTTCATCTGTGTTAAAACTGAGTTGATCTTCTGACTGTCTCTTTGTTTTAGAAATACCTTATTTTTTCCCCCTTTGCTCTGCAAAAATGCTGTATTGAGGAGGATATGCCTTTGTTTCTTTGTTTGCCATAGGATGATCAGTCTTAGTTTTAGAAGTTGTATTTAATATGTGCTTAAATGTAAGATGCTGTGTAGAAGTTAGGCTTGTAGTGTGCAACTGTGCTAATATGTTTACTTTGTGACATTGCCACGTGTGGCTCCCAGTGCAAACTGACACACTGTTGAGTTTTCCGCTGATAGTATTTTGACAAAAGAGAAAGTGAAGGAAGTGGTTAGTGTTCTTGTAAATATTCATTAAAATTACTGTACTGGTGTCATTCAGCTGCCGGGAATGGTTAGAGTGATGAGCTGATGTGGAGCAGTTTGTAGCAGTCAGTGGCAATTTGTTATTCTCCCTTTCAAAGCCTATCACGTTTTAGTGAGTCTGTTTTCCAAAGTTGTAAATTAGGAGGAAATTCACTTTATGCATAGTGTAGTAAACATGGGATGTCCTGGTTTGAAACTGTGTCTGAGTAAGATTGATTTTCTCATAAGAATTATTCTGTGATAGTTCTGTTTGGAAGTGTTTGATCAGAATGCAAAGAGAACACAAAAAAATGCAGTAAAAATCCTCTTCACTGTGAGGCTGTTTAAACACTGGAACAGATTGTAAAGTCTCAGTTCTTGGAGAATATTCAGGACCCAACTGGACACAGTCCTGGGTGTTCTGTGCAAGGTGACCCTATGTGAACGGGGTTGAACTAAAGAGTCTCGAGATTCCTTCCAACCTCAACCATTCTGCAGTTCTGTAACTAAGATCCCTCCTTGCTGCCCCAAATGATCAATAGTTTGGAAAGGGTTGAGGGTAGTCTCAATTTGCAGCTGACATACATACATTAGAGCCTTAATATATGTTGCAGGAAAGGCTTAGCCTACGTAAATTGCTTCATGATGTGATATAAATTACTGCTCCTGGAGCGGAATGATGTTTCACATGATATCCTTACCAAATGGTTACTTTCTAATTAACTTAGACTAGATGTGTTGTACATCCTTGCAGGTAAGGAACTGTACTACCTGCAAAAGCCCTATTAAATGGGTACTGCACTTTGTGGCCTTAGTTATATTGAACTTGTTTTATATGCATGGTTATTAATGAATTGTGCATAGGAACTTGCAGATGTCACCTACTGAGACTGCAGTACGTATTAAAAAAAAGTGACAGAAATGTGTGCAACAGGTAAATACTGCATAGTTGGCTGACTGCTCCTGTAAGATGGAGTTACTAACAGCAAAATCTGTTAATTAAAATCCTGCAACGGGATGGCAATGCTTATTATTACTTAATAGTTTTATTAAAAACAAACAAAACTAAGCTGGCAGGCTGCATTGCAGATATTCCAAAGTAGCTTGAAAAGCTTTGGATTCTTAGTGATGGTACAGTTTGAATGACCGGTTTTCCTGTGATTCTGTGTTGTAGAAATGACTGAATGTCACAGGTGTGAGAAAGTGGTTCAGTATTTATTAATCTGGGAGCTCCACTTGGGAGTTAAAGTATCTAAAGTGAAGTAAGGTGCTTGTCACCATTGAAGAATATTTTCTTCTTAGCTGATAATTATAAATAATAATGTTTCTCTCTCTTCCAGACTGTTCACTGAGGATGTATGGCTCCTGCTTAACTCGATTTGCTTTTAAAACCAGTGACATTAACATTGATATAAAATTCCCACCTAAGGTGAGTAGATACTGCCTTGGTTTAACTTGGAGTTTGTGTGAAGTATATAATCTTTGATCTGGTGTCATAACATTGTGTTATGATAACATGTGTTATGAATCAAGTGGATAAAGTTTGCATTATTTAGTAGATAACTTAAATTCTGGTTTTTGCACAATCTTATGCTACCTTTTTTAAGTTCATTGAGGAAGCATTGAGGCAGTATGGAAATAGCTGGGTCCAGGTGAGTGGGCTTTCATGTGCTAAGGATTCTGACAGCAGAATCTCACAGGTCTGCATCTCTCAGCCCTTTCTGGTTTTGTTTTTGTTTTTAAAACAGTTTACTTAATAGTGACAACTTTCCTTTCATGTTTTAGTCAATTACAAGTAGATCTCATATTCCAAGTTACAATATACTGTGGTACAAAATTCCTGTAGAGTGGTATAACTTGCCTTTAAACGTTGAAAATGTTGGTTCATGTTTAGTACATGATTTTAGCAACATATCCTTGTTAGAGACACAGCTGCTGATCTTGCTCTTTTCTCGTTTGTGCTACTGTGGAATTCAAGATACCTGTTTTGAGTGCATATTTACATGTTGTATTTTTAAGTGATACTGCAGTTAAGTGAAAAAATGAGGTCTTTTTCTAACAAGCGCACTTGGAGTGTATGATATTTCACAGAAGCTCAAAAATGGTGCTAACTTATAGTTTTCTTTGAATAATTTGCAGCCACTTGAGTAATTACAGCTGATTTCTGGGGAGGAAACATTTTAAAACCTTAATCTTTAAAAACCCTTGGGAAAGAAAGTTTTTGCCGTGGTGCATTTCTGTTGGCATGTTTTGACATTGCAATTGCTGAATATACAGTGTGTAAAACATTGTCACTGATTGCACACCTTAAGTAATTTGAAATGAGGTGTGAAGTAAAATCATTTCGTCTGAATAATGTCAACTGTTGGAATTTTTAGATGAGTCAACCAGATGTTCTGATACAGGTGCTTGAAATCTTGAAGAACAGTGGTGAGTCTTAGTTGCTTCTCATTTCTATTGAATTAAAAATCAAATTGCTGTTCACTTGTTTTTATGTGTAATTTTTCAGTAAACTTAAATAATAATTTTCAGCCAAGTTATCTGAGCTGTTTGTTGAGTCCCGGTGATTGTACAGAGGTAGAACGGCCGCTCAGGTAGTCCAGCCTTTTCAGATTATCAGAGTTAATGGTAATTCTTTTTGACCTGATAGCTTGGGCTATTTCACTTAGTAGGAAAAATTCCAAGCAGTAAACTTAGCAAACACTTTCCACTTCCACATGAACGTCAATGGGAACTATTGCAAAACTGCTGAAACTTGTAGCCTCCTTGATCTCTCAGGAACTCATCTAACCACATAAAATACACGTGTTGAACCAGATGACAGAAGTAGCATTGTATTTTTGATCCTTCAGATGGTTTTTGATCAATCAGCTCCACAAGCAGTTTGCAAACCAGCCCAATTTGTTCCAAATTCTATCTCGTGTCTTTCAAATCTTATAAAGATGAAAAATGTTCTCAAAGAAGTGCCAGCTGAGTTTCCCAGTGGGGACTTTTCTTCTTTTTTTCCTATTGACTGTGTTATACTTGTTGTGAAAAGAGAAAGTAACCAGAATATGCAACTTAGTGATTACAAATGCAGCTCTTCTGTAAATGCCTTGTATAGAAGACACAGCTGGGAAAATTGTGACTTTTATATGTGACGTTTTTTCTCCTTGCATAGCTGTCTACTCAGATGTGGAGTCAGATTTCCATGCCAAAGTTCCTGTTGTCTTTTGCAAAGATATTAAAAGGTACACGTCAGTGAAAAAGATTTTTAATGAGATACTCGTTTCTATTATGCTTGTTTATAGCAGCTTCTGGCATGCGTTCTTGACAAGAAGTATTAGCTAACATTCATGTCAAAGGGGAAATCCTCATAATGAAGATGAAATATAGAAAGAAGTCTTAGTTTTGTTCTTGTGCTTGGACTAGAGGAGATGCACACGGCTTATCGGCTGTAGGACTCTGAAAATAGCAGTTTTGCTTGCAGTTACGTAAAGGAAATACAGAGTGGTTCTCAGTCAATACTTAAAATTTCTGCCAGCAGTTTAATCCAAGTGTTTAAGAACATTTTGTGAGATTCGCTTTGCCAGTAAGGAAACATCAACTGGCAGTTCCAGTAAATTCCTAATAAGTAGCAACCTCCAAAATGAAATGTCTTTGCTGTATTGATGTCCGTGTTGTTTTGACTGACTAGAAGTATGTAACTGAAACTCTGGGGAAGCAAATATAGAAAGGATGGGCATATGTTTTTCTCATGCCTTGTTAAGTACTAAGAAAATAGAAGTAACTGTTTTGAGAAGCAAGAACAAAAAGAGTTCAGACAAGCTGTTTTGTGGGCTTACCAACTCTTACATGAAGCAGACCTGTTCTTATTTATTTAGTGCGTGTTCTTATTTATTTAGTGTGTGAAAAATATACACGGAGCTTGTGAGTAATGTAAGACTGCACAATCGGGAAAAGGGAGAACTTAGAGCAAATTCTTCTGTACTTTTAGCTGTACTGTCATGACAGTTTGTGTATTTAGCTGTAGTGAACTTTAGTAAGCTACAGATTCAGGTGATGAATTAATAGTAAAGAATACTTCTGTTGCTTTTGTTTAAAAGGGTCTTTCATAGGGAGGATGCATGTGTTTAGTGTTGTGGAAATGATTTCACTGTCTCACACCTCCAATCATTGTTTGTGTACTTGAGGAAAAGATAATTTTTTTTTTCCTGTCTTACATTTGTAATTACAGTGGTTTGACATGTAAAGTTAGTGCTAGAAATGATGTGGCTTGCCTTACAACTGACCTGCTGGCTGCACTTGGTAAACTGGAGCCTGTCCTCATTCCTTTGGTTTTGGCTTTCCGCTACTGGGCTAAAGTAAGTGTATAAATACTGAGGGTATTTAAATATGTTTATTTCCTCTTCTTAAGTACTGTGTACAGTGTAATATGTGTTATACCACGAGAAAAGAACTTGATGCTACTATTTCACCCAGAATGATACTGAAGATTTTGATGTGGAAGCTATAGAAGTTTTTGAAGCTTCCACTATTCTGTTGGCAAGCTATTATACTAGTTTCTTAAGTTAATTGTTCCTTGAAAACCAGCTCAACTGAGCAAACAGGTCTTACAAACTCCCCGCTATTGAGATAGCATTGGAGAAATTTGCATTTGCTCTAAAAATAGTCTGTTGTCATATCCTGCTGTACTTCTTGTAGGTATCAGTGGTGATCACAGGAATCAAGTTAAAACGTTCACAGCCAGCATTTAACTGTCACGTAATTGAACACTGAAATTACTGTCAGACCATATTTAGGATGTCTTGGCTTCATCAGGAAGTTAGGTTTTGATGTTGCTTTTGTATAATTTAGCAGTGCTTTTATAAAAATACCTGTTTTACAATATATAGAGAAACAGCAATAGAAACTATAGAGAACTGTTTGAAGTCTGACACATTACATCTCTCACGAGTTCTCATGGGAGAGATCAGTATCAGATTACAACCAGATGAATGGAATCTCCATATGTGAGATGTTGCACAAAACAAATACCTGACAGATATTTAGAACATAAATATGTCCCACAATCACAAAATGTGAAGATATCGAAAGGAATAAGAGAAAATAAAATAGTGTAACTAAGACACTGTGTGAATTATTATAACTTGCATTTTCTCTGTACGTGGCATGACTGATGTGTGCTTTTAAATGTGCCTAATGCTACAAGAAAATAAGTGTGTTGTATAATGGTCTGAATTACAAATGAGCAGTAGATGACTTATATTACTTTGCCATTTCCTGTCTGCATTTATAAAGCAAAATGCATTACATTGTTTACTGCAGTTTTTGAGATAAAGAGTTTCGTGTTTGACTTTGTCACATTACTTCTTAAATATTTATCCCTTTATGATATATTTTAAATTAAAATGCTGATGTTGTATCAGAAAGTTAATCATGTGTTCTGTTACAGCTCTGCCACATTGACTGTCAGGCTGAAGGTGGAATTCCCTCATACTCCTTTGCCTTAATGGTGATATTTTTTCTTCAGCAAAGAAAACCACCTATTTTACCATCCTATTTGGGCAATTGGGTAAGTGTTCTGATAATACAGTACCCCTACTATTAAAGTATTATAAGGTTATTTCAGTATTCTGAAAGGTTTGTTTGCCTTACAAATTTGTAAATAGAACACATGGGTATCTAATCCTCGTGCAGCTGACGACAGCTGCTGTAGCCTGTGCAATTGTACCATGCTGTATTTTGGAGAAGGAGGAGGAATCCTTTTTTCTTTAATTTAGATATCTGTCATCAGTTATTCTTGAGAGACATAAATATGACAATTGTCCTTGTTGCTTTTGGTGAAATCTTTGTCTGTATGTCTGTATGTATTATATGCAGTCTTTGTTCAGAGGTGCTCTAATTGTTGTTAGATTGAAGGCTTTGATTCAAAGAAGCCAGATGACCACCAGCTGAAAGGTATAGAAGAAGATGAGTTTGTACGGTGGGAGTACAAACCGTCAACAAATGGTTCAGCAAAAAACTCAGTTGGAGCAGAAGGTAAAACTAAAGTGGAACAGCAAAAAGGTGGTGGTAAGAAGGTAACAAGCTCAGAAGTGGACAACCAAAGTAATGCGAAGGAGAAGCACGGCAATGTAAGTCAGCAGTTTTATTTCACTGAAATTCATATTCTGTTTCTTAGCCCTTTTTTTTGGATCTTTAAACATTAATGTTGGATGCAACCAAGAAAAAAATTGGAATTTGCATATCTTATAGCATCTGAGCACTCTTATCTATTTCAGTCTCTCTTAGCATTCAAAACCCCTCACCAAGTTTCACTGGGGCAACTGTGGTTAGAACTGTTGAAGTTTTACACACTGGAATTTGCTTTGGAGGAGTATGTCATCAGCATACGGGTACAAGAACTCTTAACCAGAGAGAACAAGAACTGGCCTAAAAGGCGAATAGCCATTGAAGGTAGGATGGTACCTTTCTCTCATTCTGTAGTCTGTGCATTACTGTCTCTTATTTACCCGATACAACATGTCTAGACAACAAACTAAATAATATTAGAAGGAATAGTAATTGAATGGGCAAGTAAATTATTTTTGTGGCGTATTTTGTCTGCTGTTTAAACTGTTTGAAGACCAGTTTTCTGTATAGCACTGCTTTTTCTGGTCCTTGAAAAACAAAGCACAAGTCTCACTATTCCTTACCATTCTGTTCTTATCTTCATCTCTTTCATTTATTTCTGTAAACATTATTTTTGTAAACCATCATTTTTTTTTTCCTTTTTGATAATACTGATATTTATGAATTTTCAGCACATCTGTCTGCATTTCCAAAACGACATGTTGAGTGTTAACAGGTATCAGCTTATTTCCTCTGACAATAATGCAGGCTGAATAGAGAGGTTAGCTCTTATCTTGGTAAACTGGAGCAGTTGGAGCTTGATGATCCTTGGGGTCTCTTCCAACCCAAGCTGTTCTATGATTCTATGGTAAAACGCACTGAAGTAACCCCTCCACTCCTTTCCCTGTTGACAGTATTTCCATACTGTGGAACTGAGTAACATGTCATGGACTGTGCTTCATGGCCTGAATAACGTGTCTAAGGGAAGTGCCTTTATGGGGAGAAGACCATTTGAACTGTGCGATATGTAACCTGAGTTATGTATGTTGGGGAAAGAAATGCAAAGAAAGGAAATCGTTTTGTCTATTGCTTCTTTATAGCCAGAAGGCATCTTTATTTCTGTTCCTCAGCTCAGAGAAATGTGTAAATGATACTTTACAGGGAAAGTAACAGAGCGCTGCATAGCGTTCTGAAGTGGCCTTAAGAGAACTGGGGGGTTGAGAAAGGCTAAGAAACCACTTTAAGTTCTATTTTTGTAAAAGCATAAGTAATGAATTTTGGAGATCTGTTGATAAATTAAGTTTTTTGAAACGTGCATCAGGTGATAGAGGGAATAAGGAGAAATAGGTCATGGTGGCAAGGAATAGGGTACTAAAGGAACATTGATGGACCAGTCAGTGAGGTACAAAGAGGGAAAAAAAGTAGTGAATTGCTGAGGCACATATTGAGTAGTGGCTCTCAGGATCACTCCTGTGGCTTTAATTTCTTCTCCCAGTTCTTAATTCAATCAATGTTAATGAGAAAGTTTTAAAACTAGGCTAGTATGCAGTTATCATCTGAGAAACTAAAACCTGCAGGATGAAAGAACAAATTATTGAGAAAGAAACAGCAAGCTCTTTTCAAAAAGATACTACATTCTGGTGTTGATGCCTGCTACTATTTGATCGTTTTACTGTTCATTTTTTGTGGTTGTCATTTTGTTTCGCTTTGTTTCTGATGTTAAACTTGTAACTGAAATTATGAAGTGACTAACCATCTCAGTTTGATACACTCTTTACAGGCTAACTTACAACAGCTATGCAAGTGCTCATTTATTTGGAGAAAAGTATTTGCTCTAGAAATTGCTAGTAAGGACTAAGAATGAAACCTGGTGAGACTGGTTCCTATAGTGCTTATAACCTTAATGTTAGGACAGTTCTCTTAGAAAACTTAATTAAGTCAAACTGAAATCCTTCTTTAATGAAGAAAAAAGTGCAGGCAGGATTACAAAGGCGCAAAATAAATGTATGTTTATTTTCATTTCTAGTTTAGAAATTGGCCATAATATAATGGTGTATTATACTTGTGCTGCTGTTGTTGTTTATTTTTGTTTTTATAAAATAACACTATTTAGGATAGCTTATGATTGCTCGACATTCATGGCCATGTGTTGATTTATATGGAGGAAATCCAAGAGTTCTGGGCCCTACATTGTCTCCAAATCTTCTGGATTTTATTATAAGAATCTCTCATTTTTTAACCGCTGTATCATAACTTAGGCATTTCAACTACTTTAGTCTGGAATAGCTATTTGAAATTGAGCAATTAAATATTAATAAAGAAATTGCAATTTTTCTTCCTAGATCCCTTTGCACTAAAGAGGAATGTTGCACGAAGTCTAAATAGCCAGATGGTATTTGAGTACATCCTGGAGCGATTTAGGACAGCGTATAAATATTTTGCGTGTCCACAAAGTAAAGATGGGATTAAATCCAAGCCAGATACCAGAAAGAAAGAGAAAGGGAAAATTAATAACAAGAAATCCACAAGATCTGAAGAGTCTGTAACCAACTGTTGCCTTCCACAAGGGGATAAAATTGTAGATAAACAAACTATAGGAAGTGGATGTACCATACCAGAGAATGAACTTGAATGTAATGAAATGGAAGAACCTGTAGCCAAAAGATTCACTTTGAAGAACAGAGACTCTTCACTACTTTCAACATTGGACTCTAGTTACGATGAAGACAAAGAAGAAGCATTATCCCTTATTTCTAATGAATGCTGTGAAGTAAAGCAAAAATCACTTAAAGAGAGAGATGATCTAGAAATTTCAGAGGTTTGTCTGACTGAAGGTGAGCTGAGCCACCATTGTAACTGCAGTGAACATCAGTCCTATGACACAAATTCTAGTAATGAATTCTCTGATGCTGAAAGTAGACAGAGTTTGGTAATGGAGTATTCTCAGAACAAGTGCACTGGCACACCAGCTACCTCGCACAACTGCAAAGCAATGGTGGAAGCTCACGATCTCAAAGATGAAGGCAGACTCTCTACAGAAGAAATGCATTATGTGTTTGATAAGTTTATTTTGACTTCAGGAAAGGTAAGTGGTGTATTTAAGCAGTGCTGGTCACGTATGAGCGGGCTGTTACTTTCAAATAACTAAAATTAAGAGTGGGTGGGCAACAAGATTGTCCACTTATTGTTCCAGTCTCTGTTATGAATGGCAGCTCTGGTATTTTTGGACAACCTCTTACTCAGGACTGAAAAATTCTGCTAACATGTGCTGCTTGGACTAGACAGTCTGGTGTACACCTCTTAAGCAGAGCTTTCTGATTTTTCACTTCTCCTGCCTTATTACAGAATTTCTAGGTGCTTATGTTCTTTGTAGAGACTGTGTAACTGTCGAGATATTAAATATTCATGCCTGTATAAGTTAAACTAAATTGTTGGGTCTATTGAATAACCTTAAAAGTATCATTATTATATTTCTTTTTTTCCTTCTTTTTTTTTTTTTTTTTTTTTTTAAAGCCTCCAACTATAGTATGCAGCATCTGCAAACGGGATGGACATTCCAAAAATGACTGCCCTGAGGATTTTAAGAAAATTGATCTTAAACCACTGCCACCAATGACAGACCGATTTCGGGAAATACTTGATATCGTGTGTAAGAGGTGTTTTGGTAAGTTGGAAAAGCATTTGCACTGTAAGCCGTGAACTGTAATCTGGAGGGAAAAAAAAGAAAAGAAGGATTAAACTACTAATTCCAGTAGATTCAGTGAGGCTACAAATTGGCCAGTATTTCTATTCTCATATAAGTGATGGTTGTGTTATCACGTTCTCATTTTGAGGAACTAATACTGTACAAGAACTTTATTGGGTTGGTAAGAAGTTGCTAGCATCCTCAGAAATTAGGCTCTGGGCAAAACTGGTTTTTGTGTTTGTTAATTCCTGTCACTTTCGAGGAAAAGCTTCTTCTGGGTGCCCATGTGTGAGTAATTGCAGAAAAATCAGACGTCTGAAATAAAATCCTAGCAACTCTAATGACAATGTAAAAAGAAATAAAAACATTTTAATTGATATTCAAGGAAAGGAATTGTTTTATTGTTTTTTTTTCAATAAAAGTTAAGAAAAAGTAAAATATATTCAATCTGATGCTTGTAATTAGCTGAAAAAGGATTTTTGAGGCAGCGGAATGTCATGTCTGATCGTGTTTTAACTTGTTTTTACTTAGATGAATTATCTCCTCCTTTATCTGAGCAACAAAACAGAGAGCAAATTCTGGCAAGTTTGGAAAGATTTATTCGTAAAGAGTATAATGGTATGTATATAGCAGTAGGTAGTGATTCTTGATAATACTTCTTCACCAAAGTTCTCTGGAACATGGTAAATTAATTTGTATCATTAATGCTCATTTTCCTTGTTAAAGCAGTGGTGTCTCTTTTCCTCTGCGTGTAAACCTGTCTTATAGGCTTCTAAACTTAACGACTGCCCTATGGCATTCCATGGGAAAGTCCTGTTATTGTCAGAAAAGCATCAAGAGGGATGATGCAGACTCAGTTCTTTAACAGTCAAGACAAGACAAGAAAAAAAAAAAGAATGGGCCCAGGCCAGTTGGGTTTAGGATTATCTGGATTGCAATCCAAGTACTTTTGTTGCCTAGTCACCAGTGTGTGAGTGTTTTGGAAATCTTACTCAGCTTGTATCTTAACATCCCTTTTATAAAGTAGGAAGAAGCATCTTATTACAGAAATGGCATTCAAGGCACAGAGATGAGAAGTGACTTTTTGGAGAAGTTATAAAGCAGTACTAGAGCACTGGTTTTCTTTCTGATTCAGTTTCTGTAATCAGTGAAAATTACTAAGCTTCCTCCTTCATCAACGATGAAGTGTTAGAAATGATGCTGTAGGTTCCCTCTAAAGCTCATTTTTATGTACGCCTGTGCATCTCAGTTAAGTGATGTTCCATAGTAAAGATTTGTTGTTAAACTGTAACAGAATTTTATCTTATTTTTGTTCTACATTTTTGTTTAGATAAAGCTAGACTTTGCTTGTTTGGCTCTTCAAAGAATGGATTTGGATTTCGGGACAGTGATCTAGATATCTGCATGACATTGGAAGGCCATGAAAATGCAGAGGTAAGAGTTCTGAAGTTGATAAAATTTACTGTTTTAAATTCAAGAATTCTTGACGTGTTCTATGCAGTTAGGGCTTCTGTACACAGAGCAGGTGGGATTTTGCTTGTAGCACATAGACTTGTACTCTACACAATTAAAGCAAGATATAATTTATTTTAGTTCTAGCACCCTATAACACTTAGTGCATTGTAAAAGTACACACAGAGAGTGAGTCACCATTTTACATAAATTCGTGTGTTAGTTTATAGACTTTCTTTTTGTACTTTCCCTGTATGAGGTGTATGACTGATGGTAAATATGCTTGTTGAGATAGAACCCATGTGTAAACATCTTAAGCTGTGGCATTTATTTTTCCTAGAAATTGAACTGTAAAGAAATAATAGAAGGTTTGGCAAAAGTTCTTAAGAAGCATCCAGGTAAGTATTTAAAAGTATTGTTTGTTTTATATTTACATTTAACATATATGTAGTTAATAGAAATGTTTTATGTACTAAAGTGTTGCCTCTCCAGGTCTGAGAAACATCTTGCCTATAACAACAGCCAAAGTGCCTATAGTAAAATTTGAACACAGACGAAGTGGCTTAGAAGGAGATATCAGTTTATACAATACACTGGTGAGTATCTGTTTGTTTGGCTGAGTTCAAAAAAAGCTTCTTAATTTGTTGTAACTCATTCAAGTAATCATTTGAAGGAAGAATTTTGAGACCAGAATTAAAATACTTGTTTGTGTTCCTTTTTTTTTTTCCTCCATCGTTTAAATAACGTCTTTACCCCAAGCCCAGCCAAAGTAGCTGTGTAACACGATGGCACAGCAGCAGCATGGTATGCAGAGCATCTTTGGGAATGCTCCTGAATTCATCAGTCCCGATTTCATATTTCAGCTAGATTTGTGTTGGAAAAGTTGCGTGAATGTTAGGGAATAGCTGTGTGGGTTTTTAGTCCTCCAATTATATTATGTATTTCCTGTACTTGAACTGCAGACTGTACTATAATAAACCATAAATTACATTGTAACACTTGTTTAATTTTTTTCAGGCCCAGCATAATACAAGAATGCTGGCTACGTATGCAGCTATTGATCCTAGAGTGCAATATCTGGGTTATACGATGAAAGTTTTTGCAAAGGTAATATGCAAAGAAAATACTTATTTGTACAGCATAGTGTTTTCTGATGCAGCCACTGAGTTTACCTTTTGCTTAACGCCAACAAGAAAGGAGATAGCAGAGTACTATTAATAGGAAGAAGCACTCTTTCTTAAGCTGACTGTGTCCATCTGATTGTGTGTGTCTGAATCAAGTTCTAATGGGATTTTTCAGCTTTGGCACATTATAAACAAACAAACAAAAAAAAAATTGGTTATTAGGAAGTTTTCTGGTTTTATGTTAGGCAAAAATGGATTCTGAGTTTTCCAGATGGTACTTGAATTTGAAGACATTTTTCATACTTTGTAAACCTGTTTTTATTTATGAGATGACTGTGTTCTCTGTTAGCCGTGGGGTTATGTTTGCTAACTGGCATAGTTATTAGTCTTGAATAATTTAATGTAAATTCAGTGTTTTGTTCAAAACGTATTTTTTCAGCGCTGCGACATTGGTGATGCATCCCGTGGTAGTCTGTCTTCATATGCCTATATTCTGATGGTTTTGTACTTTCTACAACAGAGAAATCCACCAGTTATACCAGTTCTTCAGGAGGTACGTTTATCTAAAAAAAAAAGAGGCTATGAAGTATTGCTGTGTAAATTCTTATATGAGAAATCTGTGCATTTAGGGTCAGAAGGATGAATGAGGCACAGAGCCTTTCCTCATTAGCAGGTTCTTAGCTCCCAGTTCATTTTAGTGGGTAAAACTGAAAAAGAAAATTAAAAAAAATTGGGCATCTGTTGGACTTAAATTCTGCTGTTATGTTTACTTTGAGATTTTGGTATTATGATACCTGTATGCTGAGCAGGATTTAAAAAGCAAATGGAATGGAAGGAAGGGAATTGTAATTGAGGCTGTGCCAGATGCTCATAGGATGTAACTCCAGCTCTTCTGTCAATTATTGTAAGAAATGTCTTTTAAGACTCAGCTTCTTATCTGTAAGAGAGAATTTATTTTCCAATTTCATAAGAAGGTGTGGGAGAATAACCACTGATTTGGTACAACTTTAAAGATACTGTTTTACATGTGCCAGGAAACTTTATTCAGACTATAACATTCTGTACCTTCTTTGCATGGGCTGGGGAAATATAGCTGGTTAACTGTCTGCCTCTTCGTGGATGTACTCTATAACTGCAAAGCACTTTTGAAAGTTACCCCTTGTCTGCATGCATGAGGAAGATTGGCTTTAACGTAGCAGCTGAGACTGACTTTCTTGGTGACATTTTAGTAGCGATTGAGAGTTGTTATTTTATTGCTATCCCTGAGAGTATATTTAAATAAAAATGGAATTTCCCCTTTGACTTTGCTTAAGTCTCCTTAGAGATTTTGTGGGCAAGAGGGATGTTGGAATCTCAATGACGTAGTTCAGTCATGTTTTCTTATTTGTAAGGAATAAGTGAAAATAAAATACCCAAGTACTTTGCAAGAGGCATAGCAATAATGCAAAATGACTTTCAAGCATTTTACCAATGGGAAATTCTGCCTATGTATAAAATAATAGCTAAAATTGAAAGATTTCTACTTTTGTGCTGTTCTGAACAACTGCAGATATATTTATGGTGACTTTTAAATTATAGTGGTAACTGTGTCCCTCTCTGTTTTGGCAGATATTTGATGGAAAGCAGATTCCACAGAGAATGGTAGATGGATGGAATGCCTTTTTCTTTGATGACATGGAAGAACTGGTAATGTTCTAATTTCAAAAGAGTCACTAAACCTTAGGGCTCATTTTTATGAGAGTGTTTTATTTATGGCAGTGTCATACTTCCATACCCATAAGATTACAACTTCCCACTTTAATCCTGTTTTGCTGAAATGAGTGTCTACTTCTTTATGTAAATGTATAAAGTATATACATAAATAATAAAGGTAGCCCTGAATTGCCCTAATGTCTTCAATTGCGTGTAGAAGAAGCGTCTGCCTTCTCTTGGAAAGAACACTGAATCACTTGGAGAGCTCTGGCTAGGGTTGCTGCGATTTTACACTGAAGAATTTGACTTCAAGGAATATGTGATCAGCATCCGACAGAAGAAGCTGTTAACTACATTTGAGAAGCAGTGGACATCGAAATGTATTGCTATTGAAGGTACTTGCTTACTGACTTTTGCTTCCCTTAATGAAAGTGTGATGAATGCTGTTGCTCCAGGATCTGTTCTCATAGTTGCACAGGATCTTTATGCTAGCAAACTACCATGTTTAAAAAACCCGTTGTTTGGAAGTCCTACACCTTACAAAGTGAGATTAGACTCCTAACTGTTTTTGCAGTTGTGAGCACCACTTTGCTATCTACTGCTATCTGCTCTATGAGTGCATTTGAAATGGAATTCTGTGTATTAGAATTTATGTTGCAGCATGTTTTTTCCAACTTCGCCTTGTTTTTTCCCCCTTCTTTACACAGATCCTTTTGACTTGAATCATAATCTTGGTGCTGGAGTCTCTAGGAAAAGTAAGTTGTCAATGTCTACTAGTGATTAATGTTCACTGTTTTCTAACGTGTTGTCCCTTTTCTGTTGTTTTGTAATAATTCTGTCTTTCTTCATTATCTAATTATCATTAGATAATTTTTCTTTCATTTTTCAGTCTTTTTAAATGAGTGGTTTATACATTGTGTCTGTCTGATGTATTTTGATAGGAATACTTTTTTGTCTTTCTTCATTAGTGACCAATTTCATAATGAAGGCATTTATCAATGGGAGGAAATTATTTGGTACCCCATTCTACCCAACTGTTGGAAGAGAAGCAGTAAGTTTTCAGAATTTTAGTATGCTTTTTAACTTTTCTCTGTCTACTGAAGTGATACCTCCAGAACAAATCTCTTACGTGTATTTAATAGTTTGTTGTGCATAATTTATGTAATTATGTATCTTCATAAAATACACAGCTTAGTGTTTGGTTTCTGTAGTATAAAATTCGCAGGCATAGTTGTGAGAGCGGTGAGTGTTTTTGAGAGTTTTGGATAAGGTAAGCTTGTTTTAATTTTTGGTTGATTTTAAAAAACTTTTCATAGTATTGCTGAAAACTGCAAAATCAGCTTTAAGCCCAGGAACACCTTCAGGAGCTTTTGTAGCTATTTGTGTAGCAAAGAAAACAGATTTGCAAGATGTTACAAGTGTGTGATTCTGCTTATTTTTCCAGCGGGTGGGAAAAGAAAGAGCTGTCCCTTAAGGAAGGTGATCAGCTTTTTGTTAGCAGCTGACCTTCGGAATTTGTCCTCCGAGTCTCTGTTGGGAGCACATTCATATGACATGCTATGAAGAATGTACTCCTCTCTGTTACAGGCTCCAGTCATCTATGTGTAATAGAGAACTGTTTTTGTATATAAGTAAATCAGCTGGAACGAACGTTACTAACATCTGCTTATGAAGATGCTTTCTTACACAATTTAGGACTGTTATCACAAATGGCTATGAATAGGGTTTGTGTTCCTAAGTGATTTTTAAAATCTTACACATTTTTTACAACGTATTTCTGGAAAACCTGTTAGAATGTGAGCTGGCATCTTAGATAGGCAGGAAGGCTGATTTGTTGTTATTTCTCCACATCCTTACCTCAATGGTATTTTATTTTTTTTTGCTTTCTCTAGCTGCAGTTTTGGTGAATTTGTATTGTAGGTTCTTTGGTGTGGTTACTGTGTTCTGTTTTGTGCTGTGCCTAACGAAATATGATCTGTTTTTATTGGGGCATTTGAGTACTGTTGAGATACGAATAATAAGAATGCTTCATCAATTTCCCACCTGAACTTTGCTCAGTCTAGGGGGATTTAATCACAGTATTTGGGATAGAACTCCTTTAGAAAGCATACAAGCAGTGACTCAGATACCAAAATGTATCGCATGCAAAACATTGCCTTTATACTGTGAGGAACCTTGGGGAAGGTGTAAGGTAGACAGAAGGCATGAGCCTGGATAGGCTGTACTGGAAATTTGGCCTCAGGCCTTTGGACAAACCCCTTCCTAGCTAAGACTGCTCCACTTCTCTGAAAAAGCTGCAGCTATCCAGGGGAAGGGATTGTCTAAGGGGCAATAAAATGTAGGGAACTAAAGATAATTTTTCTTTCATTTTTCAGTCTTTTTAAATGAGTGTTTTATACATTGTGTCTGTCTGATGTATTTTGATAGGAATACTTTTTTGACTCAAAAGTGCTGACAGATGGAGAATTGGCGCCCAATGACAGATGTTGTCGTGTCTGTGGAAAAATTGGTCACTACATGAAAGATTGTCCAAAGAGGAGGAGGTAAGTAATACACAAAGCTAACTTCTTAAAAGCTACAATCTTTGAGATAAAATCAGGAGAGAGTTGGAGATTTGCAATTTAAATGGAAATGAAGAAAATGCTCTGAATTGCATAGAAAATCAGAGCTTCATATATGACCCTTAACTAACCATCCAATTTTTGTTCTTAAACTATTTCTCATCATCCCGTCAAGGCTTAAAAGTGTTCATGCAAGCACACACGCAGTAAAATCAGTCTGTATGTTAATATTTTTGCTTTGTGATCTACTTTAAATATGTTTACCTTAAAGTTTAAATCTCTCAGTTACCCTTTTATATAGTGTAAACATTCAGTTGGGGACCATATTACCTGATTGTACAATTTGTGATATATTAAAATGGATTGCCTGTACTGGTGATGTTTGGAAGGCAGTAGTGAGTTCAAATTGTTCTATATAATAACATACCTTTGTAAGCCGGCTAAAATCTTATTTGTTAAAATCTAGAGGCAGATTATATGATACTAGTGTAGCCACTTAATGATCATACACCTGTACATCAATTGCAATTATGGCATTGGATCCAAAACACTTGGAGAAACGAATTCCTATTACACGGTAGGTCAGTGTCTCTAAAGAAAGTTCATCAGGGATTGACAAATAATTCACACTCTTTGCATTTTTACATCTTTACATTTTCCATGAGCCACCCAGTGTGGGTTGTCTGACTCCTCCTACAACCTGTGGAAGCCCTTAGAAGTCGGTGTTTTATTGTTACAGACTGAAGTCTGGGCTTTTTCATTTAGTCCTCGTATTCAGTTGCGTACTCCGTAATTCTTCCAAAGATTCTGTTTCTTTTCTTGCTGCTAAGTCCCTTGCTAATTACAGCCGTTTATTTAGTCTGCAGACTTCAAGATACATGAAACTGGACTGGGTCCCCAAGGTCACAAGTTGACCATTTCTTTCAGCCACTCTCAGTAACACATTCCTCACAAACACTAGCACGTTGAATTGCATCACCTCTTTCCCTCTATCTACTCAGGAGGAGTTGTGATCTGTTCTTCCCAGAAACAGGGCAGCCACCCAGAATCTCTCATGAATAGAATAAACAGCTCACAAAACAGTACTCATACTCAATGCTACAGACATCATGTGGAAGAAGACTTTTGTTTCTTGTCTTGGTTCCCGATCACTAATAATTCTCCAGTTTTTTTGCATTAGTTCTGAGTGTTTGAAAGAGCTTCAGTGCTCTCTTTCACATCCTGTCTAGGCTCAGGGTGCTAATAAATATTATATATATTTATATAAATAAATATTCCATCTCCAGTCAGAAGGAGGCTTTACCTACAAAATATAGTTGACTTGTTTTTCCTGTAGTCTGAGTCAGTGGGATCGTTGCATAGAATTAACTCCCAAACTAATTGGTAGGCTAAGCCTGCTTAAGCGTGGGTACAGTTCTGGACCAGTAGTCAGGTGGCTTCTGGACGATACTGGGGAGTTTCTGAGTTGGTTAAGTTTGTACAAACAGGTTATTAACCAGATTAGATTCTGAAAGTACCTTTTCTGGTATTCCTAAAGTATTTATATGCTGGTACAGCTGTTGGTAATGTAACCATTTCCTTTGCATATACCAGTGTAATAAGAGTTTTTTTTCTGTGGTTTTTGTATTTGTGCTTGTAAAAACTTGCCGTTTAGGTTAAAGAAAAAAGAGAACGAGAAAGATGATGAAAAAGAAGTGAAAGAAGATGATAGAGAGACAAGAGAGAAGAGGTGTTTCATCTGTGGAGATGTGGGTCATGTTAGAAGAGATTGTCCTGAATTCAAACAAGCCCGTCAGAGAAATAATAGTGTGCCAAGTAAGTAAAGCTTCTGTGTTCTTAATATCATTTTGAAGTCCTGAGATCCATTCTTTCTAGCTTTCTATGCAGACTTAGTAATTATCTTCAAAATTTTTGCAACTGATGGTTTCAGTGATTGCAAAAAAAAAAACCAAACCCTTTTAGTCTTTTTTCTGCAAGAGCAGTAGTATCTATTGAAATTCAGGCTTTGCATGGGTGGTTAGGAAAAAAAAAGTAGTACTTAGCAGTAAGTATAGTGTACTTCAGTACCTTGCATTTATTTATCTTCCACTCACAGTGGGTGCGTTTGGTGTGCTAATCATAGTAATAAATGAATGCATTTCTTCTTCCAAGTGTTTGTTAAATGTTAGCTAACCCTCCATCGTGTATGAGAGGTAAGTAAATGTATTTTCAGAAAAAAATCAGTGGTTTTAAGTAACACTCTAAAGGCATGTAAATACGTTAGGAAGCTATTGAATCACTGTTATATAATCTAATTGCAAACCCATTTAAATTAGGCTCTTACAGGTCTACAGAATTTGAGAAAGTGAGGAAAGAGATAATAAATGAACTTTAGAGAGAGCTTTGCTGTTCTCTGTATTCCATTATCCCTTTTTTTCCCCTCTTTGCCCAAAAGGTTTTGCTGTTGCTAATGTCATTTGAAATCCCACAGCTCACAGCAGTTGTGTGGAAAGCTCTGTAAAGTAGCCTTCCTTACCTGTTCATGCTAGGATTTGTATTGCACAGAATTAAGCGTTGCTTTAGCTGCTGTAAATATTAACATCAGCTGTTACCGATAGATGGAAAGCTTTCCACTTAAAGGCAGGAGGAGTATTTAAAGTAATTTACCTACACTGCGTCACACAGTGCTTACAGTGTCACTGATTCCTGGTCCCGTGTTCATTATTCTGTAACCCATAACCTTGTGCTTTTTATTTAATTTTTTGTTCTTTGATTAGGCAGCCAGTTGGTCCGAAGCATGGTAAATTCACAGCTAGTGGCTGTAAGCCAGCAGCAAGTGGAAGGACCCTTGCGCACTAGACAGTCATCAGAATGTGTAAGTTCCAATTAGCTGCAGTATCAAAGTAGCAAACTAGGAATCTTGGGCTGTGCTAGGAATAGGTTTGACCAGACTTCTTTATCAGATTCTGGATTTCTGAATGACAGCATTGCACTCTACCTAGCCAGGTAATACATCTGTGATTTGTAATGCAGTGTCTCTTTGAGGCTGTTCATGATGTTTCAGTATGGAAACCATATAGTCATATTTCATATGAGAACTCGCAGTTCTTAGAGGTCAACTTCAGTATCTGTCAAATACAGGTTAGGGTGGCTTGTGAAATCTTGTGCGTAGTTATTTCTGGCAATATTCTGGAGTAGCTAAGGAAAGTAAAACTCAGCTTATTGTTAACATACTGTACGTGTACGTTTGTGACTACTGTGGTTTTGTGTGGTTTAAGAGGGGGCTGCAAGGAACAGACAGGGAGCATGGTAAATCATTCTTTAGTTTGGATGTGATGACAGGAGAGTCTGCCAGTGTAAACTAGAAGAACAAACAGAACAGTGGGGTTCCCTAGAGCACTTTACCCAGGATTGTGGCCAGATGGCTTTTGAATATCTCCAGGGAAAGAGATTCCACAGCCTCACTGGGTAACCAGTGCTCAGTCACTGTCACAGTAAAGAAATTTTTCCTCTTGTTCAGACAGAAATAAAAAAATAAGTTTTTACAGCAAATGCTGTAATACTGTCTGCTTCTATGCCTTCAGCAATGACCTGATATCAGCATATGGAGGTTCTAGAAAGTTCAATTTCTTGTTTAATAGGTTAAATGACAAATAAATAATAAGAGCTTATTTGGGAATCACTGAAGTATCTGTGGTAATAAGAACTACTCTATTTAGAAATAAGCTAAGTCTTTAATGAGATTCAGGGCTATATATAGGATGGGAAAGACTGATTAAAAATGAGAAACAGATGTGTAAGAAGTCACATGAAGAGCTTGTGGTTAATTTTTGCTCAGAATTGTGTTTTTGGTGGTGGGATGGGCCATGTTAGCAGGCTAAATCATCTGCTGGGGAAAACAAATGTCAGATGAACTGCACTGGTTTAAACAAGCAGGAACTTGGGCTTAGTAGTTGGGATATTGCTGGGGAGTGCTCTGCATTTTTTTAATGAATACACTAATGCATTGTGTACTTATTAAAGAAAAACACTATTAAATTGCTAGTGGGCTAGTGGATTAGTGGACTAATCAGAAACACATATTTTTTTTTCCCTCCAGTCTGATTCGCATCAGTCATCTTATTCTCCACAACCTCAACAATTTACACAGAATTCCTCTCAGCCAGCATCCATTAACCAGACTCAGCCACAACCAATATCCCAGTCTAAGCACGTTCCGCAACCACAGCAGGGTGCACAGCCACCCCATCAGGTCCAGCTGTCTTTGTTTAACTTTCCCCAATCTCCCCCAGGTCAGTATTCTACCTTGCATAACCTGGGACTACTTCAGATGCACCATCACCAAATTCAGCTTCCCAACACTTCGTGGCCTATTCACGGGCCTGTTATTCACTCTGCACCGGGTAACCCTCCTCATTCTACAAATGTTCCATTTTCTATGAGATCTGGCAGCGGCAGCACCACAAATAACCAGAGCAGTGTAAGCTTGAATGATCCCAGTATCATCTTTGCACAGCCTGCTGCCAGGCCCATGGGAATCCCCAGCACTTCTCATGAGGGACACTGGCATAATCCTGTGACTCCAAACTCACTGGTGAACAATGGCACTGTGGGGAATTCAGGTAATTCTTCTCTGTTGTATCAAACCTCTCACACTTTGTGTACAAATGTTAAATGTTATAGAAACAGCTAACTCTTCCAACTTGTTTTGCATTAAAAAATACAGTGCTTAAGAAACCAAGTTATTACCTTCATTGTCTTCATGTATTTGTAGGGAAAAATTATGCAGCTTGGATCTTTGTTAACTTTTAGTCGTTGATCCTATTTGCCCTTAATGGCTGTGCAACACATGAGAAAACATGCATTCAACTGAGAAATGTTCTAATAACTGTTTGAGTCTGAAGTATATTTCTGTGAATACACTTACAAAAACAGTTTCTGTTTATGTTGCTGTATAGATTATTAGATGAATGCTGAGACTGCAACTATGAATTTGAGAGACTGGCAGAGTTGCGGTTGTGCAAACACGTTGTCCTCTTGTATTTAGTGCAATACAGGCATAATGACATGTTTTTATACAGTCTTTTCTCCTGTAGTTTATTCTGCTTCATTTAACTCCCTTAGTCTCGACTTTATTTTCTGAGAATACATCATAAATGTTTTACCTGCAACCATTGGGCTACAGCCTCATACCAAAGCCAAGTACATCTGTGTGTTTGAGGCTGAGAAAAAATAGTATATAGTAGTCAGAGCCCATATTGTTTTTTAAGCAACATAAAAAATGGCAGCCCCTGTACTTGCACATAATGGTCTTTTGATTTAAGTGTGTAACTCTTCCAATATTTAAACATATATATCTTTTTAATGCAACATGGTGATGCAGTTGTTCATCACAAGAGGTGGAAATTGGGAATCTCTTGCACAGCTTTTTTCTGCACTAACAGAATAATTGACAGCAACAGTAGGTTTTCATCTGGGTCAACAGTGCTGGCTGAGGTATGCTCCACCAGTGAGTTTTTAACGCATTTGTTGAGGTGCAGGGGTTGCATGGTTTTGTATTTGAAGCTTTGTGGAGAAGATATTCTTGAGGATACAGGAGCTGCTACAATGCGCTGAATTTTCAGTGTGCTTTGTCCCTGAGTCTCCATCATTTCTGATCTTAATTATTTGTCCAGGCTCATCTGACACCTCCTCCATGCCCAGCCAGCCCTGTTTTTTTCTCAAGCACCTTCTTCCAGTCTGACTCTTCTCACCTGAGTAGCTGTCTTCTTACAGGCTAACTCTTGAATCCTACTTTCTCCTTCATTCTCCTTCCTCAAGTAGTCCCGTTTTTCATCATGCAGTCCAGTCAGTCTCTGTCTTCAGTCTATTTCCTTCTGCTCTATTTCATTATGTTGGTGGCCCTTCCTGCAGCAGGTTGGAGCTTGATGATCCTTGTGGTCCCTTCCAACCCAAGCAATTCTATGATTCTATGATTATAATTGCTTCTACTACCATCTTGCCTTCACAGTTGTTGTACCAGGTTCTTTGTGCAGTCTCAGTATTTTTTCCCCCTCAAACTATTTTTGGACTTACTGCATGCCTTTTCCTAGTTTTCAGTCTTGGAGCTTTTCCTTTTTGTATTTTGATCAGCTTTGTTTCCTTTATGGCTTAGATGATATGTAAGGTGATGTCACTGGATAGGTGCATAGTAAAAATGAGGTGCCTGCTCTGTTTGGAGCCTACTTCATACTTGCTTGGGACAACTTGGGAAGTCTAAGTTCATGAACAACTTTGTCCTGACTTGCATGAACTTGAGTTAGAAGGAACAGATTTGCTTTCTTTTCAGTAGACAATCTGATCAGAAGTAGGATCATTAGAAGTTTCAGACAGAACTTTTTTTATGCCTACTCCAGAGCCGTGCTTCGTTACTATTTTTAAACCTGTAGCTTACTTCTACTTAATGAAAGTCTGTCTAAAAGTTTTCTGAGTAGTCTGAAGGGGAGCTGACGTACTGAGAGCACTAGTTTCTTGAATGTATGTATTTACTTTTAAATGTACATTGTATACATTTTTAAATTAGCAGGCATTGTTGTGTCTTAAAAAACTGGAAGCAAAAAGAGCAGAAGTAGTAATGCAGTGTTTGGCATAAGCTGTTGTGTGTCGTGCCTCCTTGGATGCCTGATTTCTCATGCTTAATTCAGCAGTAATACCAGATTTGTGAATGGAATAGCTTATAATTTGCGTATTTATTTCAGAAGTTTTTAATCTTTCTCTCTAGAAATCAACTTTAAGTTGGTCTATTGACCAACTATGTATTGAGTTTCTTAAGCATAAGAAGTATTAGTGGATTTTCAGTGTATAGTTTTTGAGAGCTCTTTCTTGCAGGACAGTAGTTTTCATGTCTCACGTTAGCAATAGTGAAGATCTGTGTGGGCTCAGATGTTAGTGAGGTTGTTCAGAACTTGTATTTCTCGTCACGAGAATGACGTGAAGTCTAATTTACTTTTGTGTGGAATTGTGAAATTGTAGGTCTTGATTCTAAGTACTGATTCATCGTATGTCTTCCCTATCAATGAATTCTATCATAGTGAATAATGAAGTAATTTAGGTGGTAATTTTTATTGATGTATGCTCAAAAAATAAAATAAAATGGTAGCACATGGGACTAGTCACGTTAAGTGCCCTGCAAACTGTTATTTGAGATGTAAATTGTATTTGTGACTCACTGTTTAATTATTTCAACTTGCAATGTGCTTTTCCCTTTCAATTGAAAAATAGATCAGGGTTTCCAAGGACAGTTTGGTAAAATGAACCCTCCTTCTGTCCCTTGGGACCATGGGACCCCTACCCATTTTCCTCTCTTCCGAGGAGCGTGGCCTTACAATATGCCTCAGAACTACATGCAGCAGGGAAATGCCAGCTATCCACCGAACAAACCTTTCTACCCTCAAGGTACTAGAACTAGTATGTGAATCAACAGCTCATGCAACATGTCTCTTTAGTGTCTCAAAGGCTTTACAAGCCAAGGAATCATGTTTCACTTCCTAGTCTCCCTGGAACCGTAATGAATCCAAGAGTCAAATCTACACTTATTGGCTTCCTGTATGGATTAAAATCTTTGGGGGAGGGGAAGGGGTTAAATTCTGAATTCTGCATCAGCTTGCACTCTTGCACTTCCAGCCTTTTTCCTCCACTGCTGGTCTTGCTGTAGAGCCACCTCTGCTTTGCGAGAGGTTAAGATGATTTGCCCATGTGTTTGTTAAGAATTTGAAGAAAATGTGCTGATTCATTTTGTTTGTCTTTTGTACGTTGCTTGTGGAATGCCTTACATACATGAAAGCTTACAAGACTGTAGAATAATTCAAGTTGGAAGGAGCCACTGGAGGTTATGTAGTCCAGCTGCAATCAAAGCAGTGCTGTCATCAAAGTTGTATCAGCTTCAGGACTGACTTTATCTCAACTCTTCCTAATGCTAGTGAGGTAAAGATGTTCAGCATCTTCCAGGATTGGGAAAGACAGTAAGAAAAATACCATTGGCTCCAGTAAGAGAAAAACTATGCCCAGATTTTACTTGGAAGCTGCGATTCCTGTGTTGCTGGGTCACATTGTATGAAATGAGAGATACTGGCACCAAATCTTTTTCTCTGTTGGCTGTAGTGAGGTTTTCAAGTGAGACCCTCATTTTAATATTGTGACATTATTCTTGTTGAAGGGCTAAGATTGAAGTAATGTATTAAACATTCTGAGGGAATTTTGGAGATGGCATTAAAGTAATACTGCATTGTCCCATTAAGTGGGATAGCCGTACAGATAGCATTTGTGGCAATCTTGAAAATGACTTTATTTCTAAGTAAGAATAATACATTTAATATAGCCAAGCACCGTTAGAAATGTTTAACTTGCTGAAGTAATTGTAATCCATTTTCTTTTAGCTGGTCCACTGATGCAGAGTAACCAGCGGTTCTCGCTTCTGTCTCAAGGACACCCACACTTGAATCTGAATTACATTCAACAGAAAAAGTGAAGTTTAATGGGATTGTGGGTGGGCGGAGGGAGGGGAGGAAAAAATTCAGGTTCTGATTTAAAATCGTAATGCAACATGTTTAGATACAAGATTATTTAAGACTGTTTTTAAACTGTATCATTTGTACATAGATACGAACTATAGTTTTTACTAGTATCACAAAATGAAGTGATACAAATTTCATCTATTTTATTACCCTATTTTTAAGGGGAATTGTGTTTTGTTTTATCTTGATAAACTGTAAAGAGAGAGAATTTTTAAAATTAAGTTCTTTATTTTCTATTAGCTGTATTCATACTTCGGTTGCTTCAGACTTTATATATATTGTTCTAAAAAATAAAATTAGAAAGGGATTTCATGTGTTTAAAAATTTGTCACTTCTATTCTTTACAGAACTATGTAGTGCCAAAAACTTTTTAAAAGAAAAATAAAACTGCAAAAAAAAGGATGTAAGACTTCTTCCTCTTCCCTGTTTGTATACTTAATTACTAAACTACAGTAACAAAAACAACTTTGAGATATTTTAAAGGAGAAAACTGACTTGCTTTAATGAGCCACGTTGTTCACAGGCACTATCTTGTAAAATACTTGATCTGAGTGTACACTTTATTTTCTGTTTAAAACCTTTCTGATGAGTATGAAAATCTAGAAAAACCAGGCTGTACTCCGAGATAGTTCTAAAGAAATCAGTTTGGCATATTACCTTCTGTGATGCCAACAACCATTGGGCAGTACGAAGATATTTTGGCAGAATCCAAATGTTATGTATGCAGTGTTCAAGAGACAAAATTGTCAGCCTATGTCCCTGAAGCAAGGCTATGGATAAAGGTGTAGTAGAAAATGAGTTAAATACAACAACATTCCTGTGATATTATATTAATTTAATTATATTAAATGTACTAAGGTAAGAATTGTGATTTGAGTAAGAACAACTCTGAATATTCTTAATTTGAAAAACAGGGTCTTGCCGAATGCTAACTCCGTTAAGAGGTGCTAGAGCTGAGCTAATGTGTCATTTTCTTACCAGTCACAGGTAGGCCATAAGCGATCTGTTTTCAAAGTAGTGGTTTACTGTTTTTAAACTTAATAAATAACAAGACGTTTCAGGCAAAAAGGGCTGTTTTACTCTACTTGAACCTTCTGACCCAGCTAGTGCTGGCCTCAGAAGGCTTAAGGATGATCCCTTAAGAATGAACAAACAACTGATGGCTGTATATTGGAGATTACTTAATGAAATCAGAAGCTAACTTAAACTCATGCTAGATTTTTGTGGTGTTGCTTCCTTTCCTGTACTGGAGGTTTACTGACAGAGTTTAGGCTTGTAGTTCTTCAGTGTTTATGACTTAAGCGTATTCGCACTCTAGCAATGGAACGCAGCACCTGTTAGTCAAAACAAAGCTTTGATTTGAGAATAAAGGCAGTTTCAATTAGAAGTCCCAATGAAAAATTACAGAAGAAACATGAAAGACCTTTAAAGACAAAACCCTTTTTTTATTGCTCTTCACTGTTTTTTACAGGCCTCGAGAAAAACAATTTATAAACTACCTTCAGATTTTATAAGGATTAGAAAGTTAAG
Source organism: Pavo muticus (assembly GCA_016647715.1). NCBI lineage: Eukaryota > Metazoa > Chordata > Aves > Galliformes > Phasianidae > Pavo > Pavo muticus. Next base: position 866,613 of record JACDJE010000181.1, read on the forward strand.
GGAACTTCAGCTTTCTTTTAACTAAAAAACAAACAAACCCCACAAAAACAACACTTGTACAAGAGGAGAAGGATTAAAAATTGACTGCTAAAGCAGCCAGTGCATATTCAGCTGTCCCATAAAGCAGATAGGACAGCATTAGACTTAACTGCGTGCTGAAATTATTCATTCCCTCGACGACCCTTCTTGTGACTTTTCTTAGATCTGAAACAGAAGACAGTTATGTGTCACAGTACTAGTAACTTTTAAACAAATAACACAAAGTATAGCAGTAAGTGGTGTTTTACACAGCCCTGTGTGGATAGTATAACTAGAAAAAACTGAATGAGGTACCATGTCAAATACTTAATTTACTACATAGTAAGAAGACCTTCAGTCCCCAAGATTCAATGACAAGCATGAGCTCCTACAACCAAGAAGACATCCTTAAGAAAGGTGCCATGAAATATTACCTTTCAGGTGATTTGGAATGACTTCTGTGTCTGTGACTACGATGATGCCCTATAAGACAAAAAAAAAACCCCAAACAGTTATTTCCATAGACCCTGGAGGTCTTTTTCGTTTTGCTCTTGCAATCTGCTTCTGGTGACTAACTGTGCTAGCTAATGGGAGAATTCCAAGCTTAATTAGGCACTCAAATTAACCTCCTGCCAAGTATCTGAAAAGCATACTCAGGCAATTTTGTGTGTATTGAAGCAGTTCCCCACACTTTCATACAATTAACCACTTTATAAACCAGATTAAGCATGTAAACTACCTTCTTGATACTATGACACTGATTTTTCTTTCAATAGATGTCGTGCTGGTTAAAAAAAAAGCCAGATTAATTAATAAACTACAGAAATACCTGGAGATTTAGATCTTGATCTGTGGCGCCTCTCCCTGGATCTGCTCCGGTGTCGTCTTGGGCTTTTGCTGCGATGCCTCTCCCGGCGTGGTGATGGACTGAGAGGAAAGAAGCTTTTAAGACAGCCATGCTAAAAACATACAATTCAACATTAAGTAATAGAATAAAAGACTACCTTCTTCTCTTTGGAGAGCGGCTTCGCCTGTAATTGGGGGAGAAAAGAGGCATTAAAAATAATAACAGAACCAGCAGTTTCATTTCCTATCCACTCTAGTAACTGCCCCCTACACTCTCCTATAGCCTGCAGTAGCAGTTGATGGGCTTGATGCATGTGAGGCAGTACATGCTTTGCTCTGGCCCATACATTAAGCGGAAGGGTTAAGTGATTATTTGTTTTCTGGCTTACTACCAGTAAGAACAGTAACTGGATTTTCTCTCGAAACTTTGGCTTACGTGAAAACAAGCACTTGGTTCCACTTAGCATCTTCATTCTGTTATCATATTTAGCTAACATTGGCCAGCAAGTTCAACAGCTACTGAAGAACACGGGAAACGGACAGGCAGATGTCACCTGCGACTGCACTGCTCCTTACTTTAGGAAGTGGCTAAAGAACCTGGAAAGTGTAAAAGATTCTGGAGCTAAACTGTTATCTTCTCCTTCATGCTTCACTGCAGCCCTCTGCAGCACAATAGGTAAAAATATTGCTGAAAAGGAGCCACGTCTCACCTTCGTGGAGACCTGCTTCGGCTCCGCCTGTATCGTATAGCTGGAGATCTGCGAGGCTTGTCAAGGTCTCTGTAGCCTCTTCTGCGGTGATCAGGAGAGGGCACTCGCTCCAGCTGGGAACAATGGGGGAGAAAGGTTCTGTAAGTCTTTCATCAAGGTTTTATTTATCAATAAGGATTTCTGAATGATAAATCTAAGTGAAAAAAGAGGAGATAATCAAGCTTTTTCTTCCTCAAATATTTAATATTCATGTATGAGTGGTACTGCCCAAATTTGCTAACTGGAAATTAAAATGGCCGCTTCCATACTGTTGATTCTTAAATAGCACAGCAGAATTGACAACAATTGTCATCATAACCTTCACCATCTTTACTTTCTGGCTACGTACATAAAATAATTTATCTAAAACATGTTTAAGTAGCACAAAAAAGATTCAGAGCTGTGATTTTCAGCAGGCAGGAAAGCTTGACAACACTTCAGAGTTACTTCAGGATCTAAAGCGTTCTCACAGGCAGCTTATGTGAAAATCCATTAAGGGAGGAGCTGATAGTTGCAAACAGCTGAGATCTCTCAAGTATTTCTCACAAACCTATACAGTTTGTGGCAGTTCCAGCACTAGCTTTACCGGTTCCTCTATAAAACATGCCACTAACCTTTTCATCTTCCTCCTCTTCCTCCTCACTAGATTCTACATCATCCATATCTTCTTCCAGAGCACTTACACGAGGTTCAAGTTGCTCAGCTTCTTCCAGAACGTATCGTTTCTAGGAGAAATTACAACTTTATTCTTGGGCTATATAAGATAAGCATCTTAGAGGCATCTGACACACCCAAAGAGTCTTAATCATAGCTTCATGCAACATGCCAATAGCTGATACAACTACTGAATATGATGCAGTTAAGACCATTCACTTCTCCAAACCTGCAGTCGAGGCAGAATTATATCGCACACACGTTCCTCATGGAGTAGTTCATCGATGAATTCATCCACATGCATCAGATCAAATTCTAGAGGAAAAAAAATAGCATCTTAAATACATGGTTAACACTATATAAATAAGATGAGACACTTAGGACTTTGCTGAAGGAGCTGTACAAACAATAGCTTTAAAATCGTTCTTAATGATGAGGGAAATCCTTAGGCTTGTCTTGTAGAAAGGAGAAACTGCAGCACAGCTAAGACTAGCAGATGTCCAGTGCTTAAACTCACTCCAGTAGTGTGTTTCTTTGGTATATATGGAACTGAGTTTCAGAATCCAACAGAAAACGCAAGCACTTGGGGAAAGCAAAATAAGCAAGGCAGTTCTCATTTGTACAAGACTCACAACACAATATCACAAAGATAAGTTAGTAAAAGCGGTATTTCAAAAAGATAGTTGTGTCCCATTTTTAACTTATACATTACTAAAAGAGAAACAAATATTTCTAACAGAAATATTTGTGAAAGAGACCATTAATAAGGCATTAAGAAACCATAACCACATAAAGTTGCTTACCCCCATTTCTGTTCTGACTTTTTATTTTTCGATAGTCGTTGTACAGTGGTTCAAGATACTTGTAGCAGTCAATAGCTGTGCCCGTCAATCTCATGTACAATGCACCAAGCATTCGGACATACCTGGAAAGTAAGCCATTGCACATATCTGAGCTTTCTGCATAGTCAGCAGTTTAGGTAAAGGAAAATTGTTCCCAGAATTTTATGAGAAAACAGTACCCTACAATAAAGAGTGGCTGTATGGATTTTCTCTTTCAAATACTCAAGCACATGCATCATCTCAGTACAGGTTGTTTATACATGCAGAGCTGTGTTATCACTCCCAGAGATTAAAGAAATGCTGAAGAGAAAGTAGATGATTATGGCTTCATTAATGTACTTCATTCCCAGTACTTCAGGCTGTGTCATCACAGAGAACACATGCCATAAAAGGGGAGTATTTTCAGCAGCCCAGAGACAAGAGGAACAAGCCTTCAGAAAGCAAGAGCAAGGCCAGGCTTTAGCAAGAAGAGTGCATTTACAAAGGTTTGTGTACAGGAAGCTGAGTCCTGACCTGGAGCTTCCCTGGCAGATGGGGACATCCACATTTCGACAAGCAAAAGAGCTAAAAGCAAGGAAACGTGCTACAGACTTACTTGAAGTCCTCATTTTTTATGAACTCCACAATGATGTCCTTCTCGGGCTGGATCTGCAGCATCTTCAGCGTCAGACACAAGAAAGGCGTGGGCTTGATGTTCCCGCCGTAGACGCCCCCCACGTACTTCAGCTCCATGGCCTTGTCCACCACCAGCTCGGCTGCGAGAGGGACAGCCGTCAGTACCGGCCTCCCCTCGAACTACCCACCCGACCCAGCGCGCCATACCCGTGAGGCCGAAGCATTCCTCTTTCCAATACTTGGACTCATAAATGCGGGTGCGAATGATCTTCTCCACGAGATACTGGGGGTTGGTGCCGTGGATGCTGTGCGCGTCCTTTACCGTCCGGTTCGCCATGGCGGTCGCCCCCGGCTCCCCTCAGCACGGCGGCAAACACACCCCACTTCCGCGTGGAAAAACAACAATTTCCGCTTCCTGTTCCCCTTCCCCTCCGCCACGTTCTTTTCGGGCAGCCTATCACTTCCGGTATCCTTTCCAGGTTCAAATATGGCGGCACCGCCCGGCTGCCTTCTCCCGCCCTCTCCGCTCTGTGCGCATGCGCGGCGGAGAGGGCGGGACTGCGGGTGGGCTTTGGCGCGAAATTCTATCGCAGGGGTGGCAGGAGCTCGCGCTGCTACTGTTGGTGCTGTCGCGCGCGGGGATCGCTGAGGCGTTGTGGTGAGCGGGGCCGCGGTCCCCGAGGGGAGCGGGCGGACGGCTGGGTTGCTCGTTCTGGGAGGGCGCTTCGGGGTCTCTGCGGGTTCGACCCCGTCGGGCTCCATATGGCCACGCGGGCTGTCTGGAGGCAGGAAAGCTCCATGGGGATGGCGGCTCTGAGGCCAAAAAAAGGAAGAGGGGGGGGATTGAAGCGTGCGCGACTGTTTCACCCACCGCGTCTATGGGAGATGGGCGAAAACCAGTGAGGAGAAGCGCTCAAACGGCCCTCGGTGTGCGCGGGCATTGTGCCGGGGAGGCGGGGGCCCTCAGGGCGGGTGAAATCCCGGGGGGTTTAACGCGAGCAGCTGGCGGGGGCTCGGGTTGTGAACTGGGGCTGTGTCTTAACCTGCACCGCTTAGGAGAATCGGGAACTGACGGCCATTCCCGCGGTCTGAAAATCCTGAGTGTTTCCCCTCGTTTATTTTTAAGCCATAAGCAAAAATTGCTCGTTTATGTGCTTTCGCTTTTCCTCAGGAATCATGGACACCCGTCAGCAGGTCATTTACTCCTGGTATGGAAAGCCCATGAGCTCAGACAGAAAGCTGAGGACTCTGCAGTACAAGTAAATAACGTTTATTTCTGTTTTTCTCAGGGGGATGTAAGCAGTGACACTTGCTTTGCCTTTTTGACATCACTTAGGTTAATTTGGCAGTCTGTTACTGTTACTAAGTAGCAGTAGTTTTGTCATATGTGTCATGACACTGTATGCGTACTACAATAAGAGTTGTCATCAAGCTCTTGAGACGTAAATTGTATTTTTGAGCAAAAGCATTTAATTATATCTGTGAATAAGTGTTAACTGCCTATTCAAAATATGAGTGAAGGTTTTTAATCGGAAAGCTTGATTTTAGGCTTTGTTGGAGGGGACATAAGTGGCTTTAAGTTGGGCAGGAGGTCAGCTTTAATGGCACGTGAATTGTAAAGGATGCTGACCTGTCTGCATCATTTTCTAGAGGAATCCTTATCAAATCAGAGAGAAGCAAAAAGGAAAGATGTATACAACTTGGTGACTTTGTTCTGATAGAAGGGGAGAACGCAGATCGACCTTTTGTGGCACAACTCCTGGATTTGTATGAAGATGGTAAGAAATAAAAACTCACCTCCTATGTGAGGAATCTTAAAATGTTTTAAAGATAATTATATCATGGGGACGTGGTTTTCATTAACACTGTATTGCTGCTCTGAGTTATTAAGGAAACTAGACTTTGGTAAACACTGCTCCTGTATGCACGTTCTCTCTAAATATTTGGTGCTGATTTCATCTAAATTGGATGGCTGATTGCAGCTGAAAGGCTTTAAAAGGCACAATCTTTTGCTTAGTTGTTTACTTCTAAAAGAAATAGTCCTTGAGGAAGGCAATGTGAGCTCTTTATTTAGATATTGGAGAATCCCACTGGAACAAGAGTACTGCAGCGCTGAGACTTGCATGTTATTAGACACCAAGGATTTCAGTGTAAGATACACAGCTGAATAAATGGGCTCATCGCTTCTGTCCCTTGTAGAACTACTTATTTGTGGATAGAGGTAGATATGAAAAGATAAGTCACAGCAGGCAAGTGGCACAAAGGCTATGGCGGAGTCTGAATGAGAAACTATTCATTAGTTAAGTCTCATTTCTTTCAACAGCTGTTGCTTCTTTTGATGTGCATCGATAGTATTTTGTGGGTTTTCTCATTCAAAACAAAAACACAGGGAGTGATGCATATTTGTAATGCACATTGATTGTAACATAACTGAATACTCTTTTCATGCTGGACTGAAATTTGTGAATCTTTCTTGAAAAGGTTTTCTGTGTCTTTGACAAAGCTGTTAAAAATGTTTGGGTTTGTTTTCATCTGAAGATGAACACCTTAAAATATAAATAGGAGCATAAAAACTGTATTATGTTCCAAATGTCTTTTAACTCTATGCACAAGGAGCCTTCTCATGCTGTTTATTCACACTTTCTTCTCTGGTATTTCACAGCAGGATTCTCTGCTTCGTTGGGCAGTGAGCAAACATTTCTGGTTTATCTTTAAAATAACCCCGAAATTAGCAGTAATGTTATGAAATTTCTCAGTTCTCCTTTCATGTCACTGCCTTCACTTAGTGGAGTTCAGTTAGATCACATGCATGCCAGTACGGAACCTCTTCATTTGTGACGGTGAACTGCCAGGTTATCATAGAATGGCCTGGGTTGAAAAGGACCACAATGATCATCTGGTTTCAACCCCCCTGCTATGTGCAGGGTCGCCAACCACCAGACCAGGCTGCCCAGAGCCACATCCAGCCTGGCCTTGAATGCCTCCAGGGATGGGGCATCCACAGCCTCCTTGGGCAACCTGTTCCAGTGCGTCACCACCCTCTGAGTGAGAAAGATTAGCTGATCTGAATGAATTCTGTGATTTGAGACTTGGCCTAGATATCACCTTAAGCTGTGATGGTCTCAATTCAGTTATCAACTCGTCAGTGACATCAATTCAGACTTACAATCTCATATCAGATACTTTCTCACCTATGTCCATGTAGAATTTATATCCTTGGTGGCTCATTTCTATACATTTTTGTTTTGAATTTCCCAGTCTGTGAGAAGGGAATGGATATGGGAGTTTTCTGGGACTCCTGAACAAAGTGCCTGCTTGCACAGGTTCTAAGAAATAAGGCTGGCATTTTCTTAACGTTTACATAGCTACATACATTTGTAAATTTACTTGCGTGCACACATGACTGACCCCCAGAGTAAAGTACTTAAGAACTTGTTATGTGGTATATTAAAATAAAAGGCTCTTTAGAAACAGCTCTTTTTAGATCAGGCTTTAGTTGTTCAACTGAACTGTACGGACTACTTGAGTAGTAGCTATTTTTTAAAAGATGCACTTTAAATTTAAATTCTCACTGAAATTGCACAGGATCAGGTGTAGCTAAAGAAGCACCAGCATGTTTAATCTTTCTCTAAATTAATCCAGGTCACTGCCAGCGAGTGCTGCAGTGCCCAAAGTTTCCCCTGGCTGTCCCAGGTCTGTGTAGTGAGCACTGAACAATGTGGCTGTGGTATCGCTGTGGCTCACCAGAAGTGTGCAGTTCCATCCAGTAACCAGTGGCACTGCTGGCTCAGTGCTTCAGCTGTGGTGCCCTTAACATGGTACTGCAGGTAGTGATGAAATGGAGTGCTGAGCTGTGACATGTTTAAATGTCATTCTTCTAATGTAATTACATTGCAATTGGTACAGAACTGTCTGTATACTTACTTGCCAGTAGCTTCTGCATCATTTGTCAGTTTCCATTTTGGCCTTAACTTTGTTTGACCTTGAGCTAATTTATCTCCCTCATTCATCTGGAAAATTTTTCATCCTCTTTTTCTAAATTCATATTTTTTTTCTGAATGAAAAGTTAAGGAAGAACACTGCCTTTCAGTACATACATGCAAAGCGTCCTGTGCAGTATTTCAGCTGAAGTCACCAAGGTCTGGTAAGAACTCTTTGTGGTACGAGGGAATTCTTAGTGTTCGTTTTCTTTTCATCTGTAGGCGCTCAGCAGAAGCATGCAGTTGTACAGTGGTTCTCTCATATTACAGAGATACCAAAGAATAAGCAGAAACTGCTTAAAAGAAGAATTTCATCCCAGGAAGTGTTTTTTGATCAAGTTTCTGGCTACGACACTGACATAGCTGTGGAGGCTATCATTGAAAGTGTGCTGGTACGTACAGCAGCCCACCTACACGCAGAAGGAAAAAAGAAACTGAAACGATTCAGTGCAGCTACTTTACTTCCTTCTGAACATGCAATGTGTATTTGATTGCTAATGAAGTTGTGTAGCATGGTTGAAAACTCAATACTCCTCCTTTCCTCCATCCCCAAATGACTTTGGTTATTGGCAGCCAGCCCATCTAGAGTATTGCATGGAAGGAAGTAATGTGGTGGAGGCCTGTCATGGATCGACAAGGCCTGCAGCAGGGTAACATTGTGCTAACTGTTTTGTAGGCTGAAGACATTGCCATCTATAATGAAGTTCCACGAGTTCCAACCGTAAGATGTGTGAATAGAAAACAGTTGAATGCTAAATTAACAGTAAATATTAAGGTATGCATGTGTTGGTATTTTTTTCTCCTTTTTCAGGTAATACCACTACGTCTAAGGGATGAACTACCTACTAAGTTAAAAAAGGAAAAAATTTTCTGTGTGAAACAGTCTTGGGATGGGAAATGCTTTAAGGCTTTGTCCCCTCACACATTCTCTATGCTGAATGAAGCTAACAAGAAAGAAGATGGCATCCCAAACTCTTCCAGCTCTTTTGTTCCTTAGGATATCGTTTCCTCTGTGAAAAAAGAGACCAAGAAGGTTGCTCGGAGTGCCACAAAAACAAAAAATGTTGAGATGGAAATAGAATCAAAACATTCTGCTTCCAAGTCTTCCCTTTCTAAGAAGAGACATTCACTAAGAATAGCTAATGGCATCAAAAATCCAACCGCAAGAAAGAAGTTAGAGCTGAACAGTATGTATCTGTCAGTATGTGTATTCTGCCCATTTGGTGGTTTTGAGTGTAGTATTGTGACTCCATCTTGACCTCAGAATGTCTGCCTTATTTCTCCTTGATTTTCTGGCTAGTGGTGTACTAGAAGGTTTATGTTGGATTGACTGACTGAACGCATTTGGACCATATATTCAAACTGAAAGCTGAGTAAAGTTGGGAGTGAGAGTTAGAGCCTGATTTTTCACTTTTCTACTATGTTGTCATCTTCATAGAGAGAATGTATGCTTTCCAGTAATTCAGTTTTCTGCCCACAAAGCTTAATGCCATCATGTTCCATTTAAATTACAGCTCTGGCTCATACCGTGTCTTCTGAAACTACTGACTTCTCTGAAACTTCTAACTCAAACCATCCACGTTCAAGCCTGACAAAGTTTTGTTTTGCTTTTAATTCCTAGGTCCCACAAGATCTCCGAAAAGCAAGCTCCTGGGACAGGATGTTTTGGAACTGTTAGATGATGACTATGATTCTCAACTGTTAAAACCAACAGCTGTTAAAAGAAAAGTGAAATTCACTGAAGTTCTGAGCTCACCACCAAAAATAACTTGTGCCAGAGATAAGCTAAAGTCAGCGTTTGGTACTGCAGAGCAGCAGGAGATGTTTAGTGATACACTAAGATTGTCCCCTTATAGGAAGGTTGAAGACTCTAATGAGAAAGTCAAGAATCTTAATATGGAAGATGACACTACAGTGTAAGTAATAGTATTTTTATAACTATTTTTGTATTTGCATTGGGTTTACAGGCTTAACAGTTGAGCCTGAAGTTTAAAAGGCCTCCTCTCCATCTTTACAAGTGTAGTTCAGATAAAAGTAGCTTTGTGTTCTTTACAGCTCCACTGGACACAAGGAGCTGGGTGGTCAGAGCCCTGCGGTGACCCCTCGTTCTCGTCGAACATGCACACAGGAGACAAGCACTCGCATTGCAGAACAAATCAGGTGAACTTTTGCTTTCGTGGTATCTCATTCAGATTGCTTTCAACAGCTTGAAGCCTCAAGAGTTTGTGTAGCTTAACAGTAAGGTGCAAATGATTGCAGAGTGAGTAAAAACCGTCTTATAATAAGAAACATTAAGCTGACTTCCTTTAATACAGTGTTAAATAGCTATGGGAAATTAACAGCTCAAGTGGAGAATAAGTTGACTTGCTGATTATAGGCACCTTACAGGAAAAACAGAAAATGTATCAAATGACTCTCTGTAGTGAGCAGAGCTATATGGAGTTTAAAAAAAACAACTTATTTCTTTCTCATAGCATATTAAATATGCTAGAATCAAAGGAAGAAGAGGATTTTCTGTCTAGTTCAGATGGTTCTTACTCCTCAAGTAGTGAGGAAGAAGACAGCGATGTGAGCTGTACGCCAGAGAAGAAAACTAAATCAAGCAGATTGTTCAGCACCCCGAAATCTTCAAGGAAGCCTTCAGTTCACACTCCTGCCAAGACCCCAAGGAAAACAGTAAGGTTCCTTATAGCCACTGACATCTTAAGAAGTTATTTTTATTGTTTCTGAGCCTATTGTTTAATGCTCAATGCATGTATGCCAAAGTATCTGAACCCCTGTGCTTTAAATGAAATATTCGTATGATCTTCAGTATGACTAAGTTATGAAAATACAATACTTGCTTATCCTCAATGCTACAACAGTGTTGATCAGAAAACTCTCCAGCCTAAGCAGAGGAAATGTTGGATTAGGCTGGAGCTGACCAGTGACTGCTTGTTTGGTTATTATGTGGCTATAATGTCTTGGCTTACTTTGAGGAAGGGCAGGGGAGAGGATTAGGAAGGAAGAGAATTAGCATGTCTTGAATCAGTAGTTCTTAGGCTGTGGGTTCAGGACATCTACTAGTGATAAATAAATTAAAGTCTTGTGTGTCATTGGGCAGCTTAACAAGGGAAGAGTCCCTAGGGGATTATTATTATTTTAAAGGTGATTTGAGGAAACTGAAACACCTGAATGGTGTTGAGTTTCTCAACCGCTCTTCTCAAGAAAAAAAAAAAAGCTCTGTGCTGGTTCAGAGAAAGTCAGGAGAGATGATGAAATGATGGATTTGTTTCTACATGGGAAACTACTGAAAGCAGTACATGAATTGTGAATCTTAAAATGAGACGATGTGGGAGGAGATAGGGTGGGTCTGTGAAGTCACAAGTGGTGGAAGAGTGGAGCAGAAACTGTTTTTCTCTCCCAGTATAATCTACAGGCTCCCAAGTAAACATGGTAGGAATTATGATTAAAGTGAAAGCAATTAGTTATTCAGTGAGTAGTTAGACTTGTGCAGTTCTGGGGCAAGCAGTATTGTTACTGTACAAATTTTATGTGGGTTCAGCCAAAGACTGGGTTAAGTACCCAAGAATGATCCATTGAGAGTTACTAAAGAAAGAGGATACAGCAAGTTCACTTAACTCCTTGAAGTGAAAATACTTAAGGCTGTTCTTGCCTTGTTCTTCCTGTTCTCTAAGCATCCATTTATGGCCAGCATTTTTCCTTTTATTGTACACTGCACACTGAGACACTTTAGTTCTCCCGTTTCTGAATAGTCTTTAGTCAGTGCAGTCTTTGTATATTGCAGAAAGCTGTAAGTTCAGCACTGTGCTGATGGCTACCAACACAAAAGGAGTGCTGTGCAGTGTTTCTGGCCACGCTAAAGACAATATGGCCAGCAGTTTCTCGTAGCGTCACAGCCACTGGGCTTGGGATGGGGATCCTTGGGAGGATTTACTGTTTACGTAAAGCGTAACCCAGAAATCCTAGCACAACTACAGCTTGTAAGCACAATAAGGAAGAATATATAAGATGCTGTGTGGCTTTTTTGTTTGGACAATGAAATGCTGATCGATAGCTTCTAGTTGTTTGCTGTTTCTTGAAAACCAGATAGCTTTGGAACACAGGGTTACAGAAGAACATAAAGAACTTTAAAATATTTCAGCAGATCAGAAGGTGAAGTTGTGTGTGTCACTACTTCCCCTGCTGGTTTCTTTGTCTCATCAAGGAAGAAAAGACCATGAGACTTAATTTGGTAATTCCTTTCTTTAAGGACCGTGCCTCCTTTCATCTTGTACTTAGGCATCTCCAGGAAGTTATGTGTAATTAATGTTTTGGAGGCTTATATGAATTATCTGTTTCTGGTAGAAATTCCTGTACGTAGCAAATCTGTTTGAGGTCCTGATTTGTTCTTCTCAGCCTTCACTAGGAACACCCAGGACGCCCCGGAATGCAACTCCTGACATTCCCAGGCGCAGCCATGCAGCACAGAAACCAACCAGTGTACTGGAAGAAGCCAGATTGAGGTAATGTTCACTGAAAGCAGGAAATGCTGAAATAGGGTAATGTCTCCTTTACCAGAAGGAATAAACTAAATGAAAATGGGTAATGTTTTGATTCCAGAGGAAATATAATGAATTGACAGTAAATAATTACAAGTGGCTACAGTACTACTTTTACAATTGCAAGTTATTGTAACTGGTTCTTAGCGTTAATTCTGTGTAACACTCAATTAAAAAAACAAAAACAAAGATCCTCTCTTGTAGATTGTAATGGTACAATGAGTACCTTTCTACAAGCTATCACCTCTTCTTATCCCCACTATACCTCATTTAATGCTGTTTGATAATGATTGTTCAGCCATCTTAAAACTCAAAAGCTTAAAAACTCTAGAGAGGCTGGACTGTTTCATTGGGATACTTGACACTGGTGTTCAGACCTCAAGTATCTAAGGCAGATCTAAAAAACTACATACAGCTGTGAAGGGGAGAGGTGGGAGGGGCTTGCTATTTGTTTTTCCCCTTAAGGCCCTTCAGGTAGGTCTGTGAAAATGCAACTCTTTGGCCTTCAGTTTGTTTGACGTGTTTGTTTGTTTTAATTAAAGGCTGCATGTTTCTGCTGTCCCAGAGTCTTTGCCCTGTCGTGAGGAAGAATTCCAGGATATCTATAACTTTGTGGAAAGCAAACTTATTGATGGTACAGGAGGGTGAGTTCATTGGTGAGGCTGTGTAACTGAGATCACATATACCTATGGTGCAGTGACAGTCATCAAGACTGCTTTTATTTAAAAGGCTACCCTTGTTTGACTGAAGATCCTAGTTCAATTTTCCAGCATGTTTTTTTCCTTTAGAGCTGCTGTGCGTACAAATAATGTGAATTCCTTTATTATACAAATTCAAATTGAAGACAGAAATTGCTAGTCAGTTTTAGATGTCTGAGAAAATATTTTTTTAACAAAGCAAAATTAGAATTTCTAAAGTATTTTAGCTTGTTAGTTACTTTAACTAAAAAACCAGAGACTTTGTATGTATGACAGGTCCTAGTTTGCAATAAAGTAACTGGATGTAAGGGAATTACCTGAAGTGACAGAGGGGGAGGGTATTCAAGGCAGCATCAGAGCCCAGGAACTCCAGTTTCTTGATACTAAGAGTGTTACCCTTTAGCTCAGACTGCTAAAAAGGTGTTCTGTTTTGTAGGTGCATGTATATTTCTGGAGTGCCTGGAACAGGTAAAACTGCAACCGTTCATGAAGTGATTCGCTGTCTTCAGCGAGCTACAGAAGATGATGACCTACCACCATTCCAGTTCATAGAGATCAACGGCATGAAGCTTACTGATCCTCACCAAGCTTATGTGCAGATTCTAGAGGTGAGAAAAGCCTCCTCAGCTGCTCTCCTTTGAAAGAAGAGGAAATTCAGATCCTCAATGTTTTATGGGATTCAAGACAACTAACAGTCAATACTTCTGAAAGTTAAAACTGAAGAGGGTTAAACTCCCTATTTCCAGCGTTTTGGTGTGATCAACCTGCAGTATAATTTAATTCTTGTCCAGTTACTAACAGGTCAGAAGGTGACAGCAACTCATGCTGCAGCGCTGTTGGCAAAACTGTTCTGCACACCTGGACCAAAGAGGAAGACCACAGTGCTGGTAGTGGATGAGGTGAGGAAACTGGATGTAAATAGACGACTCTTCTGTTGCCAAAATTCTCTGCCTTCGTTTTCATGTTGGTTTTGTGTTTTATGGCATAATGAATAATGTCAACTCACAACAGAGACACCTTGCTCCGTATGATGAAAGAAGTGTCTTGTGGCAGAACTCACTCTCTCCAACCTCGTTGTAATTTGTATCATGAGCACAAAGACACTGTTTTTTAGTCGGATTCTTTTTCTTTCTTCAGCTTGATCTTCTGTGGACCCGAAAGCAGAATGTGATGTACAACTTATTTGACTGGCCAACTCAAAAACACTCCAAGTTAATCATCCTGGCCATTGCTAACACCATGGACTTGCCAGAGAGAATAATGATGAACAGAGTATCTAGCAGGCTGGTATGTCCTCTAACAGTTAGGTTGCTAAGCTTAAAAAAAGGAACTGATTAAGTGCTGCATGCAATCAAAAGTAATCTGGGAGGGAAAGGCAGGGTGGGTTACATCAGAAGTTAAATAATTATAAACAATTATAATTCCCTCTTGTCTCCAGAAGGCAGATGATCATATAAATCTTAGCAAAATAAGTATAGGAGCCAGCTCACTACTGAGATGTTATGCTACATAAGAACACTCTGTTCTTATAAGAATGAATTAGGGAAAAGAATGCAGATGTCTTTTTAAACATATTAAGTTCTGTATAATTGAATTCGGTGCATCATGGTGAACCTGCTTACTCCAGAGTTCAGAGAAATTTCCTTCTGTTTTCCCTTGCTATTTCCCCTTTCGTTCCTGGCACATAATTACCTGTCTCTGTTTGCCATAATCAGATGGTGGATTTTCGTTGTTGAATACCTTTGGTCAGGAAATTGGATGTGCTCTATACGTGTGTTTAATGTGTCGTCCTAGGTCATTGTTTCAACACTTCCATGAGAAGTGATGTGCAAAAACAGTGCTCTGCCTTCATCCTTCTGTGACTCAAAAATAGTTGCACAGTAACTGCGAATTTTCTCCTACCCACTAAACTTCCAGTTCAGCTGAAGCTCTGAGAATCCATGTAGTCAACGAAGAGGAATTCATAAGGGATGTAAAGCTTTACCTCTTGTAGAATATGAAAGGCAGTACATCAAATATAAGTCATAGATTGGGCTTCTCATCTGAAATCAGTTGTTATTAGCTTGAGCCAGAGGTGGATTTGTAGTTCTTTGCTGGTTGCTGACTTGCAGGCTTAATGTCAACAGTATGACTGTATACGTGCATACAGATATGCTAAAGAAGAGATGGATATTTTTGGTAGGTTCTGCTGTTACTGCACTTGTTTTGTAAGAGAACTGGGATTCTAGAAGCATGTACCACTAGCTCTGCCCTTCTGAGGTAGTGATCTGCACTCAGTCTGTTTCATTTATGGATGTGCATGCTTAGCTTACAAATGCAAAGCAGAAAAAAAATGATTCAAGCTTATCAAAGCTTGGAGGGGAAGAATGTGAAACAGATGAAACAGATTGCTCCAACCAGAGAAATTAAAACTACTAACTGTGCAGGCTGTGCTTGAGTAGTTGAATGACTGCAAGCGCTTCTCACTGTATTTTATTGTTTACTGTAGGGTCTCACCAGAATGTCCTTTCAGCCCTACACCTACAAACAGCTACAGCAAATTATTTCATCTAGACTGAACAGCGTGAAGGCATTTGAAGAGGATGCAATTCAGCTGGTTTCCAGAAAGGTAAATGCAGTACAAATACTATCCTCTGTGTCGAGCTAGGTAAAAATTAGGGGGGACATGGGAGAATTCTGTAACAGTAACCTCAGTTCTGTGGGTACACGTTCTGCACTGGGGACAAAGGTGCTGGTAGCGGATCATGCGCTGTTCTTTCTCTGAAGTATACATGGCGTTTTTGCAGGAAAGGTGGCTAAAGCAGTGTCCTTGTTTGTTCCACCTGCTTTGAGAAGGTAGCTTAATGGTACAGTGTCAGCTTTCTGCAATGTTTGGCATAATGAATCATTGGATGGATCTTGGGGGGCAGGGGGGAAGTTTAGTATGCCAGTAGCAGTGGAAATTTTCATTTTCTCTTTCTCAAGATGTTTAAGGCCTCAACATAACCTATTCTATTTCCAGTCTGTATACGCTGTAGTACAAAAACCAAATAATGCCTTAGGGATCAGTAGCTTCTCACATCCAGATGTATGCATGGCCTAATGAAAACTTCATTAAAATTGTAAGCTGCAAGTGGGGCTTTAAGAGGTATTTAGTTCCAGAAATTTTGTATACCTGAAGTTCTTCAGACACTTGCAAGTGTAAATTCATTATCTCAAGTAGCTGTGTACTCTTAAGATAATATTCCTTTCTGTACGAAAACCAGTTTTCACTTCTTTTCCTGTGTGAACACGGACTGAGGTAAGGTACTCTACTTAAAATGTTTCCGACAGGTTTTGCTGGTGAGTTGAACTGTCCATACTGAATTTCCTAGATGTTTTTAACCTTCTGTGGTTTGAGAAGAAAAGTTCAGTCTCAAATTAGCAATTGCTAGATCAAGGTGGGTGTAGGGGAGTTGCTTTTGATCAGTAAGATCAAAATTTTGACCAGCATTTCAAAACTGGATTTGCATAACGTAGTCCACCTGTTGTTTGTTTTCTGCTCTATTGATTCTACAAGCTGAGATAAGTGTTTAGCAAGGAAATATTTCTACAAGCCTGTCGTGTTTACTTTCAGGTGGCGGCGCTGTCTGGTGATGCACGGCGTTGCCTGGATATCTGCAGAAGGGCCGCTGAGATCTGTGAGTTTTCTAGCCAGAAGAGTACTGATGAGATAGTCGGGATGACCCACATAACACAAGCCATAGATGAAATGTTCTCATCACCATACATAAAGGCAATCAGGTAAAAACATTTCTCAGGCATTTATTTGCTTTTGTGTTGTTTTCACTGCGCTGCTTCAGTCGATCCTTCCGCTCCTTTTCCACTCCATGTGATGCATTATGTTCTGTTGAAATCCGATTTTCAAAAACCACAATCTCACAGCACAGCTAGAAGAGAGAAAGAAAATGGAAATCAAAGATGGGAAAACAAGGTGCAGAAATTTCTTGTTTAAGGTTATATGGGATGTTTCCATATTAGCCTTCCACTCAGGGATTTTGAGATGTTCTGATTGTCCCTGTTTACTGTAGGTTGTGTCTGAAAAATGTTAATTTGTTCATTCATAAACGTAAACTGACTGTAACACGTTGCAAAGCATGTCTGGAGTTGGATATGGATTCTGCCATTCTCAGCGTGGGTTCAGAATTATTGAAGGAGCTACAGACTTGTTCTGCCAGCACAGTACGCTCAGTGTTACGGCACTGCACAGCTGTGTAATTCATACAGATTTGCAGTGTTAATGTTTATCTCATGTCATTCCTCACATGAATGCTTGCAAGAAACAAGGATCTGTACAATTAGCAAACTGATCCATTAAGCTTTATATTCTGCATGGAAACAAATGTCTTGTTCAGGTAGATAGTGAAAGGAGTGGGATGCAGTGCTCTGTGTTGTCAGGGCTGCAGGTTGTAATATGGGCTCTTTTGACAAGATGTCCTGCATATTTCCGCTCTCAGGTAGGAAAATACTCTGCATTTAAGTGTTGTTCGCAGGTGAATTTCCTCCCAGATTTCCTCCTAAGGACTCACAAGTTCTGAACTTTGCAGGCTAATTCTTGCCCATTTTGTTTTGACATTCAGGAATGCCTCACTTCACGAACAAATCTTTTTTAAAGCAATTTTAGCGGAGTTTCAAAGAGCAGGAGTTGAGGAGGCAACAGTTCAACAGGTATGTTAGTGTCTCATGGCGCTTTCATTTCAATGCACTGTAAAAATTCTCAGGCAAAACCATAAATGTTTAAATGTTTGGGATTTGTATTCTTAGAATCTGAGGGAAAACAGTATGATAGTAAGGTAACCTGGGACATGGCTGTCCAGCCCAGGTGCGAAACCTAATTGGTGCTACCACTTGTAATTGGAAACACCTGCACTTATATTAACATACCAGTGGTTTGGCTCACACAAGGAATTCTTTTTCTCTGCATCTGAAAATAGTGTGCCTTCACCTAACATAGTAACAAGAAATAAAACAACCTGGAAATGCTGGGTAACACAGTTCAAGGATGAAAACTGAAAGCTAATTCCAATTTCTGTATCATCCTCTTTCATATTAGAGGCATATCACCAACAGTAGGGTTTTTTAATAGCCTCATAAAATACACCAGCAGGGCCATGTAGACTCCATTTTGTGCTTGGAAGCTAAATGCTAATACCTACAAATATTTAAAACACTATATTTTATATAAAATGACTTGCTAACTACATATGGCTCTAAAGGTCAGAACTTTATTTTCTGTTACAGCGTCCTGAATGTGTCAGTTGACTGGATGGGTCCAGTGGGCAATCTGTTCTTGAACATCAAAGAATATCTTGTGTTAGGCTGATCTTTTTTACTTTTTCCCCTGGTTTTTTCTCTAAGAACAAAAGGGTTTCTTCTGCTTTTTCTAAAATAGAAAATCAGAAGATCCCACCCAATGTCTTCTTACTGGTTTATTTGTCTGCGTGGTTTGTGACAGGTGTGTTCTGTGCTTAAAGCTGTACTGTGCCTTTCTAAGCCGTGTTTGTTGATGTTTGCAGTCAGCAGCACTGCTGCTTACTGGTCACTTGCCCTGCATGTCACTTCTGAGTGCACAGATGGGTAACGAGCTGTACATCAGCTCTCGGGCTGCTGGATCACCTTCATTCCACACAGTCCAGGGAAGGTGTAGTAACAACTGATCAAGTGAAACTGTGGACAAGCTAGGTTGCTGATGGTTTTGCTTTGGGGCTATATAAAAATAAAGGATAGCGGATTATGGCAGAAGCTCCAAGTGTTTGGTGCTACAACAGCAACATGTGTGCATTTCATCTGAATAGGCTGAAAGTAGTTCTTCCTTCCCAGAGATGAGGAGGGCAGGAAACTTCCCTTTTTCTCCTTGGCCTATAGATTGCAGCAGGAGGTAAACTTGAGTTACATCTTTTTTTTACATCTGTTTTTCTTCTTCGCTAGGTCTATCATCAACACATATCGCTGTGCAGAATGGAGGGCATGCAGAGCCCAACAGTGTCAGACATCTTGGCCATTTGTGCCAGGCTCGGTGCCTGCAGGCTGCTGCTGCTGGAGTCCAGCAATAAATACCTTCACATGCGTGTGCGCCTCAACATCAGCCAGGATGATGTCATGTATGCACTCAAGGACGACTAAGGCAATAGAGATTTTATTTTTATATATGTATAAATATTTTAAAGATGGTCTATTTTATTTTTTTAAGTGCTGATAAAATGGAAATAGTAGATTGTATTTTTAAATATTTTTGCTTGGTGTATCAAAGCACTTTGTACAATAAAGAACTTGCTTTGAAGCATTTTAAACACTTGAAATGAAACGATCTGTTTCAAAAGCATTGTTAGTAAGCAGTCCCGTGCCAGCTGAGGTGTGTGAGCTGGAATTGATTACTGGCAGCTTATCCCTGTGGAGCTGCTTTTGTTGTGACCAGCGGTGGTGTTGTGGCATTACAGTTTTCCTCCTTGAGTTTTGTTGAATACAAAAGATGTGTTTAAAGTATGCTTAAACCTTTGTTGTTTGTCTCTTGGAAGTGAACTTTACATCTGCTGAATTGGTTGTCTGAAGGATTCTTTGCTACCGGGGAACTACTTGCGTGACTGATGGCTTTTGTTACTTTTAATCAACTTTGTGTACTTTCTGGTGTTGAGAATTGCTTTAAAGAAATAACCTCAGGTAACAGAACATCTGCCTTCAAACTGAAACTGTTCCCAGAGCTGTATTCAAGGTTTGGAG